>CAMZMU010000100.1:25312585-25674297 GCA_947311845.1 Poa pratensis
GGATCAGGCAGATGCCATAGGTATGGCTAAGATGGGGCCGAATGGTCGTTGGGGGAATCCGGGGAGGGTTTTTGCACTCAAGAAGTGCACACGCAAGAACACGAACGAAGAACCAAGAAAGCAAGAACACAAAGCACACCACGATGTACCCTGCTTCGGGGCCCTCTTGTGGAGGTAACCCCTACTGCAGCACTATCCTAGCCAGTGTATAGCTCAGAGTGACAAGTACAAGCTGCTCCTCGAGCTGTATGACGCTACAATGGTGAGAACTCGAGGTAAGATGGAGCTAGACGGGAGGAAGAAGGCACTCCGAGTGAGTCCGAGGTGTTTCCGGGGTGTTCCGAGCTCTCTCTCTCTCTCTTTTCTCTCTTGATCAACTAGTTCCAGCGCGGGGGGGGGGGGGTCTCTCTTTGCAGGAGGGGGTGAAGCCCACTATATAGGCCAGCCGGGTTACCATGTGCCCCTCGCAGAACACTGTTGCCATGCCTCTGCAACGGTCACCACCGTACCACCGTACCTCGGTCAGGGACAAGACGTGGCTTGCCCATCTCCTGTAGCCTAACGGCAGAACTAGCATGTCCCCTCTGACCGAGACAGGACGTGGCCTGGCAGAGCTACCTCGTAGCCTTTTCCCAGACCTCGCGTGGTCAGCGATCAGAGACGTGCAGGCCCGCCGAACCCGGAGCACGCCTCTGCCATGCTCCTTGACAGACGCTCCCGTGTCAGGCGCTCTGTACCCGGCTGGAAGTGACAGGAGCATTGACTTGCCCGACCTACAGCCCATCACCTCGGTTAGCTCGGCACGGATGTGACGGGCTCCGTACCTCGGGTCTTGCGCTTAATATCTTTTACAGGTCGGATCTTACTTCCTCCCCACAGCTTCTCCTGCACCACAACACAAACCACGCACTGAGGTAGTTAGGTCGGCTGAACATAGCTCGGACAGTGAACCTCGGCCCTGGCCAACAGTATACCTCGGACCCCTCTGGGCCAAAATAGGTCGGCCTGTACTCTCCAGGTCAAGATGAAGCTCGGACCTTCCCAGGCCCAAACAGGTCGGCCCTTTCCGTACCTCGGCACAACTTCGAACACCACCTTATGCCAAGCCTTGACCCTACCCGGGGATACTCCCCCGACATTAGTCCCCGAAGCTGGTGCGGTCCTACGACCTCGGAAGGAGGGCCGTAGCAGGTTCAAAACAAGCATACACCACCTCCTAAACCGACCTCCAACATAGTCACGCCGAGGTACCTCCCACACCACCATCCAATCCGAGGTAGATATGCGAACTGAACTCTCCGAGCTATCTGACTCAGCACCATCTTGCCTCAAGATTTTCCGAGGTACGTGGCGAAGAATCTCTGCCCGGGCTTCGGAATCCGGACCTCTGCCAGGTTCTGACCACACGCCGCCCTCGTCAGCCGGACCCACCGAACAGCGCACCTGCGCACTCAAGTACTTGACCGCCCCGACCCCTCGATTCTGCGCTGACCAGCGCAGGAAATCCGGGGTGGGCGGTTGCCACCCTGCGGCCCACGATGTGGCCGATCGTGCGGCAAACCGCGTAACCGTGCGCCCACCGCACACGATCCCGCGCCTCCCGATAACCGCGCGGTAGTGGCGCAGTTAATGCGGCAGTTACCGCGCGGCTATAAGTAGGGCCCCACGGGCAACTTCGCCATCTTCTTCCTCCTTCACTCGCCTCTCGCCTCCATCGCAACCAGTGCGCGCGCTTCCGGTTGAGAAGAAACGTGTTCCCGCCGCCGCCGACGAGCAGCTCCTTCGTCGCCGCTGCGACCGCGTCACCGGCGCCGCCCTTCAGCACCTCGTTTTCACGGTATGCACTCCCTTTCTTGATACCCTAGGCATTGCCCTAGGTTTCTTCCTCTTGCGCTTTGGTTCTTCATATGTTCTTGAATAAAATTCTATTTACCTCCTCCGGTAGATCTTACTGCATACTTTTTTGGGTAGAAACGAGTTTCATACCTCGGATGACGTTCGCCTAGCATATGTGCCTCTGTATTAGATAGCCGTCCAACTCCTCCTGAGTTAGCCAGATATAGCCTTAGATTCCAGATTTACTTTTTCTTTTGCTAAACTTCTGTGCATTCTTCTGCAGATTGATTCTGCCGAGATGTCTCCTCCTGAGACTTCGGAACAAACCGAGGTTCCAGACCTCGAACTGGAGGTCGGAGAACGAGCCGGCTGGGAAGGTTCGGATGTAACTCCGGACGAAATCCAGTGGCTCAGGGCGACTCGGCGGATTCCCGCCGGGGTAGAGTGTCGCCTGCCAGAGGGCGAACTCGAGCCTCAAGTCAAGGAAGGGGAACGGGTGGTCTTCGTCGCGCACTTCCAGCGCGGCTTCGGACTGCCCGTTAGTGATTTCTTCCGGAGCTTCCTCGACAAGTTCGACTCCAGGTTCATCACCTCCCCGCCAACGCCATCACCACTCTCTCCTGCATCGTTTCCTTCTCTGAGGGATACCTCGGCCTCAAAGCCACGGTAGACCTCTTTTCTCGCTACTTCCAACTTAAGCGGCAAGTGATCCCGGATCCGAAAAACAAGGATCTGCCCAAGCTACTAACCGCCTGCGGAGCAGCCATCGTAGCTCCTCGCCGAAACTCCATCTTCCCACGTATCGCTACTCCGGACACCGTTCGCAAGTGGCTCCGGACGTGGTTTTACGTGAAGAACTCCGGCGAAGAGGACTTCCTCAATCTGCCGGCGTTTAACCTCAGCCCTCCTACAGAACCGCTCAACTGGGACTACACTCCCCTCTCACAGCGAAATCAAGTCCATCCATGGGTATGTTGCGAAATGGCAGGACCCGGAGGACCCTGCGAACGACGGGAAAGTCCTGACGGCTGACGATCTGGCCTGCACATTCGTGAAGCGCAGGGTCTCCCCTCTCCAGGCGAGGACTCACAAGATCTGCCACATGAGCGGTCTTTATGATCCAACCCGCCATACGCACGTTGCACTGGACAACGCCGCGGTAGCTCGGCGAGTCCGAGCTATCACCAAGTCCAAGATCCTGACGCTTGGACATGGGGAAGGGAACCCCACTACGGACCAAGCCACCAAAACAGGTACGCTGTTCCGACGTTTTCTTCGGTACTCCTTTACCACCGAGGTCTTGCTACCGACGTTCATCTTGACCATTTTCTTCCTAACTCCTTTTCATATGTCTGCCATATAGCTGTTCTCCCGCCAGACCGCCGAGGATGGAGTCCATCCTGCGGACCACTTCGGCAAGGATCTCCTGTCGAGGACCCACCATCCAACGTGGACCCTGACAACGAGGATTACATGCCCATTGCCTCGGCCCGCGTCACCACCGCGGGTAAGCCTCAAGCACAAGCTTCAGTTCAAGAGATTTCGGATGACGAGGAGGGATTTCTCGTCATGGAACCAATAAACGCGGTACCTATCTCCTGCCTTCCTCACCTTCCGAACTTTACTCCAGCAACCAGCCGGAAACGCGCTGGTGCCGCAACTTCGGCCGCCGAACCATCCGCCACTGGAGCCTCCGGACCCACTGCGGCTCCGGTCAAGAGACGTCGGCTGAAGAAGTCCGGAAATCCTCCTCATGCCCGAGGGGGCAAGAGTTTCCTACTCGGATGGGTAATGCTTTGCTTCTATAGCCAACATGTTTGTTGCTTAAATATTACCTCGGTACTAACACTTAACCATCTTCCCTTCGTTGCAGTGACCCCATACGTGGATCAGGAGGTATCCTCCATGACTGCACCCGTTGGTGCCTCTGAAGCCACGCCCACCCCGACGAACTCTCGCCCCGATCTCCTCCACCGAGGTCTGGCCCGGCCTTGGAGAAATCTGCCCCACCCGAGGTCAGACTTCTCCGCGTCCTCAAACGGATGCGGGGACCAATCGCGCCAGAACTCCGGCTACCGCCTTGCCGGAGCCTCGACTCTCCCCCCGCAGCCAGACTGCCCGCAACCAACAGCAGCAACAACAGCATCAGCAGAAGCAACAGCAGAAGAACAGCCCAAGCAGCAGCCCAAGCAACAGCCCCAAAAACCAGTTCGCCAGACTACCTTGCCGTTGGAGAAGGCAAGGAGAAAGAGAAAGAGACGGTGAAGTCTAAGGTCACCCCCAAACCAACATCTGGGTCTGGCACCCTGACTATCTCTTCTCCTTCAAGGATGCAACCGAGGTCTCCTCCCCGGTGACACGCCGAATTCCTCCATTCGCCGCACCCGTTGATGAGACTGCCCTCCGGCCGACGAATATGCTCGGAGGCATCTCTTATATTGGATAACCGGCCTGCTTCAAGCTCCGAGGCTGCTTGGCCTTGGAGGCCTCGGTTAGGGGCATCGAGCAGGGCGGACCGTGGGGATATCCTCCTCTGCGCACTGACAGTGACCAGAGCCTCGGCTCCTT
Organism: Poa pratensis; assembly: GCA_947311845.1. Classification (NCBI taxonomy): domain Eukaryota; kingdom Viridiplantae; phylum Streptophyta; class Magnoliopsida; order Poales; family Poaceae; genus Poa; species Poa pratensis. Next base: position 25,316,990 of record CAMZMU010000100.1, read on the forward strand.
GGAACACTACAATGCAGACTGGAATTCTGCAGACGAGGTCTCCTCGGCCTCCCTAGCTGCTCCGGTGGCTGAGCATCCTGCGGGAAACAGCGCCTGCGGCCGAAGCGTCGACCTACAAGTCGCTGCCCTGCGTGCTGCTCAAAACATCGACGTAAGTCCTATTCTCTTTACTTTCATGCAGTATCTCATCTAATATCCACCATTCCCAGTCCCCGAGATTCGAGGTAAACTATTGACGCTCCGCCGGAGTTAAAATTGTTTGGCTTGAATCTCAACTTTCAATTTTCATCCGACGTATCCAAACCATTTTACCTTACTTTAGCATGCACCTCGGGTACGAGTCCCCGAGACTCCTGTCGAGGCATACCCCGGCAACATTTTCCAATGATTTGACTCCGAGTCCCCGAGACTCTTGTCGAGGTATAGCCTTTCTAACCGAGCTATGTTTTTCTTCCTTGCAGAATACTATGAACGTCCGCACGGACATCTTCATACCCTCCTGTTTGACCACAAGAAACTCCACGACGAGCACAAGGCCGTCCTTGCAGAAAAGAACTCTTTGGGAAGCTCCAAGAGAAAGCCGAAGTAGCTCGTCTGGTAAAGGAACTGAAGCGCATCACTGAGCTGCGGACGTCGGAAAAGAGCAGCTGCAGGCGGAAAAGGCCAGTGTTGTTGAAACAGAGAAGAAACTTCGGGAGGATGCCGCCAAGGAACATGAGAATGCGCTCCAGTTAGCCGAGGCCCGCGCCACCTCGGCCACCGAGGCTTATGAAGCCCTTCAAGCTTCGGTTAACCAGCTCCTCCCGACGCTGGAACGCATCAACAAGAAATGGACGGTAAGCTTCTTGCCCCCCTTATCCTTGCTTTGTCCTCAACAGTACTGGCTCTTTGCCGAACTGTTTCTTTCATTATTAACAGGCTATCCTTCTGCAGAGCACTTCACCTACACCCAATCTCGGCCGCAATATCACTGATCAGCACAGGAAGAGGCGTAACGAGACGAACCCCGTGGACCATTGAGGACCACATCGTGGCCATCAAAGCTCGGATCCATCCCTTGAAAACCATTGGGTCCGAACTCCTCGATGCAGGTGTGTCTGCTTTCCGAGCCTTGTGGCCTCTTGCCGATGCTCCCAATACTACGCCTGAGCTCGCCGCCAAGCTTCGTGAAGCCGAACAAAGACTTCGAGAGTGGCGCTCATCTCGGCTCGCGCTGGAGCTGATGCCGCTCTCAAATTCATCATGACTTGGTGCGAGAATCGACCTCGAAAAGATGGACACTCTTCGCCGAGGCTCGCCCTGGTCCACGGACCCAATTCTCATCCAGCGCGCGAAAAGATGGCTGCCTTCTTCGCTGGATATGCCAACACCAAGAACTTGAGCGAGGGAGACACCTACTCCGACGCCGAAGATGACGAGCCAGAAGAGGATGAATACGAAACAGAATCCGACGTCGAAGCCGAGCAAGGTGACGATGGTGACACCCGCGAAGCAGAAACCGAGGCTTCTCCACAACCTGGTGCCGAGGTTACTGCCGACGTTGCCAGCACCTCCCAGGCTACCTCGGCTCCGGACGAAATCCCTGCTGCATCGGCTGCTGCCGACGTAATTCCTGATGCCTCGACCTGAACTTATGCTTGGCCAAAAAACTTCATTAAATCCCCGGTATGCCGGGACGCAGATGTAATCAAACTTAAGTAGTTCCTTTTGCTACCTCTGTTACTATCATGCTTATCGAACCATGCTTTTCTAAGCTTTACGTCGAATCCTTTTGAATGATTGCTCGAGTTTACTTTCGTGTTTACTATTTTGGCATTCTTTGCTCTTGACTACCTTTTGGCGATGCCAGTCGAGTCACAAGATTGTTGTTCATAGCATACAGTACTTGGTAAATTCCGAGGTATGTTTCAAAGTCATCCGACATAAACGAAAGGTAAAGACAGGGGTTAGTAAACGACACATGCCGAACTATATTTTGGACCGAGTCCCCGAGTTCATTTTCATGTCTCCCACGTTTTTTCCTCTTTGCTCTTGACTACCTTTTAGGCAGATGCCAGTCGAGTCACAAGATTAGTTTCATAGCACACATTACTTGAAGTTTGAGACGAGGTTCAAAATAGTTCGGCATATGAACGAAACTGACAAACAGAGATAAAACATAAGCACAAGAGCGAGGCAGTCCCCGAGCTTTAACCTCGGAGTGCCGACATTTTTATTAAGGATTAACCGAGGTACATACATTGCGCCTTTCATGAGTAGAAAGGTCGGAGTAGAGCTACGTTCCATGGTCGCCTGACCTCTGACCGGGGTTGTCCAGCCCATCTTCCCTTGGTTCCTGCGCATCTATAAGATAGTAGGAATCATTGAGCAGAGCTCGGCTCACAACGAACGGTCCCTCCCATGGAGGTGACAACTTGTGCCGGCCTTTCTTGCGCTGCACCAACCTCAGCACCAAATCTCCCTCGTGAAACACACGAGGGTTGATACTCCGGCTATGATAACGTCGGAGACCTTGCTGGTAAATTGCTGACCGAGATGAGGCCAATTCTCTCGCTTCCTCAAGCAGATCTACTGCATCCTCCCGAGCCTCTTTTGCCTCGGCTTCAGTGTACATTGCCACTCTGGGCGCATCATATTCGATGTCAGTGGGTAGCATAGCTTCTGCCCCATAGACCATAAAAAATGGCGTATAGCCAGTGATCGATTTGGCGTGGTCCTTAGACCCCACAGTACTGCTGGTATCTCATCTATCCAACACCCCGGCGTTTTCAGCAGTGGTTCAATGAGCCGAGCCTTGATGCCGGCCAACACTAGAGCATTTGATCTTTCCACTGTCCATTAGACTCCGGGTGTGCCACCGAGGCTATGTCCAGCCGGATTCCCTTGTTCATGCAAAACCGAGCGAACTCTCCAACAGCAAAGTTAGTGCCGTTGTCCGAGATAATGCTATGGGGGTAGCCATATCGCAGAATAATCTCCTTCAAGAAAGTCACTGCTGAATGACCATCCAACTTCCGGATTGGTTTCACCTCGATCCACTTGGTGAATTTGTCCACCATCACCAATATGTGTGTCATGTTACCTCGGGCTGGTTTGAACTCTCCCACCATATCCAAACACCATACCGCAAACGGCCAAGTGATAGGAATTGTTTTGAGCGCCGAAGCTGGCATATGCGTTTGCTTGGCAAACCTTTGGCATCCTTCACATCTCCGGACTATGGCCTCTGCATCAGCAAGAGCAGTGGGCCAATAGAACCCATGCCTAAACACCTTGGCCACCAGAGCTCTTGTGCTGCAATGATGACCACATTCTCCTTGGTGGATCTCCAAAAGCATCTCCTTGCCTTCAGCTGGCTCAACACACCGTTGCAACACCTCGGTTACGCTTCTTTTATAGAGCTCCTTGTTGATGATGGTGTACGCCTTGGCCCTCCTTTGAATCCTCCTAGCCTCGGTTGTGTCACTTGGCGTGCTTCCCTCCGTTATGAACTTCATAATTTGCTCCGCCCACTCCGGCACCGGGTGCAAAGGAAAAAGTTCCTCATCCACCTCCATTGGCTCGGCCACCATAATCTCCTCCATTATTTCCTCCACCATCCTGCGACCAGTCCCCGAGTCTGGATGAGCAGTCCCCGAGGTTTGGTGTGCAGTCCCCGAGCTCTGCCACGCAGTCCCCGGGTCCGACCAAACGCATCCGACGTCTACCTCCATTGGAACAGGTCCGGGCTCTTGCTCCGCCGGGATGAAAATAGATTCGGATTCAGGAGAAGGTTTGATTGAAGGAGTTCTCAAGTGATTCAGGGCTACCCCTGGTGGTACTGCCTCTTTGATGAACCGAGCTTTGACAACACGTCGGCAGCATCATTTTCTGCCCGAGGTATATGCCTGTACTCACACCCTTCAAAGAACCCGGATATCTTTTGCACATGGAACCGATATAACGCCATGTTGGCATCCAGAGCATCCCAAGTTCCAGAAGATTGTTGCACCACCAGGTCGGAATCGCCGAAGCACTCTACACGCCGGATACCGATCTCCTTTGCCACCTTGAGGCCATGGATTAAGGCCTCATACTCCGCCACATTGTTTGATGCTGAGAAATGAATCTGCAGCACGTACTTCAGCTGATCTTGCTTTGGCGAGGTGAGGACTATTCCAGCCCCCAGCCCGATCTTTGTTTTGGACCCATCAAAATGCATTTTCCAATAATTATAGTCCGGCCTGGGTGGCTCATACTGCATCTCGGCCCAATCACAAAAGAAGTCCGGCAACGCCTGGGATTTAATTGCGTCTCTTCTCTCATAATGTGGTGCATATGGAGACACCTCAATCGCCCATTTGGCAACTCGGCCAGTTGCATCTTTGCACCCGATGATCTCCGAGATTGGAGCTTCGCACACCACCGTCATGGGATGCTCCTGGAAATAATGCTTCAACTTCTTGACCGCCAGGTAAACACCATACGTCATCTTCTGGTAGTGAGGATAGTTCTGCTTCGAGGTAGAGATCACCTCGCTCAAGTAATACACCGGTCTCTGCACCGACCTGCCACCTTCTTCGCGCTCCACCACCACTGCCACACTTACAACTCGGTTTGTGGCCGCAATGTAAAGTAACATCGGCTCATTGTGCAATGGTGACGCTAACACCGGGGCAGTGGACAACATCTTTTTCAGCTCACCAAACGCCACGTCGGCCTGCGGGGTCCATGTAAACCCGGTACTTTTCTTCATGAGCTGGTACAAAGGCAATGCTTTTTCTCCTAGCCGAGCTACAAATCGGCTCAACGAGGCTAGGCACCCTGTGAACTTCTGCACATCTTTCAAACACTTCGGTAACTTCATGCTCTCAATAGCTCGGATTTTGGCCGGGTTAACCTCGATACCTCGGCTAGACACCAGGAATCCGAGCAACTTTCCAGCCGGGACACCAAAGGTGCACTTGTCCGGGTTAAGCTTCAACCGATACTTTCTCAAATTCACAAATGTCTCCTCGAGATCCTCGAGGAGAGTATGTTTCTCCTTAGTTTTGATGACAATATCGTCGACATACACTTGCACATTTTTGCCCATCTGAGAGTGCAGGCATTTCTGCATACACCTCTGATAAGTTGCCCCGGCATTTCTCAGACCAAAACACATGACACGATAGCAATACGCCCCATACGGGGTAATAAAAGCGGTCTTTATTTGATCCTTTGGGTTCAGTGGTATCTGGTGAAAACCAGAGTACGCATCGAAAAGATAACAGTTCACAACCAGCAGTGGAATCGATCACTTGATCAATCCGAGGTAATGGAAACGGATCTTTTGGGCACGCCTTGTTGAGGTTAGTGAAGTCAATGCACATGCGCCACACCTTGACCACGGCTGGCTCGTCTTTCTTCTTTTCCACCAGACCGGATTGGATATCCAGTCCGGATGCAGTACCTCCATTATGAACCCGGCTGCAAGCAACTTAGCCAGCTCGTCCAGCACCACTTGTCTCCGGTCGTCTGAGAGACGACGGGTCGGTTGCCTCACCGGTTTCACCTCTGGCCTAACAAATAAAGAGTGCTCTGCCAACTCCCTCGGAACACCTGGCAGGTCCTTAGCCGACCATGCAAAGATATCCCGATTCTCACGGAGGAAGTGACAGAGCTCGCCTTCCTATTTCTCGCCTAGCCCGGTCCCAATGATGGCCACATGCTCTGGGTGCTCCGGGTCAATGGGGATTTCTTGGTCTCCTTGGGTACCTCGAACGCCGCAGTTGAGTCCGGGCTCATCAGTCCGGACAGGCCGAGCTGTGTTGACTGCGCCATTGCCACCACTTGATGCAGCTTCTTCTTCTCGGCTGCGATCACCAAAGACTCGGCAGGTTAGATCCCGCCGAGGCACACTGAATGCTCGCTTGTAGTCACCCGAGATGGATATGATCCATTAGGCCCTGGCATTTTCATCTTCAGGTATGCAACATGGGTGGAAATCATGAACTTGGCCAAAGCCGGCCTTCCAAGCAGTGCATGGTATGCACTCTCCAAGTCCACCACCTCGAACTCGATACTCTCAACTCGGCAATTTTCCTTGGTTCCAAATGCTACATCCACCCATATCTTGCCCATGGGTGCACAGGAAACGCCGGGCACAATCCCATGAAAAGTACAACTGCTTGGCATCAACTGATTAGGCGAGATGCCCAATTTCACCATTGTGTCTCGGTACATGATGTTGATGGCACTGCCATTGTCCACCAGAACTCGGGTGAACCTCACATTGTTGGTAGGCCCACACAACGTTGGATCTACCACCAGGGCATACTTTCCAGGCTCGGCATGATCCGAGGTGTGTCCTTTCTGCTCCAAGTGATCTCCTGCTCAGACCAGTTCATATAGGTCGGCACCACCGGCATTACTGCATTCACCTCCATGGCACGCCTCTGCACGCTCTTCTTGTCAGTGGCTCGGTCACAAAGACCACATAGCTCGCATGAACCTCTCTATAGTCATTTCCGGGGTATTCATACTGCTGACTTGGTCCGGCACCATTGTTGTTGTTATTACCTCGGACATTCACAACATTCACGGGTCTTGCTGCTGCAGGCCTCGGAAGAGGTGCAGTGGTTATCGGGGTAACATTTGCTCCGGACAGATTAGGGTGGGACCTCGGCTGAAATCTCTGAGGTGGTGGTCCTGTTCTGATTCCTCCGGCCCTTGCCCCCTCTTCTCTGATTCTGCGGTTCCAGCTGCACTGCCGGGTTGAATGGTTGGCTGGCTTGCGCGGGTCAGTCGTATGGTAACAGCACGGACCATCTATCATTGATTCATAGGTCATGGGTGGCTCCTGGTTCGGACTAAATGCCGGACCATTGATTTTTGGCCTCTGGACACCTCCAGCTCCGGGCTGATCCGGGTTCACCGCTGCAACTTGGTTGGAGGGTATGGATAGTCCGGCTCCCTCCTCTTCTGTCCGAACTCCTGACGGTCATTACACCTTGGTCCGAGCCGGTTGTTTATTGGCTCCCTCCTTCTGTTACGTGCTCCTGCCTCTGCTGCTGGCTGCATCGGATCACCCAGGGCATAAGAATCTGCAACCCGGATTGTTTCTGCTAGGGATCTCGGCATATCTCTCTGGAGCCTCTGCCACAGCATGCTGCCATGTCGACAGCCATCTGCAAACCAGGAAATGGCCTGTGCCTCTACCACTCCTTCACAGGAATTCCGAACATTGCTCCACCGAGTTAAGAATTCTCGGTCAGTTTCATGATCATCTTGCTTACATGCCGCCAGGAGCTGAGGTCGGTTTGGCCTCTTGTATGTACTAGCAAAGTTGCTGTTAAACGCCAGCTCCAAGTCTATCCAGGAGTTGATACTATACTCCGGCAAATTATTCAGCCAGATCCGAGCTGGACCTTCCAACATGTGCGGGAGATACCGGACCGCCCATCGGCGATTGCCCCCCGCAATGTGCACCGAGGATACATAATCTGTCAGCCAATCTTGTGGCTTGGTGCTCCCATTGTATGGCTTGGTGTTCCGACCTAACTGGAACTGAGATACTGGTGGTGGTGGCTCCTTCATGATCCGAGGTCCAAAACACGCCGGACCAGGAGGGCCTTCCTCCTCCAGTTGCTCAGACAAGTAGATTCTATCCAGCTTGTTACGGACATCGCCTGGAGCTAACATCCGACCTCCTATCCGAGGTCCCAACGCCCCATCCACTCTGTGGTATCCAGCTCGTGCCATGGCCGAGTCTCCATCATCATATCGGTCATCGCCTTGACCGACGTTCTGAGGTTGCTGAACATACTCCGGCTCTCGCTGATATTGCCCCTGCTGCCGAGGTTGTTGCTGATACCTCGGGGGCGGAGGTGGTTTACCTCGGCCAGCCGATGCTTGACCGCCGTTCTGATTTCCCTGACCGGAGTTACCCTTAGCCGGCTCGCATTGCCTGGGCCGGGGTTTCCCTTAGCTCGGCTAGCATTGCCCTGGCCCACCTTCTGCTTTGCTGCTAGGACTGGATCATACATCTGCAGCTGCTGGTTCTGACCCGAGGTGACACTCCGGGCTCGATCGGCTCCTCCGACGAGTGGAGACGAGGCTTGCCCCTTGGACACCTGACTGACTGGCCTAGCTGAATAAACCATCTCTGAATCACCAGCCCCGGCATATGCTCTGCGGAGAGCCTCATTCTGCTGGTTAGCCACATATACTAACTCATTGACTCGCTTCTGCTGCGCACGCCATGCATCTCCAGATAATCCGGATAGCTCGGCCCTGCCTGCCTCGGCAGCTCTGAGGTTCTTAGCAGGGGAACTATACACCGGCCTTCCAGTTGACACGCGACTCCCACTCCTAGCCGAGGTGGTAGGTCGAGCCTCCCTGTTTATCTCATCGTTGAGCCCCTTGCCTCTCTGCCGCACCTCGGCTCCCCTATGTGTATCAACCGCTACCGGGGTGAAGCCATTCGCTGCATTGTACTCGCGCAGATCTCTATTGAACTCATCTCTAGCTGTTATCATTGCTACAGCCTCCTTCTGCAACAGGACACGCTTTGCCTCTAGGTCGGCCACAGTCACTACTATGTCCACTCCTGGATTTACTGGGTCTGCCAGTGTATCCACTATCTCTACCAGGGTCGCACCTCGGCCCGCAGCTCTGGGGTGCCAGGCAAGTCCTTCTCTAGCCTGGGCTTTGCAGATCTCACCTTAGCAACCTCGGCTGCCTTGGACTGGCTGGCATCTACTTTGCCAACGGCGTCAACCGGGCCTGTCATCATCACCTCTACGCAGCTCTCGGGGCGAGTGATACGCCGACCTAAAGCCGCGAGGAGAGGAGTTTCGTCGTCCACGAGCACCTGCTCCGGGTACCCGCGAACAACCTCGACAGCAACGTACGTGACGAAGCTGCCGAGCATCATGGTGAAGCCGTCCTCGGGGAAAGGCTTGCCGGCGAAACACCCCGCGTTGTCGCTGATGAAGGTGAACTCTCCGATCTTGGCGACAAGCCCGGAAAGAACACGCTCGCCTGAGCCCGTCCGGATGAAAACTCCCTCCAACGCCTCAATCTGCCCCACGGTGGGCGCCAACTGTCGTGGTGGGATCACGGCAGATGCCATAGGTATGGCTAAGATGGGGCCGAATGGTCGTTGGGGGAATCCGGGGAGGGTTTATGCACTCAAGAAGTGCACACGCAAGAACACGCAAGAACACGAACGAAGAACCAAGAAAGCAAGAACACAAAGCACACCACGATGTACCCTGCTTCGGGGCCCTCTTGTGGAGGTAACACCCCTACTGCAGCACTATCCTAGCCAGTGTATAGCTCAGAGTGACAAGTACAAGCTGCTCCTCGAGCTGTATGATACAATGGTGAGAACTCGAGGTAGAAGATGGAGCTAGACGGGAGGAAGAAGGCACTCCGAGCTGAGTCCGAGGTGTTTCCGGGGTGTTCCGAGCTTCCTCTCTCTCTCTCTCTCTCTCTCTCTCTTGATCAACTAGTTCCAGCGCGGGGGGGGGGGGTCTCTTTCTAGCAGGAGGGGGTGAAGCCCACTATATAGGCCAGCCGGGTTACCATGTGCCCCTCGCAGAACACTGTTGCCATGCCTCTGCAACGGTCACCACCGTACCACCGTACCTCGGTCAGGGACAAGACGTGGCTTGCCCATCTCCTGTAGCCTAACGGCAGAACTAGCATGTCCCCTCTGACCGAGACAGGACGTGGCCTGGCAGAGCTACCTCATAGCCTTTTCCCAGATCCCGCGTGGTCAGCGATCAGAGACGTGCAGGCCCGCCGAACCCGGAGCACGCCTCTGCCATGCTCCTTGACAGACGCTCCCGTGTCAGGCGCTCTTGTACCCGGCTGGAAGTGACAGGAGCATTGACTCCTGCCCGACCTACAGCCCACCACCTCGGTTAGCTCGGCAGGATGTGACGGGCTCCGTACCTCGGGTCTTGCGCTTAATATCTTTTACCAGGTCGGATCTTACTTCCTCCCCACAGCTTCTCCTGCACTCTCAACACAAACCACTGCACTGAGGTGGTTAGGTCGGCTGAACATAGCTCGGCCAGTGAACCTCGGCCCTGGCCAACAGTATACCTCGGACCCCTCTGGGCCAAAATAGGTCGGCCTGTACTCTCCAGGTCAAGATGAAGCTCGGAACTTCCCAGGCCCAAACAGGTCGGCCCTTTCCGTACCTCGGCACAACTTCGAACACCACCTTATGCCAAGCCTTGACCCTACCCGGGGATACTCCCCGACACCTTGCTATGGTGTAGTGTTTCAATTCCAATGGATATCTTGTTGCATGATTGTTGGATTGTTTGTGGTGAGTGGCGATTCTTGCTGAGTGCATACAATGTACTCATGGGCCTTGTGATTGTGGCCAGGTTTTGGCGAGGATTCATCTTCTACTTAGCAAGGAGATGGAGCAAGAGTGTGCTAGGATCAGTAGCCCAGCCAGATGCCTGTGGAGTGGAGCCCTCCAAGCCGTAGCCTCTCATATGTCTTCCGCTGCCCGTTAAACTCTGAGTTGGGCCACGCTTGGCAAGATTTTTGTAATGCCTCGATGGCCTTGTAAACCATTTGTAGCACTTTTTGTGCCTGATTGTGTAATGATTTCCATTATGTTACACTGTTGTGACGTGCGGCCAGTTATCCTGGGCTGGCGCACGGGACGACTGCCTCTCTGGCAAGATGTGCCAGGGAGGGGTGTCACAGACATGGTATCAGAGCACCAGGCTGGCTGTAGACTACCCTAGCATGGAAAACCCCGCCTTACTTTTGCCCGACAGTGAGCCCGACGGATTTAACCCGTCTCCGCCTAACCGGCATGGCTAGCGTCGGTCCACAGTAAGGTGCAGTAGGACGTGTCCCATTTCCGAGAGAGGCTCGCCGATTTCTTCCTTGGGAAGGAGCCGACACAACCCAGCTTCTAAGAGACCCCAGTCTAGCTGCCATTTATCCCCACCCTCGCCTGCTATCCCTAGCCACCCAACCCTCTCGAAGCAGGATCCCGAAAAGGAATCCCGCGTCCTCATCTCATCCTACACCCAGATCCAGAAATAATCCGATGGCGAACCCCAAGATCGTCCTAGGCCTGCTCGCCCTCGATACGTGGTGCTCGAGAACTCACTCTCGCCTGCCGGGAGTGATTTTCGAGCAGACGTGCATGTAGGCTCGTGTCCATTGGGCACAAGTCCGTCTTACCTGATCCAAGGTAGGAGCATGGCCACTCTCCATCAAGCCATCCAGGTAGCAGCCTGGGAAGGTCTCGTCCGCCTGCGGTACTCGGAACCGGCAATGGCGAAAAGTCGAGCTTTCCACCTTCTCCCAGCCAGACCCCAGCATGGTGCGGATGCTATCCAAACTCCCATTGGAGAAGAAGTCGACCCCGCCGTAATCACCCTGGCCACCTACGGAGGTGCAATGACAAGGCTCAGCCATTCTCTGATGGAGGAACTCATGACCACAAGGCGCAACCTTGGTATTGCTCGCATGCAAGTGAGTCGATCAAGGAACCCACCTACCCCCACCCGTGGGCAAGCTCAGGGCACATGACTCCCGTTCCCAGATGATTTGCTGGAACGCGGTCTTGATGCATCCGTGGCGCAAGCGCTAGCTCGAGTTCAGCAGCACCCCCAAGAGCGAGGTATGATCCTCGGAGGCGTGCCTGCGATTCCCCACCCCGCGGAAGATGGAGATGTGGACACCACTCTTCGTCTCGGCCGCGCTCCACCGACTCCCAGAGGCCGTCAAGCGGGGTAGAACCCTTGTTTAGTTAGCCTGAGTGGCGCTTGTAGGTTGGTAGGTGAGAATCAGCAAGGTTGTTTGTTTTCTTGTCTTAACTTGTAATGTAAGTTTGTTGTATGCTTTCTGGTCGATGTTGAATCAACCGTAATAAAACTTGGTGTTCTGATTCTCTTGTTAACCATTATGGTTGAGATGTTATGCCACACTCCTGCAATTGTTTTGGGGCCATAAAATGCAGGATTCTTTCCTAAAAGATATTTTCCCAGTTCAGCAAGTTCTTCTATCTGTATGCTAGTACCTATGTAATTCTATCTGTGCTGCAAGACCAGGTTTGTTGCAGCTGAGAAAAATTCAGAAATGAAAATCTTGTTCCAGTTTCAACAGAGGAGACAAATTTGATACATCCACTAGGCTCAGTACAGAAGGGAAATTACAGAATCAAAGGATACAAGTTCTACTCCAGCATAGAACACTACAACTAACTCAGTACAGATGCGAAGGCACCCCAGAAATCCTACTCCCTCTCAAGCTCAGTGGCGTTGCTAGAAGATGAGCCTGGCTCACCCGAAGCCGAGTCGCGAGCCGCGCGACGGCGACGGACGGTTCGAGCAGCCGGCTCCCCTCCAGCTGGAAGAGCGGCCACCTCAGCAACCGGCGGCGCAGCCTGGCCCTCCGCCGCAGCTTGCCCCTCTGCCGCAACCTGCCCCACCACCGCATCCTGCTCCTCTGCCGCCGCATCACCACCAGCGCCAGACCACCAGTTGAACAGGCCAAAGATCAGGAAGACCACCGCCGCAAACAGCAGTCCGCCCACCACCGTGGACGAGATCCCGAAGAGCGCGACGATGATCACATGCTCGATGAAGCCCGCCCTCTCCAGCATCTCGACGTAGGCTCTGAAGAAGCTCTGAACGAAGCCCATGGTGGCAATGAAAGAAGAGAGGATTTCGGAGATGTCTGATTTGTAGCTGGAGCTCGGACGCCGCTCCTCGACACCGCACGCGGGAAAGGAGAAAGAATCGCGAGCAGTGGCGCGAAATCATCGAGGACATGTTCCCCAAAGCCGTGATGGCCGCGACGTCGACGGACCCCACGCGCAGCAGTAGCGCAATGGAGTGCTCCGCGCACTGGGAACCGCCGTGTACAGAGCGAGAGAGAGCGAGGAAGAAGAAGAGAGAAAGGAGGAGGGAGACTGCCAGGTGGACCCCGGTCCCACACGTCAGCGAGTAGGCTGATAGCCACGGTGTGCCTCTATCCCTTCCTCAGAAAATCATCCCCTCGTCTCTCTAGTGTTTCTTTTAGGGAAAATCTTTGCAAAATGATTTTTGGGAAATGGCCTATCCCACAGTGTCTGTGAACCAATTATTGGTGACACGGATATTTTCTTTTGAAAAGAAACCCTTTGGTTTTTCTAAAACCTGTGTAAACATGAAAATGTTTATGCAGCTTTTCTAAAACAAAAACCCTAGGCAAGGGGTATGATTAGGATATCCCTCAATAATTTGGTTTTATAAATGGTGGGTAATTCTTTACCCAAGAAAAATCTTTGGTTGTTGGTTGATAGTTTGGTTGTAGATCTTGGTTGATCCTGCCATGGTTGTGTTGAGTTGAGCAAAACCATAGGTTTAATTTTAACCATGGTGGTAGATCCTATGTTGATTGATTGAGTGAGCCCCTGCCATGCCATCTTTTAAATGCATTGAGTATGGTAGAAATATCATACTGTTTTAAATAAAATCTTGTGTAGTGTTAATCTCTTGAGTGTTAAACTCTAATATTTTGCAGAAAAAGTTTTTAAATGGGGTATAAATGGATCGTTCAAGAATTATCTTGTATAACCTCCTTAATCTCGAGGACGAGATTCTTTTAAGGGGGGAAGGTCTGTAACACCCCGAAAATTCAAACCTAATTTTGGTGGTGTTTTATGACACCTGAAAATCTTTTTCTCCTTTTCTAGATATTTTCTTCAAAACTCTGGGGATGAATTGACTTGGGAATTGCTCTCTCAAAATTTCCTGGTGATCCACGAACCACTCCAATGCCCGTGACAATTTTGTTGCTTAAGTTTTCTCTCGAAAACCCTAGCCCCGACTATCGAACCGTTTAAACCCTTTTCTTCACCTACCAAAGGGAAGCCCTTTTTCGTCGCTAGATAAATTCTACTAAAAATACCAGAGGACTCCCATATCCAGATAAAGGCATTCCATGCAAAAATATTTCATACTCCAATGCAATATTTCCAAGTTGGACATTATTTCCGAAATGCCATTTCTGATCTAGAAATTATCTAGACACCTTCCACTCATCCAGAAATTATGCAATTTTGGAAAGGTGCATGATTCCACCTCCTGAACATTTCACTCCACTGTCCCAACCTCATTTGAGCAATATTTGAGGTACTTCCTTTGTAATACTCTTTTCATGCTTATTTGCAATTTCCAAAGGAACCCCTATTTTTTATGTCTCAAAAAATCTATTATATAATTAAAACACAAGACATTAAACGGCCAAGATTAATCAATTTGGAGTCGTAAAGTATCAATGGTGGAGATTAATTAGTCGCACCTATGGCCAATTTGCTATCCCGCTGCATCACGTCGGTTACATGTAGCCTGTAGTGTACGTCATGGACTCTTTGCAATCGATCACCTATTCAAATTTGCTAGGATAAAACACGGTCCCAACTCCCTAGGGTTGCACGCCGACACGCCGTTGTCCGCGCGGCCGGCCGGCGGCCGCTGCCCTCCGTAGTATTCCGAAGCCAATCGCCCTCAACGACTAATCGAGTCCTGGGAGAAAGGAGCCGGAACCAATGGTGCAGCTGAGATCAGAGGAGACGGCATAAGCGGCAATGAGGTAGATGAGATCAGAGGAGACGCCATAATAAGCAATGAACTTCCATCTTGATCCGAGGCAGCCAATGGCGTTGTTGAGACACACCGTTGTCCGCGCGGCCGGCCGGCGGCCGCTGCCCTCTGTAGTATTCCTAAGCCAATTGCCTTCGACGACTACTCGAGTCCTGGGCGAAAGGAGCCGGAACCAATGGTGCAGCTGAGATCAGAGGAGACGGCATAAGCGGCAATGATGTAGATGAGATCAGAGGAGATGCCATAAGCAATGAACTTCCATCTTGATCCGAGGCAGCCAATGGCGTTGTTGAGATCAGAGAAGACGGCGCACGTCTGCCGCCAGTTTCGATATGGGATAGCTGTCGATGCCAGACGTGCACCGTGAAACATGCATGTTCAACGCCGGCGTAGTGCAGTACGACGTGATACGGTTGGAAATAGCTGAGGGACCATGGTGTCATTTTGTCACCGTCGACGAGGAAGAGTAGCTAGGTCAGATGCGTCTGGTGCGTCAAAGGATCCATGTCGTGGCCTCCTGTGCTGCAACAATGTTTTACCGATGCCAATCCGTGCCATTCAAGATTGGATGCAATACAAGGTGCACAGTAACACAACACGTCAAGTGAATATGATCAAAATGGGATATAACTAAGCTGGGCCTGATTCCAAGAGGTAATGACGAATTTGAGTATTAAATTCATGTGTTTTTCCTGATGCTCAATTGCTCATGCACACTACTTTATGATAAATGTAATCAGAAACAGGCTCTTATCTATTCTGCAAAGATTTGGCTGTACCGAAGTCACTTCCAGGATCCGAAAAACCCATTACAACGGCCTGGGAAAGTGCATGAGCAACATTATTGCTGCTATCTCTACCAGAAATACAAAACAAAACATCAGGAAAGTGTTAAACCAGCGACTTGATTTCAAAGAGACAAAGCACAACCTAGAGAATTTGCTGGAGATATGGTTCTGGCCAGCAACGAGGGCATCACAGTCGGTTTTTGAGCGCTTCAAGGCAGGCAAGAGCTTCTGCTTGGCGTCAACTCAAGTCGTGATCGGAGCAATCTTGATAATTAAAACAGCACTGGTGTTTTGATGAGCGATGAAACCAGCCGCGGTGATCGATAGCTGTGTCCTACAAGAAAGCTAGCATCAAAATCTACCTTTACCTACCAGCTGGAGGGGGTTTCCAATGGCAGTGAGGAGAACAGACAGTAGGAGGAGCCATCCAGTTGCCATGCTAAGGGAATCAACATTGGTGCTAAGGAAGCAGACAGAATTACTTCGGAAGTATTCAAAGTTTGAGTTTTCAGAAAACTCTTTTTTTGCGAAAAGTTAGCAAGTATCTGAGTTTCTGAGGGAGCATCAAATATGATGATATTTTGTACAAATCTAGCCGCGCAAATGCGCGGGCTCACCAGCTAGTTCTATGAAAATTAGGGAATGATCCCTAGGCGGTATGCAACCCATTTAGGTAAAAATATTTGGTACCTTGTTAGGAAAATGTTGGACTTTTTCCCTGTGCAAGTTTCTGCACTAAAACCCAATTGTTTTCAAAAACAAGCCAAATGATTTTTGGAGTGGGAAGTGAGCACCTAGATGCAAGCACTAGGAGAGCCTACACCTCTGGACCAAGTCTTGATCAAACCAAAAATCGTTTGCCTCTCCAAACAACAAATTTCAAATTTGACCAGTACTGTTTTTAAAAAATTTAGTCGCACCAAGTTGAGAATTGGCAAAAACTTTAGTCAGCAATGTTGTTGGAAATTCAATTTGGCGCAAGGTGACACGATTAGTTTTTCTTCTAGAGCCCTGGGACGAGAGATTTATCTCGATGCCGATGTCGGCATTGCCTGTGGCGTGGTCACCACTGGCTTGACCCAGCCAGACGGCGACGCCGCGCTGTTCCTCCGGTTCCCCCTGCTGTTCCCGCGTTCCCGCTCGACCCAGCCGTGACCCAGCCCTCTCCTGCTCCCCTGGCTCGAACCAGCATCGACCTTATCCCTCTCCTGTGGCCGGAGATGGCGTAAGCGGTGACCTCGGCGGCCATTAATGGCAGCACCGGCCACCACCTACTTCTCCTCCTTCCCCCTCTATATTAAGCCACCCCAGCAGCCCCCGGGCGAACCCTAGCCACTCCACCTCATTCCCTCTTCCCTGCCCTCTCCATTCAGTGCAAGAACGCGAGAGGAAGAGCCACACAAACCTCCACAAATTCCACCATTGCCACCGTAGTCCGAGCTCGGGCACGCGTGTTGGAGGTGACCCCGCCCCGGCCTAGCCCTCCCCGGCCGCGGCGCGCCACCCCCAGGCGGTCTCCGCCGCCGGCCGGCCTCCGGGCGAGCTCCCAGGCCCGTCCCCGGCCAGCCGTGCTCGCCTCCGTGCGTTGCCAGAGGAGGAAGAAGATCGATCTCTTCTTCTCTTTTTTTCTGTTTTTTTTCCAGCGAATCGTTTTTTCCAGCCGAGCAGGCCGCGGCCTGCCAGCGGCCCAGCAAGGTGCGGCGCAAGCGCGTGCAGCGCACAGCACAGAAGCGGCCCATCTGCGGGCCGCGCGGATTTTTTTTCCGCGAAACCTTTTTCCTTTTTCCCTGCTGGACCGATTTTCAAACGCCCACAACTTTCAAACCGTAGCTCCATTTTGGTGATTCAAATTTCTAAATCTTCGTGAGGATTTTGAAACTGCTCAACTTGCATCTATTGTTCTTGCTCCTAACAATGCTTTGCAGCAACATATGGAGAATCATGAAAGTGAGAACTTCAGGGAAGAAAGGAATGAGCTTGATGAAGTATTCCTTCGTCAACCTATGCTCAAACACAATTTACCTGTGGAAGATTTGGGTACCACAATGCCACCCAAGGAGGATCCTGTTTTTGATTTGAAACCTCTGCCTGATAATCTTAAATATGCTTATATTGATGATAAGAAAATATATCCTGTTATTATCAGCTCTAAACTTTCAGGTACAGAGGAGGAAAGGTTATTGGGAGTGTTGAGGAAACACCGCGGAGCTATGGGATATACTCTTGATGACCTGAAGGGAATTTCTCCTATATGTCAGCACGCCATCAACATGGAACCTGATGCAAAGCCTGTTGTTGAGCATCAGCGTCGTTTAATACCCAAGATGAAAGAAGTGGTAAGAAATGAGGTATTAAAACTTCTTGAAGCTGGTATTATTTATCCTATTGCTGATAGTAGATGGGTAAGTCCTGTGCACTGTGTTCCTAAGAAAGGAGGAATTACCGTTGTTCCTAATGAAAATGATGAACTAATTCCTCAAAGAGTAGTAGTTGGTTATAGATGTGCATTGATTTTAGAAAGGTTAACAAAGTAACTAAGAAAGATCATTATCCTTTGCCTTTTATTGATCAAATGCTTGAGAGGTTGTCCAAGAAAACTCACTTTTGTTTCCTTGATGGGTATTCTGGGTTTTCTCAAATTGCTGTGAGAGCGCAAGATCAAGAGAAAACTACTTTTACTTGTCCTTATGGAACTTATGCTTATAGACGTATGCCTTTTGGTTTATGTAATGCTCCTGCTACTTTTCAAAGATGCATGTCTGCTATTTTTCATGGCTTTTGTGAGGAAATTGTGGAAGTCTTCATGGACGATTTCTCCGTCTATGGAACTTCCTTTGATAATTGTTTGCACAACCTTGACAAAGTTTTGCAGAGATGTGAAGAAACTAGCCTTGTTCTTAATTGGGAGAAATGCCACTTTATGGTTAATGAAGGAATTGTTCTTGGACACAAAATTTCTGAAAGAGGTATTGAAGTTGATCGAGCTAAAGTGGAGGCAATTGAAAAGATGCCTTGTCCCAAAGATGTTAAAGGTATTCGTAGTATTCTTGGTCATGCTGGTTTTTATAGGAGGTTTATTAAAGATTTCTCTAAAATTTCCAAGCCTCTTACTAATCTTCTTCAAAAAGATGTACCCTTTGTTTTTGATGATGATTGTAAGGAAGCTTTTGAAACTTTGAAAAAGGCTTTAATCACCGCTCCTGTAGTTGAACCACCTGATTGGAATTTACCTTTTGAAATTATGTGTGATGCTAGTGATTATGCTGTAGGCGCTGTTCTTGGGCAGCGAGTAGATAAAAAGTTAAATGTTATTCATTATGCTAGTAAAACTCTTGATTCTGCTCAAAAGAATTATGCCACTACTGAAAAAGAATTTCTAGCTGTAGTTTTTGCTTGTGACAAATTTCGACCCTACATAGTTGATTCGAAAGTCACTATTCATACTGATCATGCTGCAATTAGATACCTTATGGAAAAGAAAGATGCTAAGCCAAGGCTTATTAGATGGGTACTTCTTTTGCAAGAATTTGATTTGCATATCATAGATAGAAAAGGTGCTGAAAATCCTGTTGCTGATAATTTGTCTAGATTGGAAAGCATTCCTTATGATCCTATTCCTGTTAATGATAGCTTTCCAAATGAACAATTGGCTGCAATAAGTGTAAGTTCGCGAGATAGTCCTTGGTATGCTGATTATGCTAACTTTATTGTTTCCAAGTACTTGCCTCCAACCTTTTCAGCTCAGCAAAGAAGGAAATTCTTTTATGACTTGCGGCATTACTTTTGGGATGACCCACACTTATATAAAGAAGGAGTCGATGGTATTATGCGAAGATGTGTTCCTGAATATGAACAACAGGAAATACTGAGGAAATGCCATGGAAGTGCTTATGGAGGGCATCACGCTGGAGATAGAACTGCGCAGAAAGTTCTACAATCAGGTTTTTATTGGCCTACCCTCTTTAAGGATGCAAGAAAGTTTATTTTATCTTGTGATGAATGTCAAAGGGTTGGTAATATCTCTAGACGCAATGAAATGCCTATGAGTTATTCTCTTGTTATTGAACCATTTGATTGTTGGGGATTCGACTTCATGGGTCCTTTTCCTTCTTCACAAGGTAATACTCATATACTTGTTGCTGTTGATTATGTCACTAAATGGGTAGAAGCTATACCTACTAAAAGTGCTGATGGTGAGACCTCTTTAAAAATGCTTCAAGATGTCATTTTTCCTAGGTTTGGTGTACCTAGATATCTTATGACTGATGGAGGTTCTCATTTTATCCATGGTGGTTTTAGAAAGACTCTTGCTAAATATGGTGTTAATCATAGAATTGCTTCAGCCTATCATCCTCAAACTAGTGGACAAGTAGAATTGTCAAATAGGGAGATTAAATCTATCTTGCAAAAGACTGTTAATAAATCTAGAAAAAATTGGGCTAGTAAGTTAAATGATGCTTTATGGGCTTATAGAACTGCTTATAAGAACCCCATGGGCATGTCTCCTTATAAAATGGTTTATGGTAAAGCTTGTCACTTGCCTTTAGAATTAGAACACAAAGCTTATTGGGCAGTGAGAGAACTTAATAGAGATTTTAAACTTGCCGGTGAGAAAAGGTTGTTGCATTAAGTTCTTTAGATGAATGGAGAAGTGAGGCTTATGAAAATGCTAGACTCTTTAAAGAAAAAGTTAAGAGATGGCATGATAGGAGAATTCTTAAAAGAGAATTTAATGTTGGTGAGAAAGTTCTATTGTATAGGTCTCGTCTCAGATTTTTTGCAGGAAAGTTACTCTCAAAATGGGAAGGACCATTTGTTATTGTGGAGGTGTATCGTTCAGGTGCAATAAAAATTGCTTCATTGAAAGATAACTCTACACAAGTGGTAAATGGTCAAAGACTCAAGCATTATATTTCTGGAGATTCTATTAATGAAGAGGTTGATACAATTAAAGTGGTGACTCCGGAAACTTTCATTGAAGAACATTTTTCTGGGACTGCAGAATTCGATTCGAATAGGTAACAGTTTCGGTAAGAAAAGTTTCGCGAATAACTTTCTAGAAGATATTTTCGTCGTTTTTATTAAATATGGAAAAATAAGAGACCGAACCGGATGGGAGACGGCACCCGTGGTGCCCAAACCATAGGTCGGCGCGGTGGGCCCCCAGCCGCGCCGCCTGGTGGTTTGAGCACCCCGGAGCTCGTCTCCGATCAGGTTTCCTCCTGTACCTTCCTTATGTTGTAAAACTTTTTGCTATATAACTCACCCGAACCCCCGAGGTTCGTATCTCGCCTTTTCATCGTGTTTCGTTTCGAGCTGTTTCTGTCCAGATATTGTTTTCAGATTTAGAAGCGCCATGGTCTCCAACAACAACAACAAGGGCAAGGAGCCTTTGGAAGACGAGACTCAAGACCCCAAGCTGAAGGAGGAAGTCAAGAGCAAAGATGAAAGCGTCATGAAGGAAGTAAAGGGGATGCCGTCAACAAAGGGAGAACAGCCTGCAGTCAGGAAGCCCACCTTTGTGGGATCGGTTAACGCTCAACGTGCTTTTTCTCATAACCTGCAGGGAGCAATACCACCTATTCCGGACTACAGCTCTTTTCCGGCAGTGACGGAAGTACTTCGAGTTACAGATGAGTTCTGTGATCAATACCGAGCCCTGCGGAGGGAGGTGGAAATACTCCAGGAAGAGAATATCAGACTCCGCCGAATGCTGGAACGGTTTCTTACTCCAATCCAAGTCATACCGCCACCACCACCGAAGGAGTAATTCATCATAAGTATTGGCATCCCCTTGGTTTGTTCCAAGCTTGGGGGAGTGCCGCGGTATCACACATTATCTTTACCTTTTACTTTTCCATAAAGTCATATCGTGAGTAGGGAAGTTATCTTATATGATGGTTTGCAATGTGGAAGTATCTCTCTTTTAGTTGGTTATCTATGTATCCCTTGGTGTGAGTTGCCGTTATGAAATATTAATGAGAAGTTTTATCATTTACTTTCTGCATACTTTATTTTAGCTTGCAATTCTCTTTCATATTGATAACCTTGTTGTTAGTATAGGGATCACTTTTTAGAGCACCAAGTTAATCTTTTTGGTTTTGGCAAACTTAGCATTGGTCAGTAGTAGACAATACTTTGAGACTTAAGTAGAGAGAGGGAGTGCATGCAAATATATTATTCCATGATCTTTCTTTCTTTGTAGCTCATAAGCTTAGTATTCTTAAGTTAAACTATTTGTGCTTCTAAGGAAGATTGCATGATTATTCTTATCACTTGTATAATTGTTTGTATCCCTCAACTCTTATGCTTGCTACATAACCTTGCTAGCCAAAGACCTGTATCGAGAGGGAATGCTTCTCATACATCCAAACCTTGAGCCAAACCATTGCCATTCGAGTCCACCATAACTTCCTACTATATGGTATTTTGCGCCATTCCAAGTAAATACTTCATGTGCTACCTTTAAATTATTCAAAACTTATTACTCCTAGTTTTGTGTCACTGTTTATTAGCTCATGAGGGTTCTGTAGAGTTTCTCTAGCACTTTTGTCAAACAGACTTTCACCAATGGACTAGTGGCATATACACCGCTTATCCAACAATTTGCAAAAAGAGCTGGCAAATGGGGTGCCCAGTCCCAATTAACTACAACTTTCATTAATAATTCTCTTCACATGTTTTGCCCTGATTTATCAGTAAGCAACTTAATTTGCAAATAGACACTCCTCCATGGTATGTGAATGTTGGAAGGCACCCGAGGATTCGGTTAGCCATGGCTTGTGTAAGCAAAAGGTTGGGAGGAGTGTCAACTATAAAGAAACTAAAATACATGTGTAAACAAAAGAGAAGAGGGATGATCTACCTTGCTGGTAGAGATAACGTCCTTCATGGGAGCCGCTCTTGAAAGTCTGGTTGACAAGGGGTTAGTGTTCACTTTACTACGATTCGTTGACAACGACATACATAGCTCAAACAACTATTTTCATACTCTCTATATGCTTTGCAAAACTTAAAAGCTCTAGCACATGATTTAATCCCTGCTTCCCTCTGCGAAGGGCCTATCTTTTACATTATTGTTGAGTCAGTAAACCCATTCCTCTCTATCTCAAGCAAGCATTTGAGTTGTTGAGATCCAATTAGTTATATGTGTTGATACTTCTAATCATATCTCTCATTTCCTTGTTTCGCACAATAGCTTTTATCCGAATGAATATAACTTTGAAAGTTATCAATGACTGTAAGGAGACTGTTATGATTAAGGCATGTAAGTTCTGCTATATAAGCTCTGATATAAAGACTCTTCTCGAAAGATAAGTATGATCTGTTAATTGTTCTCTGACCAAGAGTTTAAGTTTGCCTTCACCAATCATGGTTCTCTTTATGCACTTCATCGTGGTTCCCTTTACTTATTTCAAGTTAGATTATATGAAGGGAAGTTGCTGTCTAGAATGACTTGTGTATCAATGAATGTGATGCTTCTTGTCCGTATTTTATTTATCGACACTTTGCTCCATAAACTTGTGGTCATGTTTACTGAGCTCAGTTTTCGCTTGGGGACAAGCGAGGTCTAAGCTTGGGGGGGTTGATACGTCCATTTTGCATCACTATTTTATATCATAATTTACTGCTATTCATCGATATATTTCATATTTAGAAGTGTTACTTATGTTATTTTACCTATTTTGCATGTTTGATGAATAATGGAGAATTGGACACCGGAGTCAGGATTCTGCTGGAAAAAGCACCGTCGAGATGCACTATTTCTGAAGATCAATAAATCGAAGGAGACATATGGAAGTTCCTATTTTACCAGAAGATGGAGGAGGCCAAAAGGGGGAGCTGAGATGGGCCATGGTGGGCCCTCCTCACCCCTTGGCGCGGTGGGGCCCCCTGCCGCGCCGACAGGTGGTTTGGGGGCCCTGGCCCACCTCAGCCGTTCCCCCTTCGCGTACTTGACCCCCTCGGAACCCTAACACACAGAGGAGGCCATCGAAATATTCCGCCGCCTCCACGAGGCGGAAAACACCAGAGAGCGAAAAGCTCCCCTGCAGGAAGAAATCTGCCGGGGGAAATTCCCTCCCGGAGGGGGAAATCGTCGCCATCATCACCGTCATCGAGCTGGACTTCATCGGGATCATCATCATCATCTCCACCGCCAACCCATCATCACCGCCGCTGCACCCGTCTCCGTATAACATCTAGGGCTGAATCTTGTCTATTTCATAGGGGAAACTCTCCCGGTGTTGATTACTCTTGTTATTGATGCTATTGGGTGAAACCATTGGACTAAGGTTTATGTTCAGATTGTTATTCATCATCATATCACCTCTGATCATGTTCCGTATGATGTCTTGTGAGTAGTTCGTTTAGTTCTTGAGGACATGGGAGAAGTCTTGATGTTAGTAGTGAACTATGTTGAGTAATATTTAATGGTTTGATGCTTAAGTTGTGGTGTTATTCTTCTAGTGGTGTCATGTGAACGTCGACTACATGATACTTCACCTTTATGGGCCTAGGGGAATGCATTGTGTATTCGTTTGCCAATTGTGGGGTTGCCGGAGTGACAGAAACCTGAACACCCGTTGGTATATCGATGCATGAGGGATAGCAGGATCTCAAAGTTTAAGGCTGTGGTTAGTTTAACTTAATTACTTTCTTGTATTTGCGGATGCTTGCAAGGGGTATAATCACAAGTATGTATTAGTCCTAGGAAGGGCGGTGCATTAGCATAGGTTCACCCACACAACACTTATCAAAACAATGAAGATTAATCAACTATATGAAGCGAAAGCACTTGACAATACTCCCGTGTGTCCTCAAGAACGTTTGGTCATTATAAGTACAACAACCGGCTTGTCCTTTGCTGTAGAAAGGATTGGGCCACTCGCTGCAACTATTACTACTGCATTTTATTTACTTGTACTTTATTTATCTGTCATATCAAAAACTCCTAAAAACTTGTCTGAGAGCATTTACAGTGAATCCTTCATCAAAACCGCTTGTCAACACCTTCTGCTCCTCGTTGGGTTCGACACTCTTATTTATCGAAAGTACTACGATACACCCCCTATACTTGTGGGTTATCAAGAGCAATTTAAGGAACTTGAAGCCGATATGCAGCAGCGACTCATGGAGAAGGACGAAGTCATTAGATCTTTGCGAGAAGGGCTGACTCTTAAATCTGAATTGATTGATCACC
Organism: Poa pratensis; assembly: GCA_947311845.1. Taxonomy (NCBI): domain Eukaryota; kingdom Viridiplantae; phylum Streptophyta; class Magnoliopsida; order Poales; family Poaceae; genus Poa; species Poa pratensis. The sequence goes on from CAMZMU010000100.1 coordinate 25,341,574, forward strand.
TGAAGGGAGACCACGCAAAGGAACTCGCCGCGCGAGATGAAAAATATAACTCGCTGTTCAAAGCCTTTGAGGGTTTTGGCTCCATGGTCAAATCAGCCGTCCTGCAGCTTGCTGGTTCGTCTTTTATTCCTTTAATCATACATATTTTGGGTAACCAACGTTAGTCTCTGACTTGTTTCTTGCCTTTTCTTTCTTGACATAGGACCTGAGGCCCCAGTGTCCCGCTCCAACTTGAAGGATCAACTGGTATATCTGTCTGACTTCAGCCAGCGCTTCTTAAAGGTTACCAAGGAAGTTATGACGGTAATCTCTCCTGCGACTGATGGCCCGATATCTTGCGAGTATTGGATAAATAAACTACTCAAGGCTCCGCGTTACGTCTTTGATTGGAAACGATCCTCAGCTCGCGCCGGAGCCGCGCATGTTTTGACATTACTCCGAGCATATTATCCAGAAATAGATGTTGGCAAGGTTGCTCGCCACGGCCTGGCGATGAGCGCGGATGATACTGAACTGCCGATAAGCGAGTACTTCGATATCTGGAAAGGAATGCGTGGATATGCCACAAAATTTGTTGATAACTTAGACTTGGGCACTTATCTCGATAAATTCAATCTTGATGGGAGCAAGGTGTCAAAGGAAAAGTCCACAGGAGCAGAGTCATCTCGGGCTGCCACTCCAGCAACAGTATCTGGTGGCCCTTCTGCCTCGTCTGGCGGCGCCCTGATTATTAAGACACCTGCGACTGCAACCGCGAGACAAACCGCGCCAATTCCCACTCCTGTAGCTCGGAAGAGGAAAAATAAATAATGTGGGACATGCCCGTTAGTCTGTAAGACATTCATGTATTATAAACAGTATTTTGGTGACCTATAAACAGGTTCTTTTCATGATAATTCCATAAGTAGACGCTCGCGCGGCTCAGTATTTCCTAGGAACATGTGTGTTCAGGGTCGAGAGCGGCCATGATAGGCAATCAAGCTCGATTGACGCCACACCCCAGTACTTTGGCCGCATAATGCAAGACGCTTCTAGCTTAAGGATTGCCACTAGTTTGGTAAAATTTGAGGTGCGATTGGTACTCGCGATGCTCGTCAGGAGCCCTCAAGGGTCAGTGATATATGAAATTCAAAAGACTCAGCGACTCAATGATAGTTTAGGCGAAACGACAAACCCTTGAATGTCAAGGGTGCCGGCTTTATTTCATAATCACTCGATGTTTTACATGGTGTTACAGGATGATGCAGGCCCTTTAATGCGGGTTTTCTATTCCCCGCAGGCCATGCATACTTGATACTCATCGCACTTAGTTGCGAATTAATACTCCGAACGGAGTGGGTTGAACACCTGATTGGTTCAATTTTGAGTCGCCAAAAGCGACTCGGGTCGAGCATGATAGCTCCGATGTATGTCTCATGTTGAAGCAGAGAGCAAGTGTGTTGGGCGATCAGCCGCACTGAGCTGCGACTTATGTTGAGTTGAGTCTGCTTCGTAAGGACTCACGATAACTGAACCTCTTTGGCAGGGGTTGTTGATTGACGCTGGATCTACGCACATGCGCCATTTCTTGTCTTCTTTTTGTATCAAGCGACCTCTGGGGCATTATCTTGCTGATGCGCGACTTCTCGGTGGGTATTTACCATCCGGTGGCTGCATCCTGTTGGGCGCTTCCGCGGTACCTCCAACGCGACTCGTTTTGAGCTGCGATTACCGATCTGCGACTGATATCCATGTGAGGAGTTGGCGATGCAGGCTTCTTCTGCGAGTACTGAGCCTGCGTTCTCGCATTCTAACGCTCTCTGCCTGTCTCCATATATTGTAATAACACCGTTTGGTCCTGGTATCTTTAACTGTAGGTAGACGTAGCAGGGACGAGCGGTAAATTTGACATAGGCTTCTCTTCTAAAGATCGCATGATACGAGCTTTTGACTGCTACAACCTCAAAGTCTAGGAGCTCTGTGCGGAAGTTCCGCTCTGTTCCAAAGCTAACTTCAAGTGTTATCTTTCCGATCGGTCGCGTAACAGCTCCTGGGATTATGCCTTGAATTTCTTTCCTGGATGGTCGCAGCCTCGTCTCGGGTATATTCATTCTTCAGAGCGTGTCTTGATATAGGATGTTTACTCTTCCTCCTCCGTCCATTAGAACCTTACTTAACTTGTATCCCGCGACTTCAGGCGTGACCACCAGAGCTGGCTGTCCTGGATCTCTTACTTCTGGGGGTGATCGCCGCGACTCCAAATAACCGATTGCTCTGTCCAGCGACGATACCTTTCTGGCGTTGAAATCTGACCGCTCTTCCGGCTCCTATCCGTTGTTTGTACTTCCACTGTATGAAACTGTCCTATGTTTCTTCTAGGTAAAACGTCAGGCCCTTGACGAGAGCTAGATTTATTCTTGTGCTGCATCGATTTGCAGCGAGCCGTGTCTGGCGTGTCGCCTTCTTTCCACCTCGGTAATAATGACATTGCGCCTTTGTGTGACCCGCTGGCCTGCCATCTCTCCTGCGATGTAAGTCGCAAGGCACGTCGAAGATTCCCTTGCAGTTATTAGGGAGTAAGGCCTTATCACTCCCTTGCTCCTGCATCTGGTGTGCGCGATGTTCAGTTTTTGTGACTTGCAATTTCCCTGTTGGGTTCTGTGATAAGCCGCCTGTCCCTTTATCTGTCTTTGCGTACTTGTCAGCTGTTGCCAAAAGCTGGTTAAAACTATCAATCTTGTGCTCAGCGCGACTTAATTTGTGCACCAACGGCTCAAATCTACAGTTCTTTCTCATAGCTTGTATTGCAGCTTGTACTGTTAAGTTTTTGGCGGAGCCAAGGATCTCCGCGATTCTCTTGATCCAGTCGCCGCTTGATTCGTCCTCTTTTTGAATGCATTGTCTAAGGTTTTTCATGTCTTCTATTTGGAATCTGCTGATGAACTTGTTCCTTCAAGTCTTCCCATGTGCTTATTGATTTTGATGGCAGCCTTAACAGTCAATCCCTAGCTTCTCCCTGTATTGCCAAGTGGAAGTATTTCACACGTATTTCTTGAGTCACATCAACCCCTGTTATGCTTGCCTCGTAATCTTCTATCCATAAGGCAGGGTCTTGGTCACTACGATAGGTGGTGACTCGCTGCGACTCGTCGAAGTTTGGGGGGAAACGAGTGAGCCGTATTTCCTCTCCAAAACATGTTGGTCCCTTCAATAATGAATAAGAGTTTACTGGCGCTGAATCTTCATCTGAATCAATTTCAATCTGGGATGGCTGAGTCGCTCCGGACGTCCGTGACTCGCCTTCTATCTTCTTTTCTTTTTCCGATGATACCTGCAAACCTGCTAGCTGGTTGACCACTTCTTCGACGCTGCACCTTTCTCCTCCCCATGATACCTCGTTTTGCGGCTCATTGGGCGTGACTCCATACATATTTGCTTGTTGTAAAGCAGCGGTTTGCAGTAGGTCGATCGCATGGCGAGCTTCCTTATCAGCTCGTGTGTCTCCAACCGGTACTATCTTTGACAATATCCCTATCGCGGCGTGCACGTTGCTCTCTGGGTCACCGTGGAACTGTGATTTCATCTCTCCTCTGTCCATCTTGATCTGATGTTTTTGCTGCCAACGACGGAGTCGCCACTCTTCTTCTTGGAGTTTCTTGCGCTCAGATGTCGTCTTGGTTCGGACCGCCTGGTGTTTTGGCTGGCAGCGACGGAGTCGTCGACCTTCTTCTTGGAGTTTTTCGCGCTCAGCCGCGAGTCTTTGTGCCTCTTCACAGAGTTCCGTCCTGATAGCTTCAATCTCTTCAATCTTGAGGCTCCTTCCTGATTTGGTAGAGATCCCCAAACAGGTCTTGACGGGACGGGGATGGGCAGTCTTGCCGTAGCTTGTTGTAGCTCCTCCAACACGCGGACCCTGACCGGCCGCAGTTCCTTCACCGATTCGCTTCCTTGAGTCGCATCTACAGATCTGCGACTGACGGATCCGACGAAAACTTTTACTGATCCGATGGGAACAATGTATCCAAACTCGATGCGATCTGCCTCGGGTCCCCACTCTGAGTCGTCGATGAAGGGGACCCCATTGATGTCTTCAACTTGGCCGATGGCGATGTCCTTGAAGCCTGATTTCGATCCTGCGCGGAACGTGATGCTTTTGACCGCAGGCCCCACGGTGGGCGCCAACTGTCGTGGGTTTGTCACGTCAGGTGTCATAGATGACTTCGTAGGTGTGGGATTACGCGAGTCAAGCATCTCCGAGCTTGGGATCGCAGGAACAAAGATCAACACAGTTTACCCAGGTTCGGCCCCCTCAATGTGAGGTAAAAGACCTACTTCCTGCCTACCCTAGATTGGTATTGATATGATAATCGGGTGTTACAATGGAGGCGATCCGATCTGGTACTCGCCGTATGAGCTAGGGTTTAGGGCTTGATAGCTTGACCCGCTCTAAGTCCTGCGAGTCCTCTTTATATACACAGAGGCCCGCTAGGTTACAAAAGGAAACTTCCCCATAAGGAATACGTCCACAGAGGCCTACTCGGAGACTACTTGGTCTTCACGTCCTCCGGGATATGTCTTCTAGATCTTTCCCCTTATGGCGGTTCAATATTGGGCTTGCTCCCAAGTGGGCCTTTGTCCGTGCGAGTAAGTTAAGTCGCACTGGGCCGCGGGTTAATCCAGAAAGTATTCCCCCGACAGCGACCTCTGGCGGCTAGGTCAGGACGGGAGCGAACTGGAACATAGGAGCAGGAGCAGCTTCTGTCTCCACGCTCGTGACTTTTAGAGGAATAGATGAGGGCAAACTTGTCATTTCAGAATATAGTTAGTTCAGTATTATTGATTGGGAACGTCTAGCGAGCAAACGCGGGCTGGTTAGTCGCCCGGAGCACTCGCCCAGAAAGGAAAGCGACTCCCACCCCGAACGAGCATGTGACGACAAAAAAAAACGGTTCGACCAGATATCGTGCGATCCCGATGCCCACCTAACCCATCGCGCACGCCCCCAGCAAACCCTACGCTCGCTTGTCCCTCATCTCGCCCCAACCAGCCGCCGACAGCAACTCACCCTTTCCCCCACCTTCGTTCTCCCTGCCCCTCCTCTCCAATCCACCATGGATCTGCAACGCAGAGGACGCTGTTGCTGCTCTCTTCTGAACTAGATCTTGGCACACAACTTCAGCACCATTGTTGCTGCTCCCCCACCACCATCGAAAACAAGGTTTGTTAAGCCCAGTTCCCAGATCTGGGTGTTTCCTTTCCAGCAACTTGGTGTTCCCTTTCCCCTGTTGATTTGTCTGCAACTTAGTACAATTTGTCTGCAACTTAGTACAATTTGTCTGCAACTTAGTACCAGAAAGGAACTGAGCTTAGTACAAATCTACATGCAATTCGATATTATTCCAGGAAACAACTTGGTGACATGAAATTCAATAATGTCAGAACAGGGAAGCAATTCAGTACCCCCAGGAAACAAAACTTGATGTTTACCCCCAGATATGCATCATTGACAGTATAGGAAGCAACTCAGTACCATGTTAGTGTGCTTTGGCATGAAGGTGCATGAATGTGCATTGCAACCTACTATAAAATGCCAGCATTGACAGTATACGAAAAATCTAGTATGAAATGGCAGGCAACAACTTGATAGGAAAATGCATCATTGACAGAAAAAACAACTTAGCATGAAGGTGCATTGCAACCTACTATAAATGCCAGCATTCAACATGGTAAAAACATAGTACGTTGCAGAGACAACAAAACAAACTAAGTGCCTGACATAACATGAGTCTGAGAGGTTTTACATAGTTCTATGTGTGTGACGCGTATAAAATGAATACATGAACTTTGCACTATATTACTTATATTCCAATCATATTTGCATCATATAAGGGTTATATCAATGTTTTATAACGATTTTTGGAATATTTCATGATTTTCCTATTTTATGGAATTAACCCTGCGCAGGCAGAAAACCCTATTTCCATATTTTAATGTTTCAGGGACCCAAACGACGTCCAAATGACCTGGAAATTTACGAGCATTAGTTTTTGGAAGGAAGAAGACTTGGGAGCGAAGGAAGCGAACAAGCGGAGGCCCGAGGCCCAAAAGTGGGTGGCCCACGCGGCCAAGGAATCTGGCCACGTGGGACCCACCATCTGGAGCCTCGAGGCTCCGTTGCCGTCGATCTTTTCGCCCACGACTCCGTCTTGACCTAAAACCGACTATAAAAATAGTCCCTGACGCCCTTCGGAAAGGAGCGCCGCCGAAACACAGAAACCACGAAATAGAGACCTGGAGCTGCAGATTGGAGGGGGAAAACTCCGGCGGGGCGCTGCCGGGGTGGTCTCCATCTTCTCCAACGACTTCTCCACCGTGTCCATGATGAGGGGGAATAGTCCACCCCTGGACCTTGAGTTTGTGGTGGTAATTTGATCTAATCTCTCTATGTATGATTATTGTTGGAGTCCATATGATGTGCCTTACATAAGTATGGATCTATCTATGTAATTCTTATGGTGGATATTGTGGTATGAGATGATTTGTTATACATTTACCGTTGAGTTGGTGCTTTTACGATTTTTCATACTTTGGAGATATTCTATGATGCTTGTGATGGTTTGATTTATGCATAATGCCTTGTTTATCCTTGTCATGAGGTGATTGACACCACCAAGTGTAGATAGATGTGGTCACACACACGAAATATGAATCATTGCACTAGTGTTTAGAATATTGTCCATTAAGAAGTATGATGTATGTAGGTACGGGATGGCCGATGTGACACGGCATATGTATTGAGTGACATGTGAAATATAGCCCAACATCCTTTATCTGGGGGTAAAAAGGAAGAGCATGATGTGAGGACCCCGGATTAAGTACCCGAGATACTCGTTATGTTTCCTGCAACAATCCCGTGATCAGTCTGTTGCTGCACATAACTCGAATTGGTATCACAGAACACCCAAAAATACCGAATAAATATACTTACGTGATTGAAGTCATAAGCTTCAACAGGTACTTGCAGCGGAATCACCAAACAACGTGGAGCCCAAGTCATTCGCCTTAACTCTACAGGCAGCTGACTGGGAAGCGCCCTTGTTCGCAAGGACGTCAGTGAACTCCTCTTCTTCGAACTGCTTCTTCTTCCACAATCTGGCTAAGACAATAGCCAGGGACGAAACCAATATGAGTACATTTGATTGTACTCGCAAGCTACCCAACAGGAGCATGCACTAGTTTTTAATTTTAAAAGACTTTTATTTTTAGGAAAACATCACTATATCTTTATTTAAAAAGGGAAGAGTAGATTTGTAATCCTGTTGAAGACAAAACATTTTGGAAAGTAGTTTTCTCACCTACCTTTGTTGAAAAAGGTAAGAAGTCTTTTAAACCTTTTTCCCGAAAATATACCTTCGTTTTAAAAGGTGAGAAAACCCTTTAAAACTTTTTCCTCGAAAATCACCCTCTTGTCCCTTTCTCCGAAACCTCCTGGTTTCTGATCATACCCCTTCATGGTTACTTATTTTACCAGCAACCTCATACCATACCCTCGGTATAGTTGCATAAAACAATTTCCACTCATTTTCCTTTCAAACCCAAAACTTTGTAAAACTTGCACATGGTCTTAGGACAGCCTCCCAACTGTCCATATCCGAGGACTCGGCTATTCGAATAGTTTTACCCTCTGCAGAGGTAGCACGCTTTTCCCACACCCATCCGGTCACTCATCGTGTCAGCCACGTCCCGCCATACCAGAGGTATGCGAAGTTGAGTTCCCGGCCATAGCCTGTCCTTTGCTCATGCTAGTATAGGACCCTGCCTCTACGACACTTTCCATGGACACTTAATGTAACACCCCAGATAGCAACCCTACCTGGCAATGCTACACATACTATAAAACTTCCACAGACCAAGGGTAAAATATAAATTTCATCAGCGTCTCCTTTGTTTAAAGTGACAATCCACAACAAGAGATAAGAACACACCTCCAATTTTATACAAAGACAAAACTATCAGGTTCTACAAGACCAAGCTATAATCAAAATCCAAGACATCTCTTAACAACAAAGTGTGTAGCCACAAGAATAATCCAAACGTCACAGGACATAGTGTCAAGAGCAACCTTTAATCTTAGTCAGGTTAAACTAATCTATGTAAAGATGGTTGTAATGTGCGATTGTAGTGTGTCGAAACATGTAGAGGTGCTACTCCCAATCCCCATGCATGTCGTCCTCACAGGTGCCTAAAAACATAGAAGCCACAAGGGTGAGTACAAAGTACTCAACAAGTACATGAAGAAATAATAAGCAATGCATAAAACACGACACCAACGATTATCCTTTAACACTTCTCATATCGTCGTGATGACCCTATATGCCTACATGCTCTTTGCTTTCACTTTTCTTTGCGTATACCGGTATCGCTTGAGTGGACACCCGTCGGCGTCCACTCACTCCAACTTGTGGAGATTGCCTACAATGTGGGTCGCAACCCATCATTGACGGTCTCAAGGTGACTACCTCAGTAGGTCACAACACTATGCACTGTATGTAAGATGTTATGCAAGAATGCAAGCGCCACTTATCCTTTGCCAGATCCACTTTGTCTCCACACATATAATTAAACAATATATTTCTACTAGAATAAAGAACAAGTGCTAGAAAATAAAAGTTGAGTGAGGGGAATCATGCAAAGTATTATCCCCTCATGGACTTGCCTCAACCGTAGGGTACAAACTTTACTGTAGGATCCAAACTGGAAGTACCCGCACCTGTTATTGAAACATATATCACTCTCAACACATAATCACTTCAAAAATATACAAGCAAAATATTATGTCGCTCCTATGCGCAAGCTCGCTACATTCACAAATATATAAAGGACACTGTCTAAATACTACAGCTGGTAAACCGAACCACAAAGAACTAGCTATCAGTTCTGGCAAGACTAGGAACATCACATTTTCTCACTAGAGGCAACATCAGGCACAAGCAAAGCTGCTGTACAGAGGACACGGAGGTATCAAGATCACAAGAAAAGGAAACTAGTCCAAGCCTGCTATTGTCTCACCGTGCATCAAACTAGGTGCTAGGAAATATTGCAACAATTATTCAGGGCTGTCAGGTAGCACAAGCTATCGTTCTTCATCCAATATCTACAGGCCACTACAAAATACTAATCACACTATACAAATTCTGGGCAAAACCAATTCAATTGCTAGATGCCTGACCGTAGTACCATAGTACAACCAGAAATTCTACGGAACATCAACAGAATCTGAAAATCCCCATCGATCCAAAAATACATCGGAAATCCCTCTCTAACACAGCCCTACTTGCAGCTAAATAGGTTCCTATTCTTTTACCAAGCACAAATATTGGTACGACCTGTCGAAGACAAAACCAGTAACAACGCATGGAACGTCCATGGCTGCACCTACTCGTATAAACAATATCAGAAAACGGCCTAGCTAGCAGGAAACTGATGCTAACCGCGTACCCGGCAGCGACGCCGTTCTTGACGAGACGATTCCACGCAGCGGCGGCAGCACCTTATGACCAGACGGAGACGGGCACGGCTGGCGGCATGGAAGACTTGAAGGAGACGGTCGAGGACGATGGCGTCGCAGCTTCCCAATGGCAGCGACAACCTGACAGCGGCGACACCGCGGAACAGACGATGCAGCGGCGGCGGCCTGAGCACACTCGTGCTGGAAACTCTTTAGGGCACATCGGCCACCGGCAACCACCCAGACTTTAGTATAGGGTCGATGCAAGGGCAGGCTCGATAACAAGAAGCCCAGCCCAGTCCAGCCCGTTATTTCACGATATAAGGAAAAACGTGTCTAGCTTTGTACTCTAAACAAAACAAAAGGGCAACTGATTGTACTACAGACCTGCACACACTAGATCGTGCGTTCTAGTAATAGTGCACCATTTTCTTTCTTTATTTTCTTCCTATTTACAAACCTATATTTAAAAGGTATCACACTCCTATTTATTTCTTCTTCTGACAAGTTGGATAAGTACGAACGGTTTGTCATCAGAATTAATTTCGGGATATCACATTCTTACCCCCTTAAGCAGAATTCGACCCCGAATTCTTTCTCGCTTTACTATGGCAGCAATAACATAGATGATATAAAATATAAACATGCATCACATACCAGCAGTGAAGAACTCTGAATACCTTTCGCGCATGCGAGACTCATCTCCCAAGTGACAGCTTGTTTTGTTGCAACCAAAGAACTTTCATACACTTTAGCGTCTTATGACTCATCACTCTCTCAGACTCTTCCAATATCCTCATAGGGCGAACCTCAAAGGCTAAATCTTGTTCAATTATAATTGGGCTCATTGTATCGTGAAAATGAGTCCACAACATAGAGACATGGAACTTTTAATCGACTCACGCAACTCAAGTCCGTAGGTTATACCTTTCCCACTCGTGCCACTATCATGAAAGGCCCAATGTACCGCAGACTAAGCTTTCCTTTGATGTTAAATTATAACAAATTTAGTGGCTGAAACCCTTGAGAGTACGTCCTTACCAACTTGAAGTTCCATATTCGACCTTTTAGAATAAGCATAACTCTTTCGCTTGCTCTACGCCGTCAACATATGTTTCCTAATCTCAGCTACCGTCTCATTGGTTTGTTGAACCCAATCTGTTCCAAGCACTGCCTTCTCGCCCGCAACACTCCAACATAGTGGAGGTCTCCACTTCCTTCCAGTTAGAGCCTCGTAAGGTTCCTTCAGTATGCTAGCCCGATAAATGTTAGTATTATAAGCAAACTCGACAAGTGGCAAGTGATCTCCCCTACTCCCTTGTCAGGAAAGTACACAACACCTAAACATACCAGAGTTTGGATTAAGGATTATACGCTATGACTGGCCATCTGTCTGTGGATGAAACGCCTTTTTAAGTCTCAACTGTGTGCCAGAGGCACTTTGCACAATCTCCCAAAAATTATACAAACTTAGCATCCCTAAAGAATGGTTATGAGAACCCCTTACTACCTCACGAACATACGTCGGTACCAAGTCACCTGCGGACTCTGTGGTGATGATAGTAACAAATGAGCAAATTTACTAAGCCAGTTCTTGACCACCAAAATCACAACCTTCCCTCTCCGCATAAGATGTTGGAAAATAACAAACTCCGTGAAAATGCCATACCACAGCCATTCTACAATCTCCAAGGATTGCTACGTTTGAGTGGCCCTTTATGCTCAGCCTTATCTCGCGAGCAAACCTCACAAGAGGACAAATACTTAGCCACAAGAACTTTCATTCTTTTCCATCAAAGTCTCTTTTTTTTTCAGCTCATGACACTACTTTGTCTCTACAGGATGAACACGGTAGGGGATACGGTGTGCCTCACTCAAAATGTCCTTCACCTAACAAAATGTGTGGCACACAAAGACTGCCATGAAACCGAGAAGTCCCAGTCCCATCAAGGGAACTCTCCAGTTCTACCTTCAAGAACGTGCTCTCGCACTTCCTGTAACAATCAATCACTTTGTTGTGCCTCTCTCACTCTATCTGGAATAACTGACCGAAATATGAATTGTATCTCCTAATGTGCTAAACCAGCAAAGCAATATGAGATGCCCATCCGTTCAAAATTAGCAACAATACCATCTAAACTGTGAGGTATGAAGTTGCGACTAAGGGCATCCGCATCCACCTTCACCATGCCTACATCATAAGCAGGATAGTGAGATTATAGTCCTTTATCAGTATAGCCACCATCTTTGCCTCAAGTTTAACTTCTATGTGCAAAGGTATTTGAGACGCTCTTGATCAGTACAAATACCACAAGATTCTCCATAAAGATCATGGGTCCAGATTTGAAGTGCAAAAACATGGCTATTGGTCCTAGATCATGAGTAGGATAGTTCTAATCATGATTTTTATTCAATTGCCTAGAGGCATAAGCAAGAACCTTACCATCTTGCGTGAGTACACACCCAAGTCCAACTAGAGAAACATCAGAGTAAACTAAAATGTGAAGTGCTTCTATCGCTTGGGAAGCTGAGAATAATAGCATCTTGGGGACATGGAAACTATTCTAAAATTCATCCCTCCACTTGAATTTGGGATCATTTTGGATTTTGTTTGGCCATTGGCTTGGTGATAGTAGAAAAATCCTTCAGAACCTTTGCTATAGTAACACGCCAAGCCCAAGTAGCTTCTTCATTGACATTGGAAGGTCTCCGCCAGTCCAAAGTTTTTTTAAAATAAAAAAAAACTTACTAGGGAGGGTTAACCGAGATGCCATGTTGGTAAACAACATGACCTTTACCAACATGACCTAGAAAATCCACTTCTAAAAGCCAAAACTCTTATTTTCTTTCTTAAAGTCTCAAGCACAAGTCTCAAATGGCAATCATGCTCTTCTTCTGTCTTCGAATGTATGAAGATGAACATATCATCAATGGTCACTATCACGAAGTTATCAAGGAATCTATGAAGAATTTTCATTGTCTCCATAAAGACGGCAAGGGCATTTGTTAGTCCAAAGATGTTACTTTATTTTTATACTGCCATGACTACTAGAGAAATCACTCTTTTCTATATCGTGTTCCACCCACAAGTTTGAAAAGAAACAAACTATGGATCACTCTTGGAGAACACAGCTCCGCTGAGCTGACGAATAATTTCTCGATGCATGGTAATGGACATTTGCTCTATGTTAAGAGCACAGTAATCCACACCCTTTTGCTCACTACCAGTCCTTTTGATTATAAACATAAGATGCGCTTCCCAATGTGAGACGCCAGACCAAATCAAAGCTTTGGATAACATGAAGTCCAACTGTTCTTCAATTCTTTTTGAAATGGTCGTAACAATCAATAAGGGGACATAGAAATAGGCGAGTGTTAGGCATATGGTCAATACAAAACACCATGCAACACTCTCAAATAACTTGGAAACACGCATGGTATCTCAGTCAGAATTACTTCTCATTGTCCTTGGTGAATCATGAAATCCTTACGAATAATGTATTACATGTCCATTGAATGCTTAGCATCCATCTCTGGATCATAACTAGCGAACACCAAAAAAACTCACATGTGGTACTCATGGTGGTCTAGAATGTATTGCTACCAGGTACCATATAAAAGAAAAAAGGGTTTAGCCTCACTATGTCTCGTACACTTCACAAAAGTCGCCTCTACTACAAGTGGAACATCATATCATTCTATGGTTTAGGTTATACAAAGACATCTCTCAACTAATTAAAGGAAAAGGTCAAACACTGATTCACCACTCCAACGTAATGAGTGAATAATAAGAGTAGTCGGTATGGGGGCCAGTCCATCCCGCACTCAAACTATTAACTTCGTACGTGAATAGGTGAATCGCAACGCTAACTCACGGGCATCCCCACTCGCACTACAAACAGATTTCATGGGCACCGTAACGCTAACTCACGGGCATCCTCACTCGCACTACAAACAGATTTCATGGACACCGTAACCCTAACTCACGGGCATCCTCACTCGCACTACAAACAGATTTCATGGGCACGAACAAAGGTTCAAGGTCGACTCCCATATATCGTCTACAAAGATGCTACAGAAAAATCTAATCTACCGATCTCTCACGAAGACCCAAGAGTACGTTTACAAGAAAACACTTCACTAATAGAATATTAATAGAATAGATTCAGTAAGGATGGCTAGCGACTTAATCCAGAAAGGGACACCAAAGAAAGTCAAAGAAAAAGTAACAGACATGAAATGTGACCAAACAAAGGTGTTAATTGGGAAATATAGAGAAGCCAATGAGGGCACTTGAAGTACAAGATTTAAAATACTTCATTAATCCCCAGACAAAAAAAAACCAACGTCATTCCACTAATAGAAGAGGATCATCAAACCAAGCCAAGTGCATGTGATCCACTTCAAAGAATAGGTGAATCAGAATGAGAAGGCCTAGTGGATTTTTTTTTTTGGTTTAGGGGACAAGGATAGAGGAGAAAGCTTCTTAAACTGTTTTGGATCGACATAAGTTTTCATACTACACCATCCAGGATATATAATCTAACCTTATTCTCTTGAAAACCAATCACCTTATGAACCTCATTTTAAAGTTCGGCAAAGTGTTCTGACAAATTCCTTTGGGATAACCTGACACATATATCGAAACTTCAAGCAACTCCACGCAACCCAACCACTAATATTCCATGCCAACAACACTTATATTAAAATAAAAATTTGATACCAAGAGCAAACTTTGCAACTATCTCCTCATGAGTCATCGAAGCAACATACATATCTAAATCTATCAATCCAATATCGTAATCACGTTATTCAGACTATTATTGAACTACTATATAAGGTCAAATATTTGTCTTCCAATGCGGAATTCATCAACCGTAAAGATTATACCTCTCTCTAGTCTACTATAAACAACAAATGGACAATGGTATATTAAGCAAGGTATATAAGCCTCTCACTCGGCAATAACTTACCCACATGAGCACAACAACATATGGATAAAAGAGATCAACAGTACAATATGGTAGAAACGTAAATGCAATGCAATGCATGACCCAAACCCATCCTATTGTGCACCAGTGTGTAAATTTTTAAGTTGTTTAGTCAAAATAAGTACAAGTTTTAATTGTTTACACATCCTGATAAATTATCCTATTTATAATTAACATATTCCAGAGACCTAAAGCCTAGGCTCTGATACCAACTGTAACACCCCAGATAGCAACCCTACCTGCAATGCTACACATACTATAAAACTTCCACAGACCAAGGGTAAAATATAAATTTCATCAGCGTCTCCTTTGTTTAAAGTGACAATCCACAACAAGAGATAAGAACACACCTCCAATTTTATACAAAGACAAAACTATCAGGTTCTACAAGACCAAGCTATAATCAAAATCCAAGACATCTCTTAACAACAAAGTGTGTAGCCACAAGAATAATCCAAACGTCACAGGACATAGTGTCAAGAGCAACCTTTAATCTTAGTCAGGTTAAACTAATCTATGTAAAGATGGTTGTAATGTGTGATTGTAGTGTGTCGAAACATGTAGAGGTGCTACTCCCAATCCCCATGCATGTCGTCCTCACAGGTACCTAAAAACATAGAAGCCACAAGGGTGAGTACAAAGTACTCAACAAGTACATGAAGAAATAATAAGCAATGCATAAAACACGACACCAACGATTATCCTTTAACACTTCTCATATCGTCGTGATGACCCTATATGCCTACATGCTCTTTGCTTTCACTTTTCTTTGCGTATACCGGTATCGCTTGAGTGGACACCCGTCGGCGTCCACTCACTCCAACTTGTGGAGATTGCCTACAATGTGGGTCGCAACCCATCATTGACGGTCTCAAGGTGACTACCTCAGTAGGTCACAACACTATGCACTGTATGTAAGATGTTATGCAATAATGCAAGCGCCACTTATCCTTTGCCAGATCCACTTTGTCTCCACACATATAATTAAACAATATATTTCTACTAGAATAAAGAACAAGTGCTAGAAAATAAAAGTTGAGTGAGGGGAATCATGCAAAGTATTATCCCCTCATGGACTTGCCTCAACCGTAGGGTACAAACTTTACTGTAGGATTCCAAACTGGAAGTACCCGCACCTGTTATTGAAACATATATCCCTCTCAACACATAATCACTTCAAAAATATACAAGCAAAATATTATGTCGCTCCTATGCGCAAGCTCGCTACATTCACAAATATATAAAGGACACTGTCTAAATACTACAGCTGGTAAACCGAACCACAAAGAACTAGCTATCAGTTCTGGCAAGACTAGGAACATCACATTTTCTCACTAGAGGCAACATCAGGCACAAGCAAAGCTGCTGTACAGAGGACACGGAGGTATCAAGATCACAAGAAAAGGAAACTAGTCCAAGCCTGCTATTGTCTCACCGTGCATCAAACTAGGTGCTAGGAAATATTGCAACAATTATTCAGGGCTGTCAGGTAGCACAAGCTATCGTTCTTCATCCAATATCTACAGGCCACTACAAAATACTAATCACACTATACAAATTCTGGGCAAAACCAATTCAATTGCTAGATGCCTGACCGTAGTACCATAGTACAACCAGAAATTCTACGGAACATCAACAGAATCTGAAAATCCCCATCGATCCAAAAATACATCGGAAATCCCTCTCTAACACAGCCCTACTTGCAGCTAAATAGGTTCCTATTCTTTTACCAAGCACAAATATTGGTACGACCTGTCGAAGACAAAACCAGTAACAACGCATGGAACGTCCATGGCTGCACCTACTCGTATAAACAATATCAGAAAACGGCCTAGCTAGCAGGAAACTGATGCTAACCGCGTACCCGGCAGCGACGCCGTTCTTGACGAGACGATTCCACGCAGCGGCGGCAGCACCTTATGACCCGACGGAGACGGGCACGGCTGGCGGCATGGAAGACTTGAAGGAGACGGTCGAGGACGATGGCGTCGCAGCTTCCCAATGGCAGCGACAACCTGACAGCGGCGACACCGCGGAACAGACGATGCAGCGGCGGCGGCCTGAGCACACTCGTGCTGGAAACTCTTTAGGGCACATCGGCCACCGGCAACCACCCAGACTTTAGTATAGGGTCGATGCAAGGGCAGGCTCGATAACAAGAAGCCCAGCCCAGTCCAGCCCGTTATTTCACGATATAAGGAAAAACGTGTCTAGCTTTGTACTCTAAACAAAACAAAAGGGCAACTGATTGTACTACAGACCTGCACACACTAGATCGTGCGTTCTAGTAATAGTGCACCATTTTCTTTCTTTATTTTCTTCCTATTTACAAACCTATATTTAAAAGGTATCACACTCCTATTTATTTCTTCTTCTGACAAGTTGGATAAGTACGAACGGTTTGTCATCAGAATTAATTTCGGGATATCACACTTAAATCCTCAGAAACTAAGTGTGAGAACTCGTAGTTCTGTCCGGCGGACCCAAGGAGCCCTTCAATCCTCTTTCTTCTTTACGCTCATACCGGCTTCCGGTAGACTTCTTTTAAGAGGACCCAGGTCAGGGGTAGGTCCTCAGACCATCCCCTCATGGAACGAGGTTATCCTCGTTATTGAGGCATCCAGTACTAACACGAGCAAACTATATGACTACGCCCTTGCCCATATGTGGGTAAATGTGGTCGCACAGGTTATCGGCTGGTAGTCATAGTACAAAGACACAATGTGCATTTTTCATAAACAACACCATACTTCTTTTCTCCACTTCCATACCGACATCTCGGCATACCATAATCCATCCAAGGATTTTCAAAGGAGTTTTGTATAAACAATGTTTTTTTTTTTCCATCCTATAGTTTTATATAAACAACTGATATCTCTACATAGAGTGGCAAAATAGTTTTTCATAAACTTTTGAAAAGGTTTTCACGATCATTTCCAATTTTCTTAGCAAAATACTTTTAACCAAAACTTGGGTGGTTCGTAATCCCACCAAAAAGATTTTTCACAGAAGGTTTTGGAGTAAAACAAATTCATTTCGAAATCATTGTATACCACTGACACCTCTATATCGGGTGTCTTAATAATATACTTGTAATTTGGAAAAGGGTTTTCAAAATCATAACTTTCGTGGCAAACACCACGTAAATCATTATGCTAATTATAAGTAAAACAGGTAAATCAAAATAGATGTATATAGATGCAAGCTCAGTGAAGTAGCTTGCCTGGCTTCAGCATAATGTCCTTGGTCTTCTTCTCACTGATTAAAGAAATAAACTCCCATCCTCCTTCAATAGTTCCTCTCCAAAGACCACTCCGGTATCGGTATTATCTAGCGTCGCAAACAGGGAATAACAACACTCAATACACCAACAAAACCACGAGTGGGGAACAAAACAAATAACCACCACAAGCATCAAACTAATTAATTAAGCAATAGACTAGGATCTACACTTACAAGGGTCTTTTACAAATCAGTGGTTTAACACTTCTACACAAGCTAGGGCCAAATAATAGGTAGCAAGGGATGACATGCTACAATATCAGTAGCTAAGAAATGCTACTGATATTCAATTATCAATTCTGAAATTTATGCACACAAATGATTTTTATTTACAAACAATTCCTAAAGGTTAGGAAATCCTAGGAAATATCCATACTAGGGATATTATTCCCTAACAAACACCAGCAACACTAAACTCTTCCTAACATGCTATCAAACCAGTAGCAATACGGCATGCTACTGATGATCTAGCAATACTAACTAAAACAAACGTCACATTAAGGATTTTCTACTAGAACAAGTCCTATTAACTAGGAGAATCTAGGAAAATACTACCCTAGTAGTATTAACACTAGATAACTAAATGCTATACTAAACTTTTTCCAAAGTGCTATAATACAGAGCTAACACACTCCTAGTAATTAGTGTCACACTTATACATGCTAGAAATTACAAAAGAGATACTAGCACACCCTATATAGTTAAATAAAACTATGAACATTAATTAACAGAAAAGCATAACACCTAGTTAAATACACCAAAAAAAATCTATAGCTCTAAAAATCACACCAAGCTAGGATTAGGTACTCCTAATCATACAGAAGCTCACACAAGTGGATTCACACCAAAAATCATCACCAAACAATTTACAAAAATCCTAAAATGGCTCTCTGGTCATTTACCAAAATGCATGCCATTTTTGATAGGAAGCTCTTTTGCACAAGAGGCAAATTGCTACTGCTAGGTATCTCTTAGATCTTTCCAAATCAGTTGAGTTTGCATCAAAAGCTATCTTAGAAAAATAGTTATTGATAATTTGGTGAGGAGCAGTAGTTCTGGCTCACATTTATTTTCTCCAAAAATATTTATCCAAAAGTGTTTCTACCACTTGGATCTGGCTAGGAATATGCTAGGGTACCCCCATGATTTTTGGTTTGGTCAACATTGCATTTAAACTATTTTAAAACGATTTAAACTAAAGGGCCAGAAACAGATCTATAAGCAAATGAATAAACAACCTTAAGAAAAAAAGATTAACGGGCTGGATCTGCCGGATTTGGGCTGTGCCGTGCAGGAGGAAACCCAGCTCGCGGCCCACGAGCTTGAACGAAGCGGTACCGGGCTGGCTTCTCCTTCCTTGACACGAACAGGGCATGAAGCACGGCAGGAGATCACGGCGAGGACGGCACGGCTGTTCCGGCGACCCTACAAGGAAATGTAGATGCTCAGGAGAGAGAGAACGGCGAGGGGTTCACGTGGGCACGAAAATGGCGGAGAAAGGTGGCCTGTGCCCACCGCGAGCTCGCTCGCATGTCCGTGGCCGGAGAAGAAAGGGAAGAGCTTGATGGCGACGATTTCTTGCTCCGTTCTTCGATTATTCGCGCAGGGAGGGAGAGTAGGGCACGACGAAGCTGCTGGTGGTCTGGGATTTAGATGGGGAGCTCTCTATCGCCGGCGAGGCGCATCGGCGGCTTCGGCCGTGGTTCATTTCGTGGAGGAAAAAAATGAGAGAGGGAGTGAGGGAGCAAAGGAGTGGCGAGGGTGCTTCTTATCGTCTCACGGGTCTGTGCAGAGGAGAGGGGTCCAGTGGTGTCGACATTTCGCGGGGAGAGCACGGCGACGACGGTGTGAGCAACACGGCGTCCGTGCCGTGCCGCGTTGCTGCAACAGGGGAGATGGGTGACAAGGGAGAGCAGAGGAGGCAGCGTGCGGTGCTCTCATCGTCTCCTCCAGGGCGAGGCGTGTGTCAGGGCGAGGGTCACGGGTGAGCACGGCGTCGTCGGCGGAGGGAGCATGGCGTCGGTGGCGTGCAGCGTTGCTGCAACAGAGGGTCAACGAAGGTTTTGCAAAACGCCCCTGAACTTCTTTCTCCTCTCACCGATAGGTCCTCGTCTAATTCTTTTATTTCCTTTTCAAAACCAGTAGGGTTTCCGGAATTTAATTGAGGTGCTTAAACCTTTTATAAAAATTAGAGAAAATTCATGTAGCCTCCCATATATATAAGGAAGCTCCACAAAAATTGGTTTTACAAAATAAAATGTTTTGCGCAATAATTGTTCATAGAGTTTAAATAAATCATTTTTGGAAATTAATAATTTGATACTCCTTTAATATTTAAACCCAGGGATAAAATATGGTTTTGAACCTTTGGAACTTCTTTGACAAATATGTTAACTTCAGATAAGTTTTATTTTCATAGAGAAAACATTTGTTTTGAGGAAATAGAGAATTTGGGAGGGAAATTATTTATGAGGATCATTTTTAACTCATGACCTTCATTTCCCTTTTTAATAAAAGAATGGGGGGGGGGGGGGGTTTGTTTTAAATCAACAAGTAGGTTTACTTGAGGAGAGAGAGATATGAAATGGAGAGGATTATCATTTCATCTCCTTCTCTATAATTTTGATAAAGAAAGTATAATATTGTTTTCATAGAATAGAGGAATAGATAGAGAGGGAATTTTATTGAGTTCATCTCCCTAAATTTTAGGAATTTAACTTGGGGTGCATAACTTTAGAAGGTTTGTTCTTCTTCAAGTCGCACTCCAAAATTTGGTTGCCAAGTGCGTCCTAATTTAGTAATAACACCTCTGAGGAATTATCCTCACAAGAGAATCACACACAACAGCAATAACACAGCAATAGCATCAGCACCACAATATCAACAACACAACAATACCCACATCGCAAACAAGACCACACACTTCAAACCACAAGAATAAGTCACACACCTTTTTCCATAATCAACAATGCTATTTTGTAAAAATGGTCACGCTCAATTATGACAAGATGTTGTTTAAGGGATATATCAACTCATAACTTAATAGTTTCCAAAATGGTTTGATAAAGGGAAATATGTGAGGTAATATATTCCCACTAGTATTCCTTTTAAAAAGGAGTTGAAACATAGGAGTTTTAAAAATAGGAATTGTAAAAATATCAAGGTTGAAGAATAGATAGGAGATATCATATGAATCTCCATATTCTTGGATACACATAAATTTTGGAAATACTTTTACTGTCTCAATTTAAAGGGTATTTTATTTGTTGCTAGAACCAAATCATTATTGAAATAAACTTTTGGCCAACATAAGAATGGAAAAGATATATGGAATATATTCTTGTCATAACATGGTCACCAGTGTTGTAAATATATTTTTACTTAGGTTGATCTCTTGGGTTGACATTTACTAGTCAACCAATCACAAACATCAAGTCACACAAGGTCAACCAGAACAATTTAAAGGAAAGCACAATCATTTATGAAATAATTCAAAAAGTTTTTGTTGGTTCTGAAATTTGGGTCTTATTTACTCGTATTATAAATAGGGGATGTTACACATGATGTGGGAGTGACAGCAACCACGCTAGCCTTACGAGGGTGACCTAGCAACACAAATGAGTACTTCTTTCAACTATGTGTTTTAGGACATATAGCCGTCATAAAAGCTACCATTAAAACATGACAATTGTGTGTACTTTATCTATAACAAAATAATCACCGTAGATGAGAGAGAGAGAGGATTAAGTGAACCATGAACCCATGTCCATTGTTCCTATAAGAGAAAACCTTTGTCTTGTCCTCTTGCATTGAAGAGGATTGGGACACTTTTACATTCTTATTTTGTTACATTAAACTTCCATCCATTAAATCAACCATCTTGTTCCTTAAACTTGTTTAGTGCATAATCAACTAAAACTTGTGACACTTTAGTTGTAGGGAATAGATAACTTTTCCTTCTTGCTCCTGCGGATCGATACCCTACTTCCACATTGAGAGGTGCTACAGTGATCCCCTGCTCTTGTGGGTTATCAGTGTGCAACAAAAAAAAAACAGGCAAAAGTTTCCTTGCTGGAATTTCAGAATAGCATACAACTGCTCCCTGCAAAATATTGCCTGTTCATCACATAAAAATGCATCATTGCCACAGGAGTAACACATGAATGCATCATTGCCAGTAGAGAGGGAACAACTCAGTACCATTTTGCATGCTTAGTATAATGCCAGTAGAGGGGAAATCAACTGAGTAAAACAGGTTCCATGCAGCCTAAAAAAAGATGTAGAAACTACTTGTATAAGTTGCTAAGTACTTGGCCTTGCATAATCTGAGTACTTGGACGAAGTACCATTTTAGACCATAGTTGCAAAATCAATTTGGAACTGCTACTGAAATAATACATCATCCCCGTGCTTGTCCCAGCAAAAAACAACCATCCATGATTTTCCGGCAACATTATCCCTGCTTGTCGAAGCCTGCACATAGGATGAGAGCAACCATCATTATTTGTGTACAAAAAAGCACATAAAAAATGGAGAAAGCAACTTGAACTAAAAAAAAGATGCAGCCATCATTTTACTTCTCATTAGTCAGCTGCTTTATATTAACTTGGTTGTTACTTTTGTTTGTACAGATGGTTGATCTAGATCTGAACGAGCCAGCTGACTCTGTTTATTATGATACTGAACCACAATTCTGCACACAGCTCCCTGTGCTGGAGAGAGTAGGTGAGTCGCCAGACCCCATAGGCGCAGGGAATGCCGGTTTTGGTGACGAAGGTAGCGGGAGGGGGCCGCAACACAATGCTGCGCCTCCACACCCGTCTAACCCCAGCATGCCTGCCACTACTACTGTCCCAACAACATCTGCTAGTAACCCTGCTTTCGGCGAGGACGACGGTGACAGAGTTGGGGTCAATGAAGAAGTTGCATCCAGTCCATCAGTGCCATTTTTGGGGATGAGGTTTGATACAATAGCAGGTGCCAGAGCACACTATAATGCATATGCTCTGAGGCTAGGGTTCTCTATAAAATCGAACACATCAAAGAGGGTAGCTCACACAAGGGTATTAGAGAAGCAACAGTTTGTTTGCAACAAACACAGGGCCCCCAAAACTGAAGAAGAAATTCAGAAGGAAAAGGTAAATGCTGTGGACAGAGTAAGTCCTGTTCAGCTTGACAGTGATGATGATGCTAGTGGTGACGCTGGTCCTAGTAAGAAAGCTTCTGGTAGCAACTTGAGGAAGAAACGGAAGAGGGAATCGATCAGGCAAACAAAGTGCCCTGCTAAGATGGTTGTGAAGCTGATCAACAACAAATGGGAAGTTACTTACTTCATTGCTGAACACAACCATAACATGGTTGATAAGCCCTCTTTGTCTAAATACTTGAGATCACACAGGGGCATCCCCCAGGATGAAAGGGAATTTCTGAGATGCCTACATGACTGCAACATTGAAACAGGTTTGTGCCCCCAGCAACTTGTGCCCTATATTGTAGTTGTTGGCTTCTGCTTGCAACTTTGCTTAATCTCTTTGCTATCTAGAAAACTTATGGTAAGCAAAAACTAACTAGTTTCTTTGACTGTTTTCTGATTGCAGGTCGCATGATGACACTGATGTCTGGGTTCTATGGTAAAGAAGCTTTTGTACCATATGGTCCTAAGGATATCACAAACTTGCGAACAAGGTTCCGAGCTGAGAACGAGGAGTATGATATAGATGAGACAATCTGTTATTTCATGGAGTTGCAGGAGAATGATCCTAGATTCTTCTACAAAATTTCCAAGGATGAAGAGAACAGAGTTGAGAACATTTTTTGGGTGGATATCATTGCTAGGAAAGCTTATGCAGATGCTTATCATGATTGTGTGTCTTTTGATACAACTTTCATGACGAATACCTTCAACATGCCTTTTGCTCCTTTTGTTGGGATAAATAGGCATGGGCATACATTTATGCTGGGTTGTGGCTTCCTAAGAGATGAAAAAGAGGATTCTTTCAAGTGGCTTATGTCTGCATTCCTTGAGGCTATGGATGGCAGGCAACCAGTCAACATCATAACTGACCAAGACAGGGCTATGGCAAATGCAATCAAAGCAATTTTCACTGACACTTGGCACCGCAACTGCCGGTGGCATATTATGAAGAAAGCCAATGAAAAGTTGGGACCATACCTAGGGCGACATCCTGGACTAGTGATGACCCACAAGTATAGGGGATCGCAACAGTCTTCGAGGGAAGTAAAACCCAATTTATTGATTCGACACAAGGGGAGCCAAAGAATACTTGAGAGCCTTAACAGCGGAGTTGTCAATTCAGCTGCACCTGTGAATAGTCTTGCTCGACACAGATTATCAGTAGCAACAGTTTTATAGCAGTAGTAGCGGTGAAATAATAGCAGCAGTAAATAGAGACAGCAGTAGTGATTGCAGTAAACAGTAGGATTAAAACACTGTAGGCATAGGGATGGATGAACGGGCGCTGCATGGATAAGATAGCTCATATAATAATCAAGACATAGGCATTGCAGATAATAATGATAAAGCATCCAAGTACTAAGTAAACATAGGCATGTGTTCCGTATATAGTCGTACGTGCTCGCAATGAGAAACTTGTACAACATCTTCTGTCCTACCAGCCGGTGGCAGCCGGGCCTCAAGGGAATCTACTGGTAATTAAGGTACTCCTTTTAATAAAGTACCGGAGCAAAGCATTAACACGCCGTGAACACATGTGATCCTCACATCGCAGCCATTCCCCTCGGCTGTCCCAATTATTGTCACTTTGGGACCGCGGGTTCCGGACAACAATATGTGTATACAACTTGCAGGTATGATCAATAAACAGTGCATATCATTATGAAACAATAACATGTTCAGATCTGAAATCATGGCACTCGGGCCCTAGTGACAAGCATTAAGCTCAACAAGTTGCAACAACATCAATAAGTACTAACAACGGATACTAGGCACCATGCCCTAATGATCTTATAACTTATTACATGAACAATCTCATCCAATCCCTACCATCCCCCTCAGCCTACAGCAGGGAATTACTCACACATGGATGGGGGAAACATGGATGGTCGATGGAGAAGCGTCGGTGATGATGATGGCGATGATCTCCTCCAATTCCCCGTCCCGGCGGAGTGCCAGAACGGAGTTTCTGGTCCCCGAAATAGGTTTCGCGATGGTGGCGGCGTACGGTGATGTTTCTGGATGAAGTGGACGACCCCCTCGCGTTTTAGGTCAGAGAGGGTTAAGTAGTCGAAAGGGGGACTCGGGGAGGTGCCGAGTCGCCCTCCTCATGGCTGGCGCGGTGGGCCCCTTGGCCGCGCCACCATGTGGTTTGGGCCACTCGTGGCCCATCTCCGCCTCCCCTTCTGGCTCCGTGAGTCTTCTGGTAAAATAGGAGGTTTGCGATCTTTTCTGGTGTTTTTCCCGAAAGTTGACTTTCTGCACAAAAACAAGACACCAGGGCAATTCTGCTGAAAACAGCGTTAGTCCGCATTAGTTGTATTCAAAACACACAAGTTAGAGGTAAAACAATAGCAAAAGTGTTCGGGAAAGTAGATACGTTTTGGACGTATCAACTCCCCCCAAGCTTAGCTTATTGCTTGTCCTCAAGCAATTCAGTTAACAACTGAGTGCGATAAAAGACTTTCACGAACACATTTGCTTCATATGATGCATATATTCTCACTATATGAACAAATGCTTAGGCAATTCAAGATGAGGCAAATGCAAATAATGTCACTCAATAGGCATGTAAACTATGAAAAGATACCAACATACTAATAGCGACAAACATGAAACATATTAATTCACAAGATTGTAATGCTCATAATAGGATATGATAAGATGGTATCTCGCTTGCCCGTTTTTGTACAGCAAAACATAAATGCCCAGGCACCTCTGAAGTTCATGGGAAGACTAGAATCAAAGATATCAAAGATAAAAGCATCAAAGTTATATCACAGTTAACCACATTCTGGGACAAGCACATTACACTAAGAATGACAACTATGCTCTCGAGAAAGTGCTCAAAGAAAGGATGGTGACTCAACATGAAAGTAAAAGATTGGCCCTTCGCAGAGGGAAGCAGGGATTATCATGTGCTAGAGCTTTTTATTTTTAAAACAGAAGCAAAATTGTTTTGGGAAGTGTTTGTTGTTGTCAACGAATGGTAGTGGGTACTCTAACCCCCTTGTCAACCAGACTTTCAAGAGCGGCTCCCATGAAGGACGTTATTTCTACCAGCAAGGTAGATCATCCCTCTTCTCTTTTGTTTACACATGTATTTTAGTTTCATTATGGGTGACACTCCCCCCAACCTTTGCTTGCACAAGCCATGGCTAACCGAATCCTCGGGTGCCTTCCAACATTCACATACCATGGAGGAGTGTCTATTTGCAAATTAAGTTGCTTACTGATAAATCAGGGCAAAACATGTGAAGAGAATTATTGATGAAAGTTATAATTAATTGGGACTGGGCACCCCGTTGCCAGCTCTTTTTGCAAAATTATTGGATAAGCGGATGTATATGCCACTAGTCCATTGGTGAAAGTCTGAATGACAAGATTGAAAGATAAAACACCACATACTTCCTCATGAGCTATAAAACATTGACACAAATTGAGAAGTACTTTGAAGGTTTTAAAGGTAGCACATGAAAATTTACTTGAATGGTTCGAAATGCCATGCATAGGTATTTATGGTGGACACTTTGGAATAACTTGGTTTTCATGGTTTTGGAAGCACGAGCAGCATTCCCGCTCAGTACAAGTGAAGGCTAGCAATAGACTGGGAAGCGACAATCAAGAGAGCAATAACCGTCATAATCATGCTTGCGACAAAATGAAATTAATTGAGACATAAAAGTGATACAAGAACTCTGAGTCAAAATAAATCATCAAGGCTTAATTGACTTTTGTTTTTCAGTCATACGCATGCATGAGCATGTGCCAAGTCAATTCGAATGAATTATTCAGAGGAGGATACCACAATGTCATACCCTCTATGAATAGAACAATGCAAGCAAACATCAACATAACATGCTACCACTATTAATAAATTGGGACCGATCATGAGAGAACAAGAACTACTAAGCATCCACTAAATGACATATACCTCACATGAACCAACTAAGCATGCTCACATAGATGAGTATATGTACAAAAATGAAAACAAATAGAGTTCATACCAGCCTCTCACCCCAACTCGAGTTGTTGTAGATCATCCTTATTGCTTTTTCACTTGTGTTGCTTCGAATGATAAGAATGAAAACCAAGCTCCATCGGAGTCACGGATGGCTGTCCAACTCTGAAAACACTATACAAAACCAAAAAGAAACAACAAATATTTTTGGGTTTTCGAGTTTTTGAAACAAGAGCAAAAAGAAACAAACAATAAAGCAAAATATTTTTGGATTTTTGAATAACAAACCGAATTTTAAAACTAAGCAAACTAATACTGAAACTTAAAGAAACAAATGAAGAGAAACAACAGAAATATTTTTGGTCTTTTTGTGTTTTGGAATGCAGCAATAAAAGGTAAACAATTAAAAAGAAAGAAAGAAAACTGCAACATGGATATACAAAGTATCGACAAGATATGATATGTAAATGAGTGAGATGTCGATATACCTCCCCCCAAGCTTAGGCTTTTGGCCTAAGTGGAGGCTAATAACGCGGGTAGGAACTCCAAGCCGGCGGGTCATACTGGGCGTGCTCAACATCCGGCTCCGCTGAGGAAGATGAGGCAGAGGGTCCAGCATCCCCAGGATAGGGGCGCGAGCCCCCAGTCCCGGAAAACTGAGTGGAGTCCTCGTCCGCCCATTCTCCATCATCCTCTGTGTGCAGGGCATGTTCCCTCAAGTATGCATCGAATTCATCCTCGGTGACTGACCAAACATTCCTGAAACCAAGATCAAACAAACGTGGTGCAGGCAAAGCGACTATTCGCTCAGATTTAACCATTTTCCACCTCACCTTCTTGGCAAAAGGCACCTCATAAGATAGATTATTCAAAGTAGACCAACTAGTAACAAAGCCATGCCTCCCCATGGAAGCAAAATCGAGCCTCTCTAAAGAAGCTGCAAATCATTAGGGAGAGCTACTACACCATGCATAGCTAATAAACGAGAAGCAATGAGTCCTCCACAAAATCCACCTTTCTCGCGATTGGCAGCAATGCGAAAGGCTATCAAGGCACCCAAATTATAACTCTTATCATGTTGCAAGGCTGCTGCTAGGAAAGCTAAATCAGGAATGGATAATTTATTTGCAGTCTTCCTAGCAAGTACACACCTCGTGATGAAGTAAGCAAAATATCGAATGCATGGAAATTGAATACTTCGAATTTTACCACTTTCATCTGAGTAGGTTCTTCCTTGACATATTACCTCGTATAGGTCCGTCAAATGCTTGGGTTGCCCATGTATCTTCCCTCGTGATCCCCATTGCGGCACCCTAATTGCTGCACAAAAAGCATCAAAAGGCAAGTGGACACTTTTGTTGTAAATTTTATAGTGAACCATAGGGTTAGGTGAAGACCAATCAAATCTAAAGTCCTGCACCACAGACACAGTTAGCTTTGCATATTGGTAGGGTTCTCCCTCTACAAAATCACTCAATCCTGTATTAGAGACAAGAGTACGAAAATCACGCAAGATCCCCGAACTTCTCATGAATTCCAAGCATGGATAGCAGGATGGAAACACTCCTTCTTCACGATGGATCCCCATGACCTCAGGAACCACCAATTCATATTGATTTAGTTGGTGTTCATTTCCCTCCATCCTCTGAAATTTTTGACACATATCATAAAAATTATCTTTGAAGCATACAAATGAGGGGAACTACTATATGGACTTGCTAGAGGACTAAACATGCATCAAAACTGATTATATCAACATAGAACAAGCATGCATACTCACTTAACAAGTCACCTACAGCAGCAAAATACTCAAGGTATACTTACTAAACAAAATTCTACTTGGATACATGGAGGAGTCACATACCTGAGAGCAATTGCCCCAAATCTCAGCAGCTGAGATGGGCTGAACAAAGAGATCGAAATCGCGAGGAAGAACAGCAAAAACTCGAGTGTGAGAGAGAAAAACGAGCTGAGTGATGCAAGAGGAAGAAGTGGTAGGTGGGGGAACTGCTGGAGGGCCAAGGGTGCCCCACCTCAGTGGCTGGCGCGGCCAAGGGGCAGCCGCGCCACCATGTGGTTTGACCCCATGGTGGGTCCCCTTGGTCAGCACCAGGCACTCCCACGATGCTCTTTGAAAAATAGGACCAATGGTATAATTTTTACAGAGTTTTGAAAACTTTCAATTTGCATGAAATCTGGATATTTAAATTAATAAAACTTGGGCAGAAAAATTATTTTTAAAATTCAAAACAACTAAACTTTTGCAACCTAATTATCACTACAGGAGGTAAAACAAAGTTGAAGAAAGAAATGCTGTTTAGCTCTTTATGTATGCAAATACATTTGATAACAAGGTTGATCAAGTCTTGGCACCAAATAAATTTACATGACACAAATGATTTAAACATCATGAAACACTCATGTTACCTTGTATTGTATTGATATGGATCCAATCATAATGTTTTGATATCCTTCTTGATGATCATATATAGGGCAATCAATACTTCCCACTTTGATAGTTTTAAAATTGGAGATGGTATTGACTCCATAAATCTTGTCAACTTTCTTGGGGAAATAAACAGTATGTTCTTTATCATTAACATTGAAAGTTACTTTTCCTTTATTGCAATCAATAACAGCACCTGCAGTATTTAGAAAAGGTCTTCCAAGAATAATAGACATATTATCATCTTCAGGCATTTCAAGAACAACAAAATCAGTCAAAATTAAACAATTGTTAGCCACTTGAACAGGGACATCCTCACAAATGCCAACAGGAACAGCAGTAGATTTATCAGCCATTTGCAAAGATATATCAGTAGGTATCAATTTATCAAGATAGAGTCTCTTATAGAGAGAAAAAGGCATAACACTAACTCCTGCTCCCAAATCACATAAAGCAGTTCTAACATAATTATTCTTGATGGAGCAAGGGATGGTTGGTATACCTGGATCTCCAAGCTTCTTAGGAACCTTGCCATTGAAAGAATAATTAGCAAGCATAGTAGAAATTTCCTCATTAGGAATTTTCCTCTTGTTAGAAACAATATCTTTCATATACTTTGAGTAAGGAGGCAATTTAATAGCATCAGTCAAAGGAATTTGCAAGAACAAGGGTTTCATCCATTCACAAAATTTATTATAATGTTCTTCTTCCTTTGATTTTAGTTTCTTAGTTGGAAAAGGCATTTGCTTTTGAACCCAAGGTTCCCTTTCATTACCATGTTTCTTAGCAATGAAGTCTTCCTTAGTGTACTTTGTGTTTTTAGTATGCTTTTCAGGTTCCTTTTCACTAACTTCTTTATCAAGAGCATCATTTTTATCCTTATCACTATCAAGTTCATTACCACTTTCAGTTTCAGCATCAGAGATAGATATACTATTAGGATCATTAACAGTTTCAGAGGATTCTACAACATTTTTATGTTTCTTCTTCTTCTTTTTCTTAGAAGGAGAAACTGGATTTTCAGCTAGTTGAGAATCTTGTTCAATTCTTTTAGGTGTCCCTCAGGATATAAAGGATCCTGAGTATGAGCTCCACTTCTAGTGCTAACATAGACAGGTTTTAATTTTTCTTAGAAGCATTGGCTAACATGTCTTGTTGCACTTTAGTGAGTTGATCAATTTGAGTTTGAACCATATGGAAATGTTTAATAAGCATCTTAACATCATTGGAGGTTCTCTCCACAATATCATGCAACTTACTAATAGCTTGAGAGTTTTCATGCAAATGATTCTCTACTCTCATATTAAAATTATCTTGCTTAATAACATAATTATCAAATTCATCTAAGCATTGATCAGGTGGTTTAGAGTAGGGAATATCTCCTTCATCGAACCTGTGGAGAGAGTGAACCTCAATTATGGATGGATGAGGAATTGGCTTACACAAATCTTCAATAGGTGGAAGGTTCTTCACATCTTCAGATTTAATACCCTTCTCAATGAGAGTCTTCTTGGCCTCCCTCATTGTTTCATCATTCAATTCAATCATACCTCCCCTCTTCTTTGATATTGGTGTCGGTGTAGGTGTGGGGGTCGGCGCAGGTAGAGTCCAATCATCATAATTCTGGCTGATTTTAGCCAATAATTCTTCAGCTTCTTCAGGGGTTCTTTTCCTGAAAACACAACTAGCACAACTATCCAGATATGCTCTAGATTCAATAGTTAGTCCACTGTAAAATATATCAAGTAGATCATGCTTTTCCAAATCATGTCCAGGCCGAGCTCTGATAAGAGAGCAAAACCTTGTCCATGCCTCTGGAAGTTTCTCTTCATCTTCCTGGTCAAAGTTATAAATTCTCTGCAAAGCATCATGTTGAGCACTAGCAGGGAAATATTTCTGAAAGAAAACATCAAGCAAACCAGTAGGACTAGTAATAGAACCAGGAGACAAGTTGTTATACCAAGCTTTAGCATCATCTTTTAATGAGAAAGGAAAAATCTTAGCAACAAAATAGCTACGCTTCTTAATATCATCAGAAAATAAGCCACTCAAAGTAGAGAGCTCATTCATGTGCTCTACAGCACTTTCACTCTTAGTGCCACAAAAAGGAGTTTTCTCAACAATAGATATATGAGATAAATCAAGAGAAAAATCATAATCCTTATCTTTAATGTTTATAGGAGAAGTGGCAAACTTAGGATCAGGTGACAACTTGTATTTAACAGCATGTTGTGCAAGAAAATTTCTCATATTACTTGCACCAGTAGTAGCATTACATTTATCAATAAAATCATCATCAAGTTCCACATAAGTTTCATCAGGATCATCATCACAAGTATAATCCCTTAACTCAGGTGAATAAACAGGAGTAGTAGGACTTCCATTAGGTGTTCTAGTATTTTCAAGTTGTTTAGACTTAGCAATAGCAGCATCTAAAAGTGGACCTAATGAAATATTCTCATCAATCACAGTAGAAGCATCATCAACATTATCAGAGGCAATTTCAGATTCAGCAGTAGTACCAACACGTGAAGATTGTGGTGGTGTAACAAGTTGACTCAATACAGATGGTGAGTCAAGAGCAGCAGAGGTACTAAGTGTCGTACCTTTTCTTGTAGTGGATGGCAATACACGGACCCTCTCATCACGAGCTTTACCCATGATGAATAAATTTCAGCGAGCAATATAGATCACAAGTGAACTCACAAATAAAGCTATGCTCCCCGGCAACGGCGCCAGAAAATAGTCTTGATGACCCACAAGTATAGGGGATCGCAACAGTCTTCGAGGGAAGTAAAACCCAATTTATTGATTCGACACAAGGGGAGCCAAAGAATACTTGAGAGCCTTAACAGCGGAGTTGTCAATTCAGCTGCACCTGTGAATAGTCTTGCTCGACACAGATTATCAGTAGCAACAGTTTTATAGCAGTAGTAGCGGTGAAATAATAGCAGCAGTAAATAGAGACAGCAGTAGTGATTGCAGTAAACAGTAGGATTAAAACACTGTAGGCATAGGGATGGATGAACGGGCGCTGCATGGATAAGATAGCTCATATAATAATCAAGACATAGGCATTGCAGATAATAATGATAAAGCATCCAAGTACTAAGTAAACATAGGCATGTGTTCCGTATATAGTCGTACGTGCTCGCAATGAGAAACTTGTACAACATCTTCTGTCCTACCAGCCGGTGGCAGCCGGGCCTCAAGGGAATCTACTGGTAATTAAGGTACTCCTTTTAATAAAGTACCGGAGCAAAGCATTAACACGCCGTGAACACATGTGATCCTCACATCGCAGCCATTCCCCTCGGCTGTCCCAATTATTGTCACTTTGGGACCGCGGGTTCCGGACAACAATATGTGTATACAACTTGCAGGTATGATCAATAAACAGTGCATATCATTATGAAACAATAACATGTTCAGATCTGAAATCATGGCACTCGGGCCCTAGTGACAAGCATTAAGCTCAACAAGTTGCAACAACATCAATAAGTACTAACAACGGATACTAGGCACCATGCCCTAATGATCTTATACTTATTACATGAACAATCTCATCCAATCCCTACCATCCCCCTCAGCCTACAGCAGGGAATTACTCACACATGGATGGGGGAAACATGGATGGTCGATGGAGAAGCGTCGGTGATGATGATGGCGATGATCTCCTCCAATTCCCCGTCCCGGCGGAGTGCCAGAACGGAGTTTCTGGTCCCCGAAATAGGTTTCGCGATGGTGGCGGCGTACGGTGATGTTTCTGGATGAAGTGGACGACCCCCTCGCGTTTTAGGTCAGAGAGGGTTAAGTAGTCGAAAGGGGGACTCGGGGAGGTGCCCGAGTCGCCCTCCTCATGGCTGGCGCGGGGGCCCCTTGGCCGCGCCACCATGTGGTTTGGGCCACTCGTGGCCCATCTCCGCCTCCCCTTCTGGCTCCGTGAGTCTTCTGGTAAAATAGGAGGTTTGCGATCTTTTCTGGTGTTTTTCCCGAAAGTTGACTTTCTGCACAAAAACAAGACACCAGGGCAATTCTGCTGAAAACAGCGTTAGTCCGCATTAGTTGTATTCAAAACACACAAGTTAGAGGTAAAACAATAGCAAAAGTGTTCGGGAAAGTAGATACGTTTTGGACGTATCAACTAGCTGAGGATTTCAATGAAGTTGTGGATGAGAGCATGTCTGTTGAAGAGTTTGAAGCTAGATGGGCTGAAATGGTTCAGAAATGGGAGTTGGCTGGTCATGAAACATTTGCTTGGCTCAAGAAATATGCCCACACATAGGTTCCATGCTACTTCATTACGTGTTTCTTTCCTTTCATGCAGTCAACTCAGAGGAGTGAAGGGTTCAACTCTGTGTTGAAACGCTATGTGAATCCCCGGAATTCGATCAAGCACTTCGTGCAGCAATATGAGAAGATACAGCAAAGGATGATGTGCAGGGAAGGTCACAGTGACTTCCGGACTGACGAGCTTGTTGCTGACACATGGTCCCCGTTTCCGATAGAGAAACATCCCATGTCTGTATACACCAGGGACATATATCGCCGCTTCAAGATTGAGTTTGAAATGATAGGTCGATATAATGTTCAACCACAGGGGCAAAACATGTTCCTTGTTGTTCCTAACAACCTTAGGTGTTATCCTTATGGGGCTAGGAGCTACATGGTTAACGCATCTGGTGGTGGCAGCAACTACAACTGTGAGTGTGGTAAATTTGAGAGGGACGCAATGCTTTGCTGTCATGTGTTGAAGATATTCACCCATGTTGGTGTGGACAGAATACCTCAGCAGTACATCTCGCGTAGGTGGACGCCATTAGCATTACATCCAACTGGTTTCCCTCAGGTCACAGCACAGAACGATGTCATGCCTGAAGAGTCACGGGAGCAAATAAGGTTTGCTAATTTATCTAGAGATTTTGTAGGAATTGCTAAGCTTGGGTGCAAGTCTGACCAGGCTGAGGCGATTGCCCGGAGGCACATGAGGGAAATGCGCACAGAGTTTGCTCAGCTAAACAAGGTGAAAAGGAAGAGGAACGCCCAAACTGACCGTTCAAACTCAGACGCAGGCCCTGGCCCTGTGCCAGTTGCTTCCCAGCTGAGTGGTCGTAGACCTAATCAGACATCAACGTCGGTCCCTAATGTGCGCCGGGCAGCAACTACATCTCACATGGCACCACCGTTGCAGTCAACAGGTGCTACGGCAGACTAGGGATGTACAGCAACTCCTAACGTGCATCAATCAGCTGCTGCAGCTACTGCATCTAGCGTGCCACGCCATTGCGGCCGACAGGTACTCGGGCTAACCAGGCATCTAAACAAACTGCTAGCATGAATCAACCAAATGCTAGAGGTCCTAGTACAGCAACTCCTAACATGCACCATTCAGCTGCTACAACTACTGCATCTAGCGTGCCACCGCCACTGCAGCCGACACGTACTAGGGCGAACCAGGCATCTAAACAAACTGCTAGCATGATTCAGCAAAATGCTACAAGTCATATGGGCCAGCCGCAACATGTACAAGATGCTGGACCTAGTGGTAGTACAAAGGCAACAACAAAAGGGAGGAAGAAGGAGAGATACCTAGCTGGGATCGAGTTGCAGGCAAAAAAGATTAATCTATGCAGTGTTTGTGGTCAGTCTGGTCACAACTCAGCTACATGTACTGCTCGGTTGGGTAATAATCAGAAGTGATGTGACCATAAGTTTTTCTTTTCTTTTTCTTAGTTGGTTAAGAAGCATGTATTGGTCAGCTAGAAAAAACCATGTATGTTTCCTCTTTCATTGTTGGTGAAGATGGTACTGATACACTTGAGTAAAAATATTGCACTGTTGATTAAATTATTTCACTGTTTGGTGAAGAAAAGTACTAATACACTTGGTATGCAACAAAACATGGTGAGTACATTATTTCACTGCTGGGAAAAAATCTGAATAACAACAGTTGCAAAAAAGGTCTACTACGCAACACTGTTGTACCTCATTTCAAATTCAACACCTTCTTCCACTCGACGTCATTGAATTCAGATGTAACCCATGTGTGCGTGATGATCTTCCTAATGCTTGGGATGTTTGCACCTTCATACGCTGGTAGGCTTGTCCCATCCCAGTGTTCTGCGTTGTATAGCGCGCATACCCCGCAGTCGTGCCTGCGAGTACATTCAGTTGGTAGTTATTGTTGAGGGAAAAAATGACAGAGGTGGTAGTTAGTGTTCAGGAAAAAATGACCAGATGGTAGTAAATTTTACTAAAATCCAGTTGTGTTTGCTTGTACTACCCCAAGTTGTTTTTGGGGTGACATCAAGTTGTAGATGAAAAAAATGCCACAGATTTTCCATAGTAAAAAAGAGGGGGTAGGTTGTTTTACTGCAACTAAAGTGCTTCATGTTGGGCAGTGCACATATAAAAGCATGTTGTCCAGAATTTATTAGTACTAACACTAGTGTTGGCGGTAAAAATGAAGCTAAAGCATGAAAAGAAAACGACGACGACTTACGATGTAATCTGCTTTGGTGGGTCAATGTCCACATATCCAAATCTGTCCAATTGGATAGGAGATCCTGGGTACATATCCTCCCACAAAGACATAAGAACGGTGATAATCTTCTTGGCACACACATCAAGTTTTTTGTTTGCCTTTGACCTCAATGAATCCAGCAATTCGAAGCGTCTGTCCCTTATGTTGATGACTAGAAGCCAATAGTGGTTTACAGGGTCTTTAGCTCCTGGCACCAAATTCTCCATTACAGGTATGATTACCTAGCACGGTGAGTACAATAAATATTAGTCTAAAATGATAGAAAACGCACAGGGAAAAAACAAAACAATGTACAGGAAAATATGCAAAAAACAGGGCTATAGCACTCTATACCGAATCCTTCCTGTCCAAGTGTGCATTTTCTTTTGAGAAATGCTTGATGAGCTGCTTGTTTCGTGGATTCATGTCTCGTAGGATTATAGTCTGAATCA
The DNA here is from genome assembly GCA_947311845.1 of Poa pratensis. Lineage (NCBI taxonomy): Eukaryota > Viridiplantae > Streptophyta > Magnoliopsida > Poales > Poaceae > Poa > Poa pratensis. Next base: position 25,377,910 of record CAMZMU010000100.1, read on the forward strand.
CACAAAAAAATGTGCTAGTACTGGTGAATAAATATTGAGGTACTGGAAAAAAATAGCTAAATAAGTGCATGTTCAGGATTAGTTGTGTATCGCAACATTCAAAGGCATGACCACCTTCTTCTGCCTCCTCTCTATCCTCAACATTATTGATTTAAGGCCTAGCTCGACCACCGAGTTCAACAAAGACGCGCATGGCAACATTGAATTTGATAGTTCTTGTAGTGACACATGAAAATTCTCGTAGTTGACAATGACAGGTGTGTTATCCGTTGTTTGGCCCCTCGAAAATCTGCGTCCGTGCACAACAACTGCTTCGTACACCTCGTTTACTTCAGCTGAGTACGTGAAGTTGCTTTTCTTGCTGTAGTCCACATAAGGTGACTTCTTGCAAGGAGGGTTCCTTACGATCCTCGCGTCAGTGGAGCCAGCCATTGTTGGATCTGCCCTTGCTGGAGTCTGTAAAGAGCTTCCACTGCATGCGCCGCCAACTTTGCTTTCTGCTGCTCTCTCTCATGACTCGATCGCACGCCTCCCATGCTGCTGTTTCCACTTCTGGAGGCCAAATGTCGTCTAAACCAAAACGCTTTGCCAGCTCAACAGGTTTCAAAGCAGGTGGTGGCCCTGGTTCAGTCTTTCCCTTTTCTGGACTGTCAAACCCAGATCGAAAGGTGGGGGATCACAAACCCCATCTCCCTAGTATCTCTTTCTCTTGGCAAGGGGGGTGGGCATGTTATTGCAGTGGGTGCAGGTGGTCCTGCCATAGTTGCTAGAAATGTGGCTCTAGTTGTTACCCCTTTTCTTGCTCCTAACACTCCCTGCCCCTATGCTTGAGGTTTTGCCATTTTGGTGGTGGTTGATGCTTGTCCTTGGGTAGTTGAAGGCACATTACTCACAGTTGCTGCCACATTGCTCACAGTTGATGGCTGACATTGGGTAGTTGCTGGCACATTACTCATAGTTGATGCTTGTCCTTGGGTAGTCGAAGGCACAGTGCTCATAGTTGGTGCCACATTGCTCATAGTTGATGGCTGACCTTGGGTAGTCGAAGGCACAGTGATCATAGTTGCCGCCACATTGCTCACATTTGATGGCTGACCTTGGGTAGTTGCTGCCACATTGCTCACAGTCGCTTGAGCCTCTCCCTGACCTACACCAGGCTTGCCACAGTGTACAACCAATTTCTGCTTTTTCCTAGAATCTGGACTGCCTTTTTTATCTACTGGACTGCTGACTTCAATCTTTCTTATTCTATCCAACTTAAAGCACTCTTCCACACACTCTTTGACAGCGAAATCTCTGTGGAATTCGTCCAGTGGTGGTGGTGAGCTGGCAGGTTTGCTCCTTTCCAGTTCTTGCATGAAAATCTGTTTCGCGTGAAATGTGATTGGTGTGTCAAAAATAATAAGAGTTTCCAGGAGGACTGGTAGGTCAATCTCTTCTTTGTCTTCAGACATTGCATACTGTCTTAACTCTGAAAAAGGGCTCCGCTCTGGCACAGTTGGGTTGCCTTCTGAAGTCACGTTTACTTGATCTGCCCTCATTTTTTTTACTTTCGAAGCTTGCATGTGAAGTAGTACTGCCTCTTCGCCGTCCCCCTCAATGGATCCAAGGCTGCCGCCCTCTGAATGACCTTTCAGTGGGTAGTCGTTGGTCAACCTAGGAGACCTCCTTGGCTGCGTGTTTTCTGGGACACAACTTTTTTACCATCTCCCATGGTCTTTTCGACAGCTATGTGCACTGTGTTGCTTTTCTCTGCAACAAATGCTTCTCCACCATCAAAACTGCTCACATGTTTGCTGGATCCAGGAATGTTGCCTTGCGAGGGTCCTTTCATGGGGCTGTCCGATGGGTTGTTCTTAACCAACCTAGGAGACCTCCTTGCCTGCTGTTCTCCCCTCTGCATGGTATGGCTGTTATTGCACTGTTCTCCATCAATGGTGGCTTTAGCGCATTCTTTCACATAACTGTCCTTTGCGTCTCTATAAGACTTCCTACTCCGAGGTTGTAGGTCACAATCTTGCTCGTTTTCGTGGTCATGTCTGTCTGCAACTATGTGCGTAGTTGGACTGTTGATTCCCCTAGCAGTTGGTTCATCATCATGCTGTTCTCCATCTTCGCTGTCATCATTTTCATCATCAGAACCACTCTCCTCGTCCCATTCACCATCCTCATTTTCATCGTCGTTTTCGTCCCCTCCGTCCGTCCTTTGCCTTTTGCACCTCATGCTCTGAACATTTGTGCCAGCCCCTTCATCCTGGTTCAGCCTGCTGATGACGTGAAACACACGTTCGTTGGGAGACCCCAAGAGGAAGGTATGATGTAGTCAGCAGCAAGTTTTCCCTCAGAAAGAAACCAAGGTTATCGAACCAGTAGGAGCAGCAACTCTTCAGAAGGTTGTCAACGGCGCCAGAAAAATAGTGTTGTTGATGGGAGTCTGGACTGTTGACGTGGAATCTGCACACAACACAATCAAACTACTTTGCCCCAACGAAACAATGAGGCTGTCAATCTCACTGGCTTGCTGAAAACAAAGGATTAAACGTATGGTGTGGAAAATGAGTATTAAATTGCAGAGAATGAAAAAGGAACAGTTTGCAGTTTGTGGTTGTTTAATCAGTGTAAAAGAATGGACCGGGGTCCACAGTTCACTAGTGGTGTCTCTCCATAAAAGATAACTAACATGTTGGGTGAACAAATTACAGCTGGGCAATTGACGAATAGTGAGCGCATGACAATGCATATACATGACATGTTGACTACTATGATATTTAATTGGGCATTATGACATAATACATAGATCGTTATCCAACAGCATCTATGACTAATAATCCACCGCCGGGTTGTCATCCGAGTTCCCCATTGGTATTAAGTTGCAAGCAACGGATAATTGCATTAAGTAAAGTGCGTAATGTAAACAAACACATATGTCCGTGGACATAGCATCGTTAGGTTATCCCTAGTGGCAACATCACATCCACAAACTTAGAACTTTCTGTCACTGTCCCAGGTTAAACGGAGGCATGAACCCACTATCTAGCATAAATACTCTCTCTTGGAGTTACAAGCATCTACTTGGCCAAAACATCTACGAGTAACGGAAAGCATGCAAGATATTAAATAACATATAAGATAGATTGATAATCAACTTGACATAATATTCAATATTCATCGGATCCCAGCAAACACAACATGTAGCATTACAATAATATGATCTTGATCATGTAGGGCAGCTCACAAGATCTAAACATGATGGCACAAAGTGGAGAGACAACCATCTAGCTACTGCCATGGACCCGTAGTCCCAGGATGAACTACTCACGCATCACTCCGGAGGCAGGCATGGCGATGTAGAAGCCTCCGGTGACGATTCCCCTCTCCGGCAGAGTGCCGGGAAGAGGTTCTGAACCCTCCCGAGCTAGGGTTGACGACGGCGGCGTCTCTGGAACTTTTCGTGGATATTTGCTCAGATACTTAGGGTTTTCGCGTCGGGGGGAATAAGTAGGCGAAAGGGCGGCTGCGGACCCCCGAGGGGCCCACACCACCCCAGGGCGCGGCAGGAGGGGGGCCCGCGCCCTCGTGGCGTGTGGGGCCCTGGTGGCCCTCCTCTGCTGCTCCTTCGCTCCGTCAGGTGTGTTCTGGAAAAATAGGGACTCCCGTATAGTTTCGTCCAATTCCGAGAATATTTCCAGACTAGCTTTTCTGGAATACAAAACAGCAGAAAACAGGAACTGGCACTTCGGCATCTTGTTAATAGGTGATACGTCCAAAACGTATCTACTTTCCCGAACACTTTTGCTATTGTTTTACCTCTAACTTGTGTGTTTTGAATACAACTAATGCGGACTAACGCTGTTTTCAGCAGAATTGCCCTGGTGTCTTGTTTTTGTGCAGATAGTCAACTTTCGGGAAAAACACCAGAAAAGATCGCAAACCTCCTATTTTACCAGAAGACTCACGGAGCCAGAAGGGGAGGCGGAGATGGGCCACGAGTGGCCCAAACCACATGGTGGCGCGGCCAAGGGGCCCGCCGCGCCAGCCTATGAGGAGGGCGACTCGGGCACCTCCCGAGTCCCCCTTTCGACTACTTAACCCTCTCTGACCTAAAACACGAGGGGGTCGTCCACTTCATCCAGAAACATCACCGTACGCCGCCACCATCGCGAAACCTATTTTCGGGGACCAGAAACTCCGTTCTGGCACTCCGCCGGGACGGGGAATTGGAGGAGATCATCGCCATCATCATCACCGACGCTTCTCCATCGACCATCCATGTTTCCCCCATCCATGTGTGAGTAATTCCTGCTGTAGGCTGAGGGGGATGGTAGGGATTGGATGAGATTGTTCATGTAATAAGCTATAAGATCATTAGGGCATGGTGCCCAGTATCCGTTGTTAGTACTTATGATGTTGTTGCAACTTGTTGAGCTTAATGCTTGTCACTAGGGCCCGAGTGCCATGATTTCAGATCTGAACATGTTATTGTTTCATGATGATATGCACTGTTTATTGATCATACCTGCAAGTTGTATACACATATTGTTGTCCGGAACCCGCGGTCCCAAAGTGACAATAATTGGGACAGCCGAGGGAAATGGCTGCGATGTGAGGATCACATGTGTTCACGGCGTGTTAATGCTTTGCTCCGGTACTCTATTAAAAGGAGTACCTTAATTACCAGTAGATTCCCTTGAGGCCCGGCTGCCACCGGCTGGTAGGACAGAAGATGTTGTACAAGTTTCTCATTGCGAGCACGTACGACTATATACGGAACACATGCCTATGTTTACTTAGTACTTGGATGCTTTATCATTATTATCTGCAATGCCTATGTCTTGATTATTATATGAGCTATCTTATCCATGCAGCGCCCGTTCATCCATCCCTATGCCTACAGTGTTTTAATCCTACTGTTTACTGCAATCACTACTGCTGTCGCTATTTACTGCTGCTATTATTTCACCGCTACTACTGCTATAAAACTGTTGCTACTGATAATCTGTGTCGAGCAAGACTATTCACAGGTGCAGCTGAATTGACAACTCCGCTGTTAAGGCTCTCAAGTATTCTTTGGCTCCCTTGTGTCGAATCAATAAATTGGGTTTTACTTCCCTCGAATACTGTTGTGATCCCCTATACTTGTGGGTCATCAAGACTATTTTCTGGCGGCGTTGCCGGGGAGCATAGCTTTATTTGGGAGTTCACTTGTGATCTATACTGCTCGCTGAAATTTATTCATCATGGGTAAAGCTCGTGATGAGAGGGTCCATGTATTGCCATCCACTACAAGAAAAGGTACGACACTTAGTACCTCTGCTTCACGTGTTGGTACTACGCTGAATCTGAAATTGCCTCTGATAATGTTGATGATGCTTCTACTGTGATTGATGAGAATATTTCATTAGGTCCACTTTTAGATGCTGCTATTGCTAAGTCTAAACAACTTGAAAATACTAGAACACCTAATGGAAGTCCTACTACTCCTGTTTATTCACCTGAGTTAAGGGATTATACTTGTGATGATGATCCTGATGAAACTTATGTGGAACTTGATGATGATTTTATTGATAAATGTAATGCTACTACTGGTGCAAGTAATATGAGAAATTTTCTTGCACAACATGCTGTTAAATACAAGTTGTCACCTGATCCTAAGTTTGCCACTTCTCCTATAAACATTAAAGATAAGGATTATGATTTTTCTCTTGATTTATCTCATATATCTATTGTTGAGAAAACTCCTTTTTGTGGCACTAAGAGTGAAAGTGCTGTAGAGCACATGAATGAGCTCTCTACTTTGAGTGGCTTATTTTCTGATGATATTAAGAAGCGTAGCTATTTTGTTGCTAAGATTTTTCCTTTCTCATTAAAAGATGATGCTAAAGCTTGGTATAACAACTTGTCTCCTGGTTCTATTACTAGTCCTACTGGTTTGCTTGATGTTTTCTTTCAGAAATATTTCCCTGCTAGTGCTCAACATGATGCTTTGCAGAGAATTTATAACTTTGACCAGGAAGATGAAGAGAAACTTCCAGAGGCATGGACAAGGTTTTGCTCTCTTATCAGAGCTCGGCCTGGACATGATTTGGAAAAGCATGATCTACTTGATATATTTTACAGTGGACTAACTATTGAATCTAGAGCATATCTGGATAGTTGTGCTAGTTGTGTTTTCAGGAAAAGAACCCCTGAAGAAGCTGAAGAATTATTGGCTAAAATCAGCCAGAATTATGATGATTGGACTCTACCTGCGCCGACCCCCACACCTACACCGACACCAATATCAAAGAAGAGGGGAGGTATGATTGAATTGAATGATGAAACAATGAGGGAGGCCAAGAAGACTCTCATTGAGAAGGGTATTAAATCTGAAGATGTGAAGAACCTTCCACCTATTGAAGATTTGTGTAAGCCAATTCCTCATCCATCCATAATTGAGGTTCACTCTCTCCACAGGTTCGATGAAGGAGATATTCCCTACTCTAAACCACCTGATCAATGCTTAGATGAATTTGATAATTATGTTATTAAGCAAGATAATTTTAATATGAGAGTAGAGAATCATTTGCATGAAAACTCTCAAGCTATTAGTAAGTTGCATGATATTGTGGAGAGAACCTCCAATGATGTTAAGATGCTTATTAAACATTTCCATATGGTTCAAACTCAAATTGATCAACTCACTAAAGTGCAACAAGACATGTTAGCCAATGCTTCTAAGAAAAATTAAAACCTGTCTATGTTAGCACTAGAAGTGGAGCTCATACTCAGGATCCTTTATATCCTGAGGGACACCCTAAAAGAATTGAACAAGATTCTCAACTAGCTGAAAATCCAGTTTCTCCTTCTAAGAAAAAGAAGAAGAAGAAACATAAAAATGTTGTAGAATCCTCTGAAACTGTTAATGATCCTAATAGTATATCTATCTCTGATGCTGAAACTGAAAGTGGTAATGAACTTGATAGTGATAAGGATAAAAATGATGCTCTTGATAAAGAAGTTAGTGAAAAGGAACCTGAAAAGCATACTAAAAACACAAAGTACACTAAGGAAGACTTCATTGCTAAGAAACATGGTAATGAAAGGGAACCTTGGGTTCAAAAGCAAATGCCTTTTCCAACTAAGAAACTAAAATCAAAGGAAGAAGAACATTATAATAAATTTTGTGAATGGATGAAACCCTTGTTCTTGCAAATTCCTTTGACTGATGCTATTAAATTGCCTCCTTACTCAAAGTATATGAAAGATATTGTTTCTAACAAGAGGAAAATTCCTAATGAGGAAATTTCTACTATGCTTGCTAATTATTCTTTCAATGGCAAGGTTCCTAAGAAGCTTGGAGATCCAGGTATACCAACCATCCCTTGCTCCATCAAGAATAATTATGTTAGAACTGCTTTATGTGATTTGGGAGCAGGAGTTAGTGTTATGCCTTTTTCTCTCTATAAGAGACTCTATCTTGATAAATTGATACCTACTGATATATCTTTGCAAATGGCTGATAAATCTACTGCTGTTCCTGTTGGCATTTGTGAGGATGTCCCTGTTCAAGTGGCTAACAATTGTTTAATTTTGACTGATTTTGTTGTTCTTGAAATGCCTGAAGATGATAATATGTCTATTATTCTTGGAAGACCTTTTCTAAATACTGCAGGTGCTGTTATTGATTGCAATAAAGGAAAAGTAACTTTCAATGTTAATGATAAAGAACATACTGTTTATTTCCCCAAGAAAGTTGACAAGATTTATGGAGTCAATACCATCTCCAATTTTAAAACTATCAAAGTGGGAAGTATTGATTGCCCTATATATGATCATCAAGAAGGATATCAAAACATTATGATTGGATCCATATCAATACAATACAAGGTAACATGAGTGTTTCATGATGTTTAAATCATTTGTGTCATGTAAATTTATTTGGTGCCAAGACTTGATCAACCTTGTTATCAAATGTATTTGCATACATAAAAGAGCTAAACACATTTCTTTCTTCAACTTTGTTTTACCTCCTGTAGTGATAATTAGGTTGCAAAAGTTTAGTTGTTTTGAATTTTAAAAATAATTTTTCTGCCCAAGTTTTATTAATTTAAATATCCAGATTTCATGCAAATTGAAAGTTTTCAAAACTCTGTAAAAATTATACCATTGGTCCTATTTTTCAAAGAGCATCGTGGGAGTGCCTGGTGCTGACCAAGGGGACCCACCATGGGGTCAAACCACATGGTGGCGCGGCTGCCCCTTGGCCGCGCCAGCCACTGAGGTGGGGCACCCTTGGCCCTCCAGCAGTTCCCCCACCTACCACTTCTTCCTCTTGCATCACTCAGCTCGTTTTTCTCTCTCACACTCGAGTTTTTGCTGTTCTTCCTCGCGATTTCGATCTCTTTGTTCAGCCCATCTCAGCTGCTGAGATTTGGGGCAATTGCTCTCAGGTATGTGACTCCTCCATGTATCCAAGTAGAATTTTGTTTAGTAAAGTATACCTTGAGTATTTTGCTGCTGTAGGTGACTTGTTAAGTGAGTATGCATGCTTGTTCTATGTTGATATAATCAGTTTTGATGCATGTTTAGTCCTCTAGCAAGTCCATATAGTAGTTCCCCTCATTTGTATGCTTCAAAGATAATTTTTATGATATGTGTCAAAAATTTCAGAGGATGGAGGGAAATGAACACCAACTAAATCAATATGAATTGGTGGTTCCTGAGGTCATGGGGATCCATCGTGAAGAAGGAGTGTTCCCATCCTGCTATCCATGCTTGGAATTCATGAGAAGTTCGGGGATCTTGCGTGATTTTCGTACTCTTGTCTCTAATACAGGATTGAGTGATTTTGTAGAGGGAGAACCCTACCAATATGCAAAGCTAACTGTGTCTGTGGTGCAGGACTTTAGATTTGATTGGTCTTCACCTAACCCTATGGTTCACTATAAAATTTACAACAAAAGTGTCCACTTGCCTTTTGATGCTTTTTGTGCAGCAATTAGGGTGCCGCAATGGGGATCACGAGGGAAGATACATGGGCAACCCAAGCATTTGACGGACCTATACGAGGTAATATGTCAAGGAAGAACCTACTCAGATGAAAGTGGTAAAATTCGAAGTATTCAATTTCCATGCATTCGATATTTTGCTTACTTCATCACGAGGTGTGTACTTGCTAGGAAGACTGCAAATAAATTATCCATTCCTGATTTAGCTTTCCTAGCAGCAGCCTTGCAACATGATAAGAGTTATAATTTGGGTGCCTTGATAGCCTTTCGCATTGCTGCCAATCGCGAGAAAGGTGGATTTTGTGGAGGACTCATTGCTTCTCGTTTATTAGCTATGCATGGTGTAGTAGCTCTCCCTAATGATTTGCAGCTTCTTTAGAGAGGCTCGATTTTGCTTCCATGGGGAGGCATGGCTTTGTTACTAGTTGGTCTACTTTGAATAATCTATCTTATGAGGTGCCTTTTGCCAAGAAGGTGAGGTGGAAAATGGTTAAATCTGAGCGAATAGTCGCTTTGCCTGCACCACGTTTGTTTGATCTTGGTTTCAGGAATGTTTGGTCAGTCACCGAGGATGAATTCGATGCATACTTGAGGGAACATGCCCTGCACACAGAGGATGATGGAGAATGGGCGGACGAGGACTCCACTCAGTTTTCCGGGACTGGGGGCTCGCGCCCCTATCCTGGGGATGCTGGACCCTCTGCCTCATCTTCCTCAGCGGAGCCGGATGTTGAGCACGCCCAGTATGACCCGCCGGCTTGGAGTTCCTACCCGCGTTATTATTACCTCCACTTAGGCCAAAAGCCTAAGCTTGGGGGGAGGTATATCGACATCTCACTCATTTACATATCATATCTTGTCGATACTTTGTATATCCATGTTGCAGTTTTCTTTCTTTCTTTTTAATTGTTTACCTTTTATTGCTGCATTCCAAAACACAAAAAGACCAAAAATATTTCTGTTGTTTCTCTTCATTTGTTTCTTTAAGTTTCAGTATTAGTTTGCTTAGTTTTAAAATTCGGTTTGTTATTCAAAAATCCAAAAATATTTTGCTTTATTGTTTGTTTCTTTTTGCTCTTGTTTCAAAAACTCGAAAACCCAAAAATATTTGTTGTTTCTTTTTGGTTTTGTATAGTGTTTTCAGAGTTGGACAGCCATCCGTGACTCCGATGGAGCTTGGTTTTCATTCTTATCATTCGAAGCAACACAAGTGAAAAAGCAATAAGGATGATCTACAACAACTTGAGTTGGGGTGAGAGGCTGGTATGAACTCTATTTGTTTTCATTTTTGTACATATACTCATCTATGTGAGCATGCTTAGTTGGTTCATGTGAGGTATATGTCATTTAGTGGATGCTTAGTAGTTCTTGTTCTCTCATGATCGGTCCCAATTTATTAATAGTGGTAGCATGTTATGTTGATGTTTGCTTGCATTGTTCTATTCATAGAGGGTATGACATTGTGGTATCCTCCTCTGAATAATTCATTCGAATTGACTTGGCACATGCTCATGCATGCGTATGACTGAAAAACAAAAGTCAATTAAGCCTTGATGATTTATTTTGACTCAGAGTTCTTGTATCACTTTTATGTCTCAATTAATTTCATTTTGTCGCAAGCATGATTATGACGGTTATTGCTCTCTTGATTGTCGCTTCCCAGTCTATTGCTAGCCTTCACTTGTACTGAGCGGGAATGCTGCTCGTGCTTCCAAAACCATGAAAACCAAGTTATTCCAAAGTGTCCACCATAAATACCTATGCATGGCATTTCGAACCATTCAAGTAAATTTTCATGTGCTACCTTTAAAACCTTCAAAGTACTTCTCAATTTGTGTCAATGTTTTATAGCTCATGAGGAAGTATGTGGTGTTTTATCTTTCAATCTTGTCATTCAGACTTTCACCAATGGACTAGTGGCATATACATCCGCTTATCCAATAATTTTGCAAAAAGAGCTGGCAACGGGGTGCCCAGTCCCAATTAATTACAACTTTCATCAATAATTCTCTTCACATGTTTTGCCCTGATTTATCAGTAAGCAACTTAATTTGCAAATAGACACTCCTCCATGGTATGTGAATGTTGGAAGGCACCCGAGGATTCGGTTAGCCATGGCTTGTGCAAGCAAAGGTTGGGGGGAGTGTCACCCATAATGAAACTAAAATACATGTGTAAACAAAAGAGAAGAGGGATGATCTACCTTGCTGGTAGAAATAACGTCCTTCATGGGAGCCGCTCTTGAAAGTCTGGTTGACAAGGGGGTTAGAGTACCCACTACCATTCGTTGACAACAACAAACACTTCCCAAAACAATTTTGCTTCTGTTTTAAAAATAAAAAGCTCTAGCACATGATAATCCTGCTTCCCTCTGCGAAGGGCCAATCTTTTACTTTCATGTTGAGTCACCATCCTTTCTTTGAGCACTTTCTCGAGAGCATAGTTGTCATTCTTAGTGTAATGTGCTTGTCCCAGAATGTGGTTAACTGTGATATAACTTTGATGCTTTTATCTTTGATATCTTTGATTCTAGTCTTCCCATGAACTTCAGAGGTGCCTGGGCATTTATGTTTTGCTGTACAAAAACGGGCAAGCGAGATACCATCTTATCATATCCTATTATGAGCATTACAATCTTGTGAATTAATATGTTTCATGTTTGTCGCTATTAGTATGTTGGTATCTTTTCATAGTTTACATGCCTATTGAGTGACATTATTTGCATTTGCCTCATCTTGAATTGCCTAAGCATTTGTTCATATAGTGAGAATATATGCATCATATGAAGCAAATGTGTTCGTGAAAGTCTTTTATCGCACTCAGTTGTTAACTGAATTGCTTGAGGACAAGCAATAAGCTAAGCTTGGGGGAGTTGATACGTCCAAAACGTATCTACTTTCCCGAACACTTTTGCTATTGTTTTACCTCTAACTTGTGTGTTTTGAATACAACTAATGCGGACTAACGCTGTTTTCAGCAGAATTGCCCTGGTGTCTTGTTTTTGTGCAGAAAGTCAACTTTCGGGAAAAACACCAGAAAAGATCGCAAACCTCCTATTTTACCAGAAGACTCACGGAGCCAGAAGGGGAGGCGGAGATGGGCCACGAGTGGCCCAAACCACATGGTGGCGCGGCCAAGGGGCCCGCCGCGCCAGCCTATGAGGAGGGCGACTCGGCACCTCCCCGAGTCCCCCTTTCGACTACTTAACCCTCTCTGACCTAAAACGCGAGGGGGTCGTCCACTTCATCCAGAAACATCACCGTACGCCGCCACCATCGCGAAACCTATTTCGGGGACCAGAAACTCCGTTCTGGCACTCCGCCGGGACGGGGAATTGGAGGAGATCATCGCCATCATCATCACCGACGCTTCTCCATCGACCATCCATGTTTCCCCCATCCATGTGTGAGTAATTCCCTGCTGTAGGCTGAGGGGGATGGTAGGGATTGGATGAGATTGTTCATGTAATAAGCTATAAGATCATTAGGGCATGGTGCCCAGTATCCGTTGTTAGTACTTATTGATGTTGTTGCAACTTGTTGAGCTTAATGCTTGTCACTAGGGCCCGAGTGCCATGATTTCAGATCTGAACATGTTATTGTTTCATAATGATATGCACTGTTTATTGATCATACCTGCAAGTTGTATACACATATTGTTGTCCGGAACCCGCGGTCCCAAAGTGACAATAATTGGGACAGCCGAGGGGAATGGCTGCGATGTGAGGATCACATGTGTTCACGGCGTGTTAATGCTTTGCTCCGGTACTTTATTAAAAGGAGTACCTTAATTACCAGTAGATTCCCTTGAGGCCCGGCTGCCACCGGCTGGTAGGACAGAAGATGTTGTACAAGTTTCTCATTGCGAGCACGTACGACTATATACGGAACACATGCCTATGTTTACTTAGTACTTGGATGCTTTATCATTATTATCTGCAATGCCTATGTCTTGATTATTATATGAGCTATCTTATCCATGCAGCGCCCGTTCATCCATCCCTATGCCTACAGTGTTTTAATCCTACTGTTTACTGCAATCACTACTGCTGTCCTATTTACTGCTGCTATTATTTCACCGCTACTACTGCTATAAAACTGTTGCTACTGATAATCTGTGTCGAGCAAGACTATTCACAGGTGCAGCTGAATTGACAACTCCGCTGTTAAGGCTCTCAAGTATTCTTTGGCTCCCCTTGTGTCGAATCAATAAATTGGGTTTTACTTCCCTCGAAGACTGTTGTGATCCCCTATACTTGTGGGTCATCAATAGGTTAGTCCCAAAAAATGTATAAAAGTGATATAAAGTAGATGCAAAACATGTAGCAATTGGTATAAAACAAGCATGGAACATCAAAAATTATAGATACGTTTGAGACGTATCAGCATCCCCAAGCTTAGTTCCTACTCGTCCTCGAGTAGGTAAACGATAAAAACAAAATAATTTTTGAGGTGACATGCTACTATCATAATCTTGATCATATAATATTGCAAGGCACATGTAAATGAATGAAGTGATCCAAGTCAATGGTCTATAATTTGCTATCAAATAGATAATGAGTAAACAATGAATCACACAAGCTAAACGTTTTCATGAATAGTACTTTCGAGACAAGCATCAAACAGTTTTGCATAAGTGTTAACTCATAAAGCAATAGTTTCTAATAAAAGGTATTTAATCAACACAAAGGAAGAATTTAGTTTCAGCATTTGCTTCAACTTTCAACATATTTATCTCATGGATATTGTCAACACAAAGTAGTATAACAAGTCCAATACATTGCATATAACGCATGTTGTAACAAAATTGACACTAGTGTTTGCTTGTGGAAGACAGAAAGAATAGGAAAACTGACTCAACATAAAAGTAAAAGAAAGGCCCTTCGCAGAGGGAAGCAGGGATTAAATCATGTGCTAGAGCTTTTAGGTTTTTGAAAGCATATAGAGATTGCATAAAATATTTGATACTCCTCCCAACCTTGCTAACACAAGCCATGGCTAACCGAATCCTCGGGTGCCTTCCATCAATCACATACCATGGAGGAGTATCTATTTTTGAGAGGTGTTTGTTAATTGTCAACGAATGGTAGCGGGTGAGAACAGTATTCTACCTGTCGAACGGACTTTTAAGAGCGGCTCCCATGAAGGACGTTATTTCTACCAGCAAGGCAGATCATCCCTCTTTCTCTTTGGTTTACACACATTCAGGTATTTCACTGTTTGTCATTGCTTACTGATGAATCAGGGCAAAAGTGTGAAGAGAATTAATTGGTTAAAGTTGTAATTAATTGGGACTGGGCACCCCGTTGCCAGCTCTTTTTGCAAGTTATTGGATAAGCGGATGTATATGCCACTAGTCCAGGTGTAAAAGTCCACTCGACAAATAGAATAAAGAATAACCACACTAATTCCTCATGAGCTAGTAAACATTGACACAAAAAGGGAATAATAACATTTTGAATAATTTAAAGGTAGCACATGAAAAATTTACTTGGAGTGGCAAGGAAATACCACATATAGGTAGTTATGGTGGACACAAATGGCATGGATTTTGGCTCAAGGATTTGGATGCACGAGAAGCATTCCCTCTCAGTACAGAGTTTAGGCTAGCAAGGTTATGTAAGCAAACAAGAATATCAACCCGTACACCAAGTTTTATATGACAAACATATTGCAAACGTTATAAGACTTCATACCGTCTTCCTTGTTAACCAAACCCTGTTATTAGAAAATATCTAGACCTTAGAGGTACCACTGATGCAAACCAAATTTTCAACAAGCTTTACGGTAGTTCTTCACTAATAGGCTTAACTCATGTGATGCACAATTTAATCATGATCTACTTGTTAACTCAAAACAATTGACAAGCATCAAGTTATCCATTTTAGTGATCTACAAGATTAAGCAAGTTTTTCCTTATACCAATTACCACATGCAACATTTTCTGAACCAACCAAACACCAATCAATTTATTTCATCAACTCTCCAAACAAATATAAGTGAAGCAAGAGAGTACTTTCTACAAAAGAAAGCTAATAGCTCTGACAAGAGATACATGAAAACAAGAGCTAAAAGCTGAACAGCGCTAGATATGAATACTCAACAAATATAAGTGAAGAATAGGAGTATTCTCATGAAAAAGCGGAGCGTGTCTCTCTCCCAATCAAGAATGCTAGGGTCCAGTCAAGCTTTATTGAAAATAAAAATGCAATACTGAAAATAAAAAGCACACAGACGCTCCAAGAAAAGCACATATGATGTGAAAGAATTAAAATATAGTTTCACTAGAGATGACCTGATAATTTTGACGATGAAGAAGGGGATGCCTTGGGCATCCCCAAGCTTAGACGCTTGAGTCTTCTTGAAATATGCTGGGGAGATCCATGGGAGCCTCCCCAAGCTTAAGCTCTTCACTCTTCTTGATCCTATTATATCATCCTTCTCTCTTGACCCTTGAAAACTTCCGTCACACCAAACTCAAAGTAGATCTCATTAGAGGGTTAGTGCATAATCAAAAATTCACATGTTCTGTAAAGACGCAATATGATTTGTTACTTTAAACATTAGCTACAGCCACTGATGTTATGTGAAGCTCTTCCACCCAAAAAAGAATTTCACTCAACACTAGTAAAAGAGAGAATGCGAAAAATAAAAAGGCATAATCTGTCTAAAACAGAACAGTCCGCAAAGACGAATTTTTTCGAGGCACTTACGACGCTCAGATCGAGAAACTCTGAACTAATGAAAGTTTCAGACATTCATAAAGATTACGCACAAAAATTTCAGATTTTTTTAACAATCTGGTGATTTTAGGAATTTCGTACAGTGAACAGCAAAAATCTGTTTCTGCGCAGCAATCAAAATTAAGCATCATCTTATCATTAGAGGCTACTCTTGGCACAACAATGCGAGAAAATAAAGATACAAAGGAGTTGCTACAGAAGTAAACAAACTCCTTGACTCAATAAAAGAAAAATTGCAGAAAAATAAAATGGGTTGCCTCCCATAAGCGCTTTTCTTTAACGCCTTTTAGCTAGGCACAAAGCATGCATCAAGTATTACCAAGTGAAGAAGCATCAACATTGTAGTTTGTTCGAACAATAGAATCATAAGGTGGCTTAATCTTCTTCCTAGGAAAGTGTTCCATACCTTTCTTGAGAGGAAATTGATATTTTATATTCCCTTCTTTCATATCAATAATAGCACCTACAGTCCTAAGAAAAGGTCTTCCCAACACAATAGGGCATGATGGATTGCACTCAATATCCAAGACAATAAAATCAACGGGGACATAATTGTTGTTAACCATGATAAGAACATCATCAATTCTTCCCAAAGGTTTTTTAATAGTAGAATCAACAAGGTGAACATCCAAATAACAATTTTCCAAAGGTGCTAAATCAAGCATATCATATAATCTTTTAGGCATAACAGAAATACTAGCACCAAGGTCACACAAAGCATTGCAATCAAAGTCATTCAATTTCAATTTAATGATGGGCTCCCAACCATCTTCTAACTTCCTAGGGATAGAAGCTTCATGTTTTAATTTCTCTTCCCTAACTTGTATGAGAGCATTAGTAATATGTTTAGTAAAAGCCATGTTTATAGCACTAGCATTAGGACTTCTAGCTAGCTTTTGCAAGAACTTAATTACTTCAGAAATATTGCAACCATCAAAATCAAAGTCATTATCATCAAAAGTAATGGAATTATTCTCTTCCTTATTGCTAGAAATTTCAGCATCTTTATCAAGGACAGTTTCAGAGTTATCAGGCAATTTAGGACATTTTGCAATAGAAGTGGAAACATTACCAACACCAACTATCTTGCCATTAATGGTAGGAGGTTTGTTAACACTTGAGTTTGAAATTTTCAGAAGTAGTAATAGTATAAACTCTAGCAATATTGTTCTTTCTAGCAATTTCATCCTCTCTTTCCCATCTAGCATGCAATTCAGCTAACATCCTCACATTGTTATCAATTTTAACTTGTATAGCATTGAGAGTTTTGCTCTCTTTAACATCATGAGGCATGTTCTTTAGTTTCAATAAGTCAACATCAAGAGCAAGACTATCAACTTTAGAGGAAAGCACATCAATTTTCCCAAATTTCTCCTCAACAGTTTTATTGAAAGCAGTTTGTGTACTAATAAAATCCTTAAGCATAACTTCAAGATCAGAGGGTACACTCTTATTATTATTGTAGGAGTTACTATAGGAATTTCCATAACCATTGCCACTATTAGAAGGATAGGGCCTATAATTGCTATTACCAAAATTATTCCTATAAGCATTGTTGTTGAAATTATTATTTTTAATGAAGTTCACATCAACATGCTCTTCTTGAGCAACCAAAGAAGCTAAAGGAACATTATTTGGATCAACATGTGTTTGACCATTTGCAAGCATAGACATAATAGTATCAATTTTGGCACTCAAGGAGGAGGTTTCCTCAACAGAATTTACCTTCTTACCTGTTGGAGCTCTCTCGGTGTGCCACTCAGAATAATTAATCATCATATCATCAAGAAGCTTTGTTGCAGCACCCAAAGTGATGGACATAAAGGTACCTCCAGCGGCCGAATCCAATAAATTCCTCGAAGAAAAATTTAATCCTGCATAGAAGGTTTGGATGATCATCCAAGTAGTCAGTCCATGAGTGGGACAATTTTTAACCAATGATTTCATTCTCTCCCATGCTTGAGCAACATGTTCATTATCAAATTGCTTAAAATTCATTATGCTACTTCTCAAAGAAATAATCTTAGCAGGAGGATAATATTTTCCAATAAAAGCATCTTTGCATTTAGTCCATGAATCAATACTATTTCTAGGCAAAGATAGCAACCATTCTTTAGCACGTCCTCTCAAGGAGAAAGGAAAAAGTTTCAGTTTAATAATATCACCATCTACTTCCTTGAGCTTTTGCATTTCACAAAGTTCAACAAAGTTATTAAGGTGAACAGCAGCATCATCAGTACTAACACCAGAAAATTGCTCTTTCATAACAAGATTTAAAAGTGCAGGTTTAATTTCATAAAATTCTGCTGAAGCAGCAGGTGGAGCAATAGGTGTGCATATGAAATCATTGTTGTTCGTGCTAGTGAAATCACACAACTTAGTGTTCTCAGGAGTACTCATTTTAGCAGAAATAAAAACAGTACAGAAAATAACTTGAAAGTAAACTAGATGCAAGTAACTAATTTTTTTGTGTTTTTGATAATTGAAAGCAAACAAGATAAAATAAAATAAACTAAGCAAGACAAAAACAAAGTAAAGAGATTGGAAGCGTGAAACTCCCCTTGCAGAAGACTGCTGTCTCCCCGGCAACGGCGCCAGAAAAATAGCTTGATGACGTGAAACACACGTTCGTTGGGAGACCCCAAGAGGAAGGTATGATGTAGTCAGCAGCAAGTTTTCCCTCAGAAAGAAACCAAGGTTATCGAACCAGTAGGAGCAGCAACTCTTCAGAAGGTTGTCAACGGCGCCAGAAAAATAGTGTTGTTGAGGGAGTCTGGACTGTTGACGTGGAATCTGCACACAACACAATCAAACTACTTTGCCCCAACGAAACAGTGAGGTTGTCAATCTCACTGGCTTGCTGAAAACAAAGGATTAAACGTATGGTGTGGAAAATGAGTATTAAATTGCAGAGAATGAAAAAGGAACAGTTTGCAGTTTGTGGTTGTTTAATCAGTGTAAAAGAATGGACCGGGGTCCACAGTTCACTAGTGGTGTCTCTCCATAAAAGATAACTAACATGTTGGGTGAACAAATTACAGCTGGGCAATTGACGAATAGTGAGCGCATGACAATGCATATACATGACATGTTGACTACTATGATATTTAATTGGGCATTACGACATAATACATAGATCGTTATCCAACAGCATCTATGACTAATAATCCACCGCCGGGTTGTCATCCGAGTCCCCATTGGTATTAAGTTGCAAGCAACGGATAATTGCATTAAGTAAAGTGCGTAATGTAAACAAACACATATGTCCGTGGACATAGCATCGTTAGGTTATCCCTAGTGGCAACAGCACATCCACAACCTTAGAACTTTCTGTCACTGTCCCAGGTTAAACGGAGACATGAACCCACTATCTAGCATAAATACTCTCTCTTGGAGTTACAAGCATCTACTTGGCCAAAGCATCTACGAGTAACGGAAAGCATGCAAGATCTTAAATAACATATAAGATAGATTGATAATCAACTTGACATAATATTCAATATTCATCGGATCCCAGCAAACACAACATGTAGCATTACAATAATATGATCTTGATCATGTAGGGCAGCTCACAAGATCTAAACATGATGGCACAAAGTGGAGAGACAACCATCTAGCTACTGCTATGGACCCGTAGTCCAAGGATGAACTACTCACGCATCACTCCGGAGGCAGGCATGGCGATGTAGAAGCCTCCGGTGACGATTCCCCTCTCCGGCAGGGTGCCGGGAAGAGGTTCTGAACCCTCCCGAGCTAGGGTTGACGACGGCGGCGTCTCTGGAACTTTTCGTGGATATTTGCTCAGGTACTTAGGGTTTTCGCGTCGGGGGGAATAAGTAGGCGAAAGGGCGGCGGCTGCGGACCCCCGAGGGGCCCACACCACCCCAGGGCGCGGCAGAGGGGGGCCCGCGCCCTGGCGTGCGTGGGGCCCTGGTGGCCCTCCTCTGCTGCTCCTTCGCTCCGTCAGGTGTGTTCTGGAAAAATAGGGACCCCGTGTAGTTTCGTCCAATTCCGAGAATATTTCCAGACTAGCTTTTCTGGAATACAAAAACAGCAGAAAACAGGAACTGGCACTTCGGCATCTTGTTAATAGGTTAGTCTCAAAAAATGTATAAAAGTGATATAAAGTAGATGCAAAACATGTAGCAATTGGTATAAAACAAGCATGGAACATCAAAAATTATAGATACGTTTGAGACGTATCACCTGCCATACTCTTCAACAAATGTGCCTAGTCTTATTGAGATGTCTTTGCACAAATCTCCTAGCAATACTGCCATTTTCCTTTTCTTCTGCAAATAACATAAAAAGGAGACATGATAGAAATGGTTACTGATTTGAAGACATGAAACACATGAACGTTTGTGTAGAAAGAGCAAGTAACAAACCTCAATTGGAAAAGTTGGCGACAACTTTGATGAAACAAACAACTCAGTTTGTGTCATGCCAGCAAACAAACCGTCCATTATAGTGGCACCCACATCTTCTTTAGCTGTGCACAGTAAAAAGTATCAGTTCAAAAAAAACTGTTCACATAGTTGCTGACGCAAAAAAACAGTGTTTGGTTTCAGGCGGAGCAAAAAAGGGATGGTGTATCGTACCCTCAGCTTGCCAAACTCCCCGTTTGGTTTCCTATCTTTTGCATGACAACTTGTATAAGCTGGTTTGACTCGAGTGTACTCGCGAGTGTGCTCGCGAGAGTCAAAAAGCACGCGTGCATTTGTTAGCATTTGGGTTATTGATTAGTACCTTAATCTATATACTACTATTAAAAGAGTAAACATGTTGGGATACTTTAAATCTGTGCCGTTTAATATCCGATCAAACAGCTCAGATCGTCCCAATGTTTGACAACTCAACAATGTCCGTTTTGGACCGTTTTACCCTCCCACCAAATCACATAATACGACCAAATTGCCACCGTACCCTTTCGTTTCTTTTTGTTCTCCTCTCTGATCGTTCGTGCCCAAGTTCCGGCTGCCGGAGGATGCGGACCCGGCGGCGTCACCGACAAGTACATCCGGCTGCAGCGCCGCGCCTTGCCGCGATCGGATCTTCCGTGCCCAAGTTCCTGCTGGCGGAGGATGATAACCCACAAGTATAGGGGGTGTATCGTAGTACTTTCGATAAATAAGAGTGTCGAACCCAACGAGGAGCAGAAGGTGTTGACAAGCGGTTTTGATGAAGGATTCACTGTAAATGCTCTCAGACAAGTTTTTAGGAGTTTTTGATATGACAGATAAATAAAGTACAAGTAAATAAAATGCAGTAGTAATAGTTGCAGCGAGTGGCCCAATCCTTTCTACAGCAAAGGACAAGCCGGTTGTTGTACTTATAATGACCAAACGTTCTTGAGGACACACGGGAATATTGTCAAGTGCTTTCGCTTCATATAGTTGATTAATCTTCATTGTTTTGATAAGTGTTGTGTGGGTGAACCTATGCTAATGCACCGCCCTTCCTAGGACTAATACATACTTGTGATTATACCCCTTGCAAGCATCCGCAAATACAAGAAAGTAATTAAGATAAACTAACCACAGCCTTAAACTTTGAGATCCTGCTATCCCTCATGCATCGATATACCAACGGGTGTTCAGGTTTCTGTCACTCCGGCAACCCCACAATTGGCAAACGAATACACAATGCATTCCCCTAGGCCCATAAAGGTGAAGTATCATGTAGTCGACGTTCACATGACACCACTAGAAGAATAACACCACAACTTAAGCATCAAACCATTAAATATTACTCAACATAGTTCACTACTAACATCAAGACTTCTCCCATGTCCTCAAGAACTAAACGAACTACTCACAAGACATCATACGGAACATGATCAGAGGTGATATGATGATGAATAACAATCTGAACATAAACCTTAGTCCAATGGTTTCACCCAATAGCATCAATAACAAGAGTAATCAACACCGGGAGAGTTTCCCCTATGAAATAGACAAGATTCAGCCCTAGATGTTATACGGAGACGGGTGCAGCGGCGGTGATGATGGTGTTGGCGGTGGAGATGATGATGATGATGATCCCGATGAAGTCCAGCTCGATGACGGTGATGATGGCGACGATTTCCCCCTCCGGGAGGGAATTTCCCCCGGCAGATTTCTTCCTGCAGGGGAGCTTTTCGCTCTCTGGTGTTTTCCGCCTCGTGGAGGCGGCGGAATATTTCGATGGCCTCCTCTGTGTGTTAGGGTTCGAGGGGGTCAAGTACGCGAAGGGGGAACGGCTGAGGTGGGCCAGGGCCCCCAAACCACCTGTCGGCGCGGCAGGGGGCCCCACCGCGCCAAGGGTGAGGAGGGCCCACCATGGCCCATCTCAGCTCCCCTTTTGGCCTCCTCCATCTTCTGGTAAAATAGGAACTTCCATATGTCTCCTTCGATTTATTGATCTTCAGAAATAGTGCATCTCGACGGTGCTTTTTCCAGCAGAATCCTGACTCCGGTGTCCAATTCTCCATTATTCATCAAACATGCAAAATAGGTAAAATAACATAAGTAACACTTCTAAATATGAAATATATCGATGAATAGCAGTAAATTATGATATAAAATAGTGATGCAAAATGGACGTATCAACCCCCCCAAGCTTAGACCTCGCTTGTCCCCAAGCGAAAACTGAGCTCAGTAAACATGACCACAAGTTTATGGAGCAAAGTGTCGATAAATAAAATACGGACAAGAAGCATCACATTCATTGATACACAAGTCATTCTAGACAGCAACTTCCCTTCATATAATCTAACTTGAAATAAGTAAAGGGAACCACGATGAAGTGCATAAAGAGAACCATGATTGGTGAAGGCAAACTTAAACTCTTGGTCAGAGAACAATTAACAGATCATACTTATCTTTCGAGAAGAGTCTTTATATCAGAGCTTATATAGCAGAACTTACATGCTTAATCATAACAGTCTCCTTACAGTCATTGATAACTTTCAAAGTTATATTCATTCGGATAAAAGCTATTGTGCGAAACAAGGAAATGAGAGATATGATTAGAAGTATCAACACATATAACTAATTGGATCTCAACAACTCAAATGCTTGCTTGAGATAGAGAGGAATGGGTTTACTGACTCAACAATAATGTAAAAGATAGGCCCTTCGCAGAGGGAAGCAGGGATTAAATCATGTGCTAGAGCTTTTAAGTTTTGCAAAGCATATAGAGAGTATGAAAATAGTTGTTTGAGCTATGTATGTCGTTGTCAACGAATCGTAGTAAAGTGAACACTAACCCCTTGTCAACCAGACTTTCAAGAGCGGCTCCCATGAAGGACGTTATCTCTACCAGCAAGGTAGATCATCCCTCTTCTCTTTTGTTTACACATGTATTTTAGTTTCTTTATAGTTGACACTCCTCCCAACCTTTTGCTTACACAAGCCATGGCTAACCGAATCCTCGGGTGCCTTCCAACATTCACATACCATGGAGGAGTGTCTATTTGCAAATTAAGTTGCTTACTGATAAATCAGGGCAAAACATGTGAAGAGAATTATTAATGAAAGTTGTAGTTAATTGGGACTGGGCACCCCATTTGCCAGCTCTTTTTGCAAATTGTTGGATAAGCGGTGTATATGCCACTAGTCCATTGGTGAAAGTCTGTTTGACAAAAGTGCTAGAGAAACTCTACAGAACCCTCATGAGCTAATAAACAGTGACACAAAACTAGGAGTAATAAGTTTTGAATAATTTAAAGGTAGCACATGAAGTATTTACTTGGAATGGCGCAAAATACCATATAGTAGGAAGTTATGGTGGACTCGAATGGCAATGGTTTGGCTCAAGGTTTGGATGTATGAGAAGCATTCCCTCTCGATACAGGTCTTTGGCTAGCAAGGTTATGTAGCAAGCATAAGAGTTGAGGGATACAAACAATTATACAAGTGATAAGAATAATCATGCAATCTTCCTTAGAAGCACAAATAGTTTAACTTAAGAATACTAAGCTTATGAGCACAAAGAAAGAAAGATCATGGAATAATATATTTGCATGCACTCCCTCTCTCTACTTAAGTCTCAAAGTATTGTCTACTACTGACCAATGCTAAGTTTGCCAAAACCAAAAAGATTAACTTGGTGCTCTAAAAAGTGATCCCTATACTAACAACAAGGTTATCAATATGAAAGAGAATTGCAAGCTAAAATAAAGTATGCAGAAAGTAAATGATAAAACTTCTCATTAATATTTCATAACGGCAACTCACACCAAGGGATACATAGATAACCAACTAAAAGAGAGATACTTCCACATTGCAAACCATCATATAAGATAACTTCCCTACTCACGATATGACTTTATGGAAAAGTAAAAGGTAAAGATAATGGTGATACCGCGGCACTCCCCCAAGCTTGGAACAAACCAAGGGGATGCCAATACTTATGATGAATTACTCCTTCGGTGGTGGTGGTGAATTGTCCTCATCATCAGACTTCCAGGGAAGGGGTTTCCCATCAACAAAGGACGACTTGGATTCGATTATCCTGAAACTAGCGCAGCGCTTATGTTTTTAAACCGAGTTTCATACTCACAGTTTTGATTCTGGACATCATAGAGTTGCGCCTGCAGTTTGTTGGTGGTGTTGATGAGGTGAAATATGTCTTCCCAGAGTTGTGCAGTCTCCTTCTTATGTTCAGCGACCAGCGCGGACACCATTGAGTGGAAGACTCCCACTTCACGTTCCGCCAGCTTTTTGTATGTGAAGACCTCTTGCTCCAGCTTCTCCATCCTGGCTTCCAGGCTCCCTTCTCCTTTGGGTCCTCGCACGTCTTCCGTCTGCAGCTTTCCATCAACCATCTGCGACTCCTTGGGATGCATCTTCAGCTCATCCATGTATGGGGTGACGACGTTCACAAAGAAACTGTCCTTTGGAGGCTTCGATGAAGACATGGCAGCTCTAGATCTGAAAACAATATCTGGACAGAAACAGCTCGAAACGAAACACGATGAAAAGGCGAGATACGAACCTCGGGGGTTCGGGTGAGTTATATAGCAAAAAGTTTTACAACATAAGGAAGGTACAGGAGGAAACCTGATCGGAGACGAGCTCCGGGGTGCTCAAACCACCAGGCGGCGCGGCTGGGGGGCCCACCGCGCCGACCTATGGTTTGGGCACCACGGGTGCCGTCTCCCATCCGGTTCGGTCTCTTATTTTTCCATATTTAATAAAAACGACGAAAATATCTTCTAGAAAGTTATTCGCGAAACTTTTCTTACCGAAACTGTTACCTATTCGAATCGAATTCTGCAGTCCCAGAAAAATGTTCTTCAATGAAAGTTTCCGGAGTCACCACTTTAATTGTATCAACCTCTTCATTAATAGAATCTCCAGAAATATAATGCTTGAGTCTTTGACCATTTACCACTTGTGTAGAGTTATCTTTCAATGAAGCAATTTTTATTGCACCTGAACGATACACCTCCACAATAACAAATGGTCCTTCCCATTTTGAGAGTAACTTTCCTGCAAAAAATCTGAGACGAGACCTATACAATAGAACTTTCTCACCAACATTAAATTCTCTTTTAAGAATTCTCCTATCATGCCATCTCTTAACTTTTTCTTTAAAGAGTCTAGCATTTTCATAAGCCTCACTTCTCCATTCATCTAAAGAACTTAAATGCAACAACCTTTTCTCACCGGCAAGTTTAAAATCTCTATTAAGTTCTCTCACTGCCCAATAAGCTTTGTGTTCTAATTCTAAAGGCAAGTGACAAGCTTTACCATAAACCATTTTATAAGGAGACATGCCCATGGGGTTCTTATAAGCAGTTCTATAAGCCCATAAAGCATCATTTAACTTACTAGCCCAATTTTTTCTAGATTTATTAACAGTCTTTTGCAAGATAGATTTAATCTCCCTATTTGACAATTCTACTTGTCCACTAGTTTGAGGATGATAGGCTGAAGCAATTCTATGATTAACACCATATTTAGCAAGAGTCTTTCTAAAACCACCATGGATAAAATGAGAACCTCCATCAGTCATAAGATATCTAGGTACACCAAACCTAGGAAAAATGACATCTTGAAGCATTTTTAAAGAGGTCTCACCATCAGCACTTTTAGTAGGTATAGCTTCTACCCATTTAGTGACATAATCAACAGCAACAAGTATATGAGTATTACCTTGTGAAGAAGGAAAAGGACCCATGAAGTCGAATCCCCAACAATCAAATGGTTCAATAACAAGAGAATAACTCATAGGCATTTCATTGCGTCTAGAGATATTACCAACCCTTTGACATTCATCACAAGATAAAATAAACTTTCTTGCATCCTTAAAGAGGGTAGGCCAATAAAAACCTGATTGTAGAACTTTCTGCGCAGTTCTATCTCCAGCGTGATGCCCTCCATAAGCACTTCCATGGCATTTCCTCAGTATTTCCTGTTGTTCATATTCAGGAACACATCTTCGCATAATACCATCGACTCCTTCTTTATATAAGTGTGGGTCATCCCAAAAGTAATGCCGCAAGTCATAAAAGAATTTCCTTCTTTGCTGAGCTGAAAAGGTTGGAGGCAAGTACTTGGAAACAATAAAGTTAGCATAATCAGCATACCAAGGACTATCTCGCGAACTTACACTTATTGCAGCCAATTGTTCATTTGGAAAGCTATCATTAACAGGAATAGGATCATAAGGAATGCTTTCCAATCTAGACAAATTATCAGCAACAGGATTTTCAGCACCTTTTCTATCTATGATATGCAAATCAAATTCTTGCAAAAGAAGTACCCATCTAATAAGCCTTGGCTTAGCATCTTTCTTTTCCATAAGGTATCTAATTGCAGCATGATCAGTATGAATAGTGACTTTCGAATCAACTATGTAGGGTCGAAATTTGTCACAAGCAAAAACTACAGCTAGAAATTCTTTTTCAGTAGTGGCATAATTCTTTTGAGCAGAATCAAGAGTTTTACTAGCATAATGAATAACATTTAACTTTTTATCTACTCGCTGCCCAAGAACAGCGCCTACAGCATAATCACTAGCATCACACATAATTTCAAAAGGTAAATTCCAATCAGGTGGTTCAACTACAGGAGCGGTGATTAAAGCCTTTTTCAAAGTTTCAAAAGCTTCCTTACAATCATCATCAAAAACAAAGGTACATCTTTTTGAAGAAGATTAGTAAGAGGCTTGGAAATTTTAGAGAAATCTTTAATAAACCTCCTATAAAAACCAGCATGACCAAGAATACTACGAATACCTTTAACATCTTTGGGACAAGGCATCTTTTCAATTGCCTCCACTTTAGCTCGATCAACTTCAATACCTCTTTCAGAAATTTTATGTCCAAGAACAATTCCTTCATTAACCATAAAGTGGCATTTCTCCCAATTAAGAACAAGGCTAGTTTCTTCACATCTCTGCAAAACTTTGTCAAGGTTGTGCAAACAATTATCAAAGGAAGTTCCATAGACGGA
Source organism: Poa pratensis (assembly GCA_947311845.1). NCBI lineage: Eukaryota > Viridiplantae > Streptophyta > Magnoliopsida > Poales > Poaceae > Poa > Poa pratensis. The sequence continues at coordinate 25,405,083 of CAMZMU010000100.1, forward strand.
GAAATCGTCCATGAAGACTTCCACAATTTCCTCACAAAAGCCATGAAAAATAGCAGACATGCATCTTTGAAAAGTAGCAGGAGCATTACATAAACCAAAAGGCATACGTCTATAAGCATAAGTTCCATAAGGACAAGTAAAAGTAGTTTTCTCTTGATCTTGCGCTCTCACAGCAATTTGAGAAAACCCAGAATACCCATCAAGGAAACAAAAGTGAGTTTTCTTGGACAACCTCTCAAGCATTTGATCAATAAAAGGCAAAGGATAATGATCTTTCTTAGTTACTTTGTTAACCTTTCTAAAATCAATGCACATCCTATAACCAACTACTACTCTTTGAGGAATTAGTTCATCATTTTCATTAGGAACAACGGTAATTCCTCCTTTCTTAGGAACACAATGCACAGGACTTACCCATCTACTATCAGCAATAGGATAAATAATACCAGCTTCAAGAAGTTTTAATACCTCATTTCTTACCACTTCTTTCATCTTGGGTATTAAACGACGCTGATGCTCAACAACAGGCTTTGCATCAGGTTCCATGTTGATGGCGTGCTGACATATAGTAGGAGAAATTCCCTTCAGGTCATCAAGAGTATATCCCATAGCTCCGCGGTGTTTCCTCAACACTCCCAATAACCTTTCCTCCTCTGTACCTGAAAGTTTAGAGCTGATAATAACAGGATATATTTTCTTATCATCAATATAAGCATATTTAAGATTATCAGGCAGAGGTTTCAAATCAAAAACAGGATCCTCCTTGGGTGGCATTGTGGTACCCAAATCTTCCACAGGTAAATTGTGTTTGAGCATAGGTTGACGAAGGAATACTTCATCAAGCTCATTCCTTTCTTCCCTGAAGTTCTCACTTTCATGATTCTCCATATGTTGCTGCAAAGCATTGTTAGGAGCAAGAACAATAGATGCAAGTTGAGCAATTTCAAAATCCTCACTAGGCAATTCAGTTTCATAAGGTGCTTTAGCAAATTTAGAGAAATTGAATTCATAAGATTCACCAGCAAATTTAGTAAAGATTTTCTCTTTCTTACAGTCTATAACAGCACCACAAGTATTCAGAAAAGGTCTACCAAAAATAATAGGACAACTATCATTGGCAGCCGACCCAAGTACAAGAAAATCAGCAGGGTATTTAGTCTTACCACAAAGGACTTCGACATCTCTAATGATACCAATTGGAGAGATAGTTTCCCTATTAGCAAGCTGAATAACCACATCAATCTCTTCAAGTTTACAAGGAGCAATTTCGTGCATAATTTCCCTGTAAAGCTCATAAGGAATAGCACTAGAACTTGCACCAATATCACATAAACCATAATAGCAATGATCACCTATCCAACAGAAAGCACAGGAACACTAGACTTCCTAGAACTTTTAGGATGTGAGACAATATTAGAAGCATCCTCACAAAAGATAATGTGTCTATCTTCTAAATTTTCAGTGACAAGATCTTTAACCAATGCTACAACAGGTTCAACAGTTATTTGCTCATCAGGTTTGGTAGTTTTCTTATTACTTTTACTAACAACACCAGTTATGATAGTATGTTCCTTAATCTTATTAGGAAAAGGAACTTTTTCAATATAAGGTTCTGGAATAATGCGATCAGCAACATTAACCTCAACACCTTTAGATATATGAGAAACAGATTCATCTTTATATGGTTCATGATAATTTTTAAAACCCTCCTTCGGCAAACCGAAATAGGAAGCAAAGGCTTTATAAAAGTTTGCAACAATTTGAGAGTCAAGACCATAAGTAGTGCTAATTTTGCGATAATCATCAGTATCCATAAATTTTTAACACACTCAAAGTCATAGTTATACCTGACTCCCTACCTTTGTCATTCTCCCATCCTTCAGTGTTCTCCTGAATCCGATCAAGAAGGTCCCACTTAAACTCTTCTTTATTACGAGTGAACGATCCAGCACAAGTGGTATCCAATAGAGTTTTATCTTGAAAGGAGAGTCTTGCATAAAAGTTATCAATAACAATATTACCAGGAAGCTCATGAATGGGACATTTGAGCATTAATGCCTTCAATCTCCCCCACGCTTGAGCGATACTCTCTCCATCATAGGGCCAGAAGTTATATATGAGGTTCCGATCCTTATGAATCTCACTTGGAGGATAGAATTTGGAGTAAAAGAGAGGTACAATTTCCTCCCATCCAAGAGAATACCCATTCTTCAGCAGTTTATACCAATGTGCAGCTTTACCAGACAGTGATAGAGAGAATAATTTCTTCTTAACTTCTCCCATCGAGATACCTGCACACTTAAATAACTCGCACAATTCATGCAGAAATAACAAATGATCTCCAGGATGGACAGTTCCATCTCCTGCATAGCGGTTATTTGTGACACGTTCAACAATTTTCATAGGAATTTTGAACGGTATTACCTGCTCATCTGGCGCCTCCTCTACTACCTTAGCAGTGGTAGTTGTTTTCCCAAATAGGAATTCAAGAGAAGACCCCTCCATAATGAGATATAGCAGCAGGCAAAAATAAAAACAGCACGTACAATAAATGTTTCCCTTACCAATTCCACTTACCAATAGCGCTACACTCCCCGGCAACGGCGCCAGAAAATAGTCTTGATAACCCACAAGTATAGGGGGTGTATCGTAGTACTTTCGATAAATAAGAGTGTCGAACCCAACGAGGAGCAGAAGGTGTTGACAAGCGGTTTTGATGAAGGATTCACTGTAAATGCTCTCAGACAAGTTTTTAGGAGTTTTTGATATGACAGATAAATAAAGTACAAGTAAATAAAATGCAGTATAATAGTTGCAGCGAGTGGCCCAATCCTTTCTACAGCAAAGGACAAGCCGGTTGTTGTACTTATAATGACCAAACGTTCTTGAGGACACACGGGAATATTGTCAAGTGCTTTCGCTTCATATAGTTGATTAATCTTCATTGTTTTGATAAGTGTTGTGTGGGTGAACCTATGCTAATGCACCGCCCTTCCTAGGACTAATACATACTTGTGATTATACCCCTTGCAAGCATCCGCAAATACAAGAAAGTAATTAAGATAAACTAACCACAGCCTTAAACTTTGAGATCCTGCTATCCCTCATGCATCGATATACCAACGGGTGTTCAGGTTTCTGTCACTCCGGCAACCCCACAATTGGCAAACGAATACACAATGCATTCCCCTAGGCCCATAAAGGTGAAGTATCATGTAGTCGACGTTCACATGACACCACTAGAAGAATAACACCACAACTTAAGCATCAAACCATTAAATATTACTCAACATAGTTCACTACTAACATCAAGACTTCTCCCATGTCCTCAAGAACTAAACGAACTACTCACAAGACATCATACGGAACATGATCAGAGGTGATATGATGATGAATAACAATCTGAACATAAACCTTAGTCCAATGGTTTCACCCAATAGCATCAATAACAAGAGTAATCAACACCGGGAGAGTTTCCCCTATGAAATAGACAAGATTCAGCCCTAGATGTTATACGGAGACGGGGTGCAGCGGCGGTGATGATGGTGTTGGCGGTGGAGATGATGATGATGATCCCGATGAAGTCCAGCTCGATGACGGTGATGATGGCGACGATTTCCCCCTCCGGGAGGGAATTTCCCCCGGCAGATTTCTTCCTGCAGGGGAGCTTTTCGCTCTCTGGTGTTTTCCGCCTCGTGGAGGCGGCGGAATATTTCGATGGCCGTCCTCTGTGTGTTAGGGTTCGAGGGGGTCAAGTACGCGAAGGGGGAACGGCTGAGGTGGGCCAGGGCCCCCAAACCACCTGTCGGCGCGGCAGGGGGCCCCACCGCGCCAAGGGGTGAGGAGGGCCCACCATGGCCCATCTCAGCTCCCCTTTTGGCCTCCTCCATCTTCTGGTAAAATAGGAACTTCCATATGTCTCCTTCGATTTATTGATCTTCAGAAATAGTGCATCTCGACGGTGCTTTTTCCAGCAGAATCCTGACTCCGGTGTCCAATTCTCCATTATTCATCAAACATGCAAAATAGGTAAAATAACATAAGTAACACTTCTAAATATGAAATATATCGATGAATAGCAGTAAATTATGATATAAAATAGTGATGCAAAATGGACGTATCAGAGGATTGGACCCGGGCGGCGTCGCGCCAACGCCGGCGCTGCCCTGCTCGGCGATGTAAAAGAAAACTGTGCGCCATCTGGCGCCGACGCTGGTTAGGCGAACTACCGAGGTTTCTGTGGCGGCGAACTACCGAGGTTGCGTCCCCGTGCTAGCTATCGCTCCTCCCGGAATCTGGCATCGGCGAAATCCCCTGTGAACTCCTCGGCCGCTACTGCCGTCGAGGCCCACTTCCACGCGCACTGGTCCGTCCTCGACGTAGCCGCCCGCCAGGACCCCGCCCAGGGCATCTGCACCGGAGACTGCGGTCGCCCCTGAAGCTCCTCTGGCTCGGCGACCTCCACCCGTCCCTCATCTCCTCCCTTCTTCGGTCGCTGCCGCCTTCGCTGCGGCTCCTTATCGCCGCCGACTTGAATCCAGGCCACCGTCCCCACCGCCTCCGCCACGCTCAGGAGGCATTCAATTCCGCGGAGGTCACAGGTCACCGGCGTGGCCGACCTGGAGGCGTTCTTGGAAGAGCTCAAGGCCGTCGCCTTCGAGGATAATCGGCTCCGTCGAGGCGTTCTTTTGGAGCTCGTTGCCGCGGCCGTGGGGCACCAGGCGGCGCTCTTCCTTGATGCTCTGTCCAACAGAGAAAAGGGAAAAAACGCGTCCGGAGGGAGGCTGGGGAGACCGGACGACGCTGAATCGAAGACGACGAGCTAGGATATCGGGCTTGGGGAAGACGGCTCAGATCGATCTGTCGATTCCCGGCGTCTGAGCAAGAACGGCTCGACGCATGGGAGGTACAAGGCGCGAACCCATCCCTCTTGAGTTCATCCTCGACAACATGCCATAGACGCGTTCGCACAGCGCCTCCTATCCTCCCTGTAGCGCCGTCCACACGCCCAGCACTGCCCACGTTCTGCTTCGACCAGTCTTCCACAGCAATCCTCACCATCGTTTGTGTAGCCGTCGTTGCTGGAGTCGTCGTCAACAAGATTGCAACCTGGCGAACACATGTTTCTCCATCAAGCAGTTCATCGGATGCAAGGTGGATGAGGTCAACGGCAAGGACAAGATGGCTGATAGTGGAAACATAGAGTCGGACGGCCCCGCCATTGGCAAGCAGTATGCCACACTAGACTTAGTTGTTGGTTCTGTCCCTGAATTGGTCTGTACACATATACCGTACTCAGATTTGTCCTTGTGCAACCGGAATAATGACTGCAAATAGATATACCATGCAATCTCATATGGCAGACAGATTGGATTTCAAGCATTGCCTGCAATTGGATATGCCCGTGTTTAAATTACACATGCAAGAATTCATATTAGATTGTCTGATGTGCTGCTGATTTCAGACCTTATTGTGATTTAACAGAGCAGTGTGATCCATACTGATATTTCATATATTTCTTTTCATTGACGGTGTTAAAGGTCATTCCTTTGTTTAGAATGAGATGAGGTCATACTAGACATTCCTGTAACTCCCATACCAAAGATCTGTTTGTGTGAACTCTGATTCTCTTATAGTGTGGTTATATGAACTTATCTGTGTGTATTATTCAGTTCGATTTGTATATACTGTCCGGCTATCGACTTTGTGCACAAATAGGGCAGCAAGATTCAGGTTTCTGTATGAGGTTTGCCCTGGGCAAGATCTGTGAGACTGAGAACATGCAGTTGCATTGGTTGATTGTTACAGGATAAATATTCTGTGGATAGTCCTCGCATGAGGAAGGATGCAATCTACAATCTCTCTTGGCTCACATTTAGAAGGTCATCTAAGTGCCCGTTTGTATTGTGCCTTAGGGAAGTGTTAGTGCAATATGTTGATTTTGTTCTCAACTATGGTTCACTGTCCGAATTCAGATACTTATTGCCTATATCCGCAACTCATGCATGCATGGGTTGCCTTTTTCAGGGGTGAACTGAGTTCATAACTTCGAGTTCGAGCAAATGCTTTTGATTCTGTATAGTTGCATTGCATAAGTGGAGATGTACTTAACTGGAATTTACTTGGGAATATGCACCATATTTGACTCAACTAAGAGGGGCAACAAGCAGCATAGTTTCATATTTTAAGCTACATACCATTCTATATTATGAGAATTTCAGCTGAAGAATTGTTGCTATTTTTATATTTTGAATTTCATTTTACACGCTGAATTTTAAGATCATTTGATGTATTTAATCCATATTCTCTAAAATTTGGAGTATATAATGAACTCATTGATGGAATATACTTCACCTTTTATCTATGGTATGATTTATTTTGAATTTTTTATTTGGAGGTAAGAATTAAGGATATACATTTAGTGATTATAATGTATACTTTTGGTACTTCATAGAAGAGATATGCGACTAATTGATATGCAAAGGTTTGAAGATTAGCGTTGCTAATATGTTTGACTAAATTAGTATACGTCACATTGTATATAACTCATTAAAAAGAGTGCCATTTAAAAAAATATGTTGTGTTATAATTTCGAGACGTGAGTGAAGAGATAAACAGCCCAAAGGGGGGAATGAGCTACGGTTAGCCCAAACGAGGGGGTTGAAAGGGAGGCAGGCGAAGAAGGGCTTTAAGTTGCGGTGGCGCACGAACAGGCGGGTTGATAATCAATTCTCCCCTCTGCCCCCGATCTCCGAGGATTTCTGCCGCCGCCGCTCCCGCCCGCGATAGATTTTCTGGTGCCGTTCGTCGCCGCTCCCGGGTAGCCGCCGCCCTCCCCCGCCGCCCCGGCGAGCTGGTCACCGGGATGTGCACCGCTGGCGCCCTCCAGCTCCGGTGGTCTCCGCCGCCGTCGTCCATCTCGCATGCCACAGCTCCTCCGGTCCGAGCTCCACCGCCGTCCGCCCCATTCAGCCCGAGCTCCAAGCCGTGCAGCACCGATGTTCTCCAGCTCCAGTAGTCTCCGTTGAGGCCGTCCACCTCCCCGGCCCGTGCTCCAAGCCGTCCAGCTTCTCCAGTGGCTCCTACCGTACTGTTCAAGGTATTATTTTGCTTGTTATCTTGCTGGTGATCTCAGGTTTCCATGGTTGTAGGAAAAAGCTTCGGAAACTGATGCAGTTTTATGTATGTAATGTGCAGATAGTGATGTTCTGACCGAGCTCGAAGCCTCAACAACCATGGCGGAGGCTGTGATAGGGCAGCTGGTGGTGAAGCTCGGCGTGGCGCTGGCGAGAGAGGCGTTGACCTTCCGCGTGGCGCTGCTATGGAAGGAAGCCTCGGCCCTGAGGGGCCTCTTCGGCAAGATCCGCGCGTCCAAGGCGGAGCTGGAGAGCATGCAGGCCTACCTGCAGGAGGCGGAGCGGTTCAGGGACACCGACATGACCACCGCCATCTTCGTCGGTGAGATCAGGGGCCTCGCCTTCCAGATCGAGGACGTTGTCGACGAATTCACCTACTTGCTGGAGGAGGACAAACACGGAGGGTTCGCCGCGAAGATGAAGAAGAGGCTCAAACATACCAAGACCTGGCGCCGCCTGGAGGCCAAGCTCCAAGAAATTGAAGGCAAGCTGAAGGATGCCAATCGGAGGAGAACGGATTACTCTATCGGCAGATTTGCTTCTGCCGACGTATCGACGAATCGAGGTCAAGCTCTGCATTTCACCAGGGATGAGGACCTTGTGGGGATCGAGGAGAACAGGGACAGGTTGATACGGTGGCTGACCGGCGGCGGTGGTGATGGTTTGGAGCAGAGGAGCAGTAAAGTCACCACGGTGTGGGGGATGCCTGGTGTTGGCAAAACCACTCTGGTTGCTCATGTGTATAGCACCGTGAAGGTGGATTTCGACGCCGCCGCATGGGTAACGGTGTCTGAGAGTTACCGTCTTGATGACTTGCTGAAGAAGATCGCCGCAGAGCTCGGCATCACAGTCGATGTCACTAGCAGTGAGATGAGAGGCCTAGCAGAGTCCATCCATAACTACCTTGAAGGTAAAAAGTACATCTTGGTCCTGGATGATGTTTGGACTGCACGCTTGTGGTCAGAGATAAGGCATGTCTTCCCAACTTCCAATTGTACCGGTCGATTTGTTATCACATCAAGGAAGCACGAAGTGTCATTGTTGGCAACTAGGGAGTCTGCAATTCACTTGGAACCGCTACAAGAACATCACTCTTGGGTGTTATTCTGCAAAGGAGCTTTTTGGAATAATGATGACAAAGAGTGCCCGTTGGAGTTGCAGTATTTGGCTTGGAAGTTCATAGCAAAGTGTCAAGGCTTGCCTATTGCTCTCGCATGCATTGGCCGCCTACTTTCCTGCAAACCGCCAACTTCTACCCAATGGGAGAATGTGTACAGGGGATTGGATTCACAGTTGGCGAAAGATGTGATCCCTGATGCTCATATGGTTCTAAAGGCCAGTTTGGAGGACCTTCCGTACAATTTGAAGAATTGTTTCTTGCACTGTGCATTATTCCCAGAAGATTATGTTTTAAGGAGGAAGACGATGACGAGGCAGTGGATTGCGGCTGGATTTACCAGGGAAAAGGAAGAAGAGAACAGAACATTGGAGGAAGTGGCAGAGGGGTACTTGGCTGAGCTTGTGAACCGAAGCCTATTGCAGGTAGTGGTAAGGAATCATGCTGGACGACTGAGACATTGTCGGATGCATGACGTCATACGCCTTCTTGCCCTCAATAAAGCCAAGGAGGAATGCTTTGGTGAGGTTTATAATGGCTCTGCTTCCGGGGCATTTTCTGTAAAAGCCACACGCCGCATATCGATACAGGGAGGAAACCTTGAACAACTGAGCCAGTCTGGTGCAACACATCTCCGTGGGCTCCATGTTTTTGAGAGGTATATCGATGTGGATTTGCTGAAGCCTATCCTAACATCTTCGAATTTGCTATCGACTTTGGATCTGCAAGGTACTCATGTCAAAATGCTGCCCAATGAGGTATTTAACTTGTTTAATCTGCGTTATTTGGGCCTTAGAGACACCAATGTCAAAATCCTACCTGAAGCAGTGGGGAGGTTACAAAACTTGGAAGTCTTGGATGCTTTCAGATCTAAGCTGACGTATTTACCAAACAATGTTGTAAAACTAAGAAAGTTGAGATACCTGTACGCATATACTGGTGAACTTGGGGTAGTACAAACTGTAGCTGGAGTCAAGGTGCCTAAGGGTATACAGCACTTGGCAGGACTGCACGCTCTTCAGTGTGTCGACGCCACTCCAGAGTTTCTGTGTGAAGCTGGAGCTCTAACAGAGCTAAGAACATTAAGTTTGTGCAACATGCACAGTGAAGACTCAGCTGACTTGATCAATGCTATCACCGAAATGAGTCATCTTGCTCATCTTGAAATTACCGCTGCAGCTGAGAATGAGATGTTGCGGCTGGAAGGGCTATATTTGCCTCCAACCCTTTCGTGGCTTGTTTTAGTAGGGCAGCTAGAAAAAACATCGAGGCCTCAGCTTTTCTCTTCTTGGTCACACCTTATGAGCCTTACTCGTTTGGACCTGATATGCTCCAATATTTACGAGGACACCTTTTCCTGTCTGTCCGTGTTACATAGTCTACACTTTCTTGTGCTAGCGAAGGCTTTTCAAGGGAACAGGCTGGATTTCTACACAGGGTCATTTTCAAAACTTCGGTTTCTACACATATGGGGCGCGCCACAACTCAACCAAGTTGGAGTAGAGGAAGGTGCGATGCAAAACCTCGTCGAGCTATTACTTGGACTATGTCCTGAGCTGAAGTTTCTTCCCGATGGCATCAAACATCTTACAGCCCTTGAGAAATTGCGTCTGGAAGACCCATCAGAAGAGCTGATAGAGAATCTCCGGCGACAGAGAGATTCAGATGAATTCAGCGAAGATTTAATGAAGATTAGCCACATAAGGAATGTTACAGTTGAACTGACTCATAAAGGACTTCCGAAAAGGATTAGGTGATCGTCGCTGCTCCAAGGTTAGGGTTCACTGTTTCATCTTTTGTGCATTAGCAATTGGTAAGCTAGTAAAAATGTCTGACGTGAATTTACTCTGAGTTTGTCAATTAAAGCTAATCAATGTGATTTCTACCAGGTTCTGCCACTAATTAACTCCCCTCACTGACTCAATTTGCGATCACTATCAGGTTCTGCGCCGACAATGCCAGTCCCGCCATCTTTAGCAGTACCGAATAGTTCCAAGATAAAATGGTGCTTCTGGATAGCTTCTACCTCTTATGCTTGTCAAGACACATTTTTGCTCATTGGGGAGGATCCGAGGAAGTTGAGGTGTTGCACTTGTTACTTCTCTATATGTGTTGGTTTCTGATTTCTATCGAAGATGACATGCAAGAAGTTCAGCTGTGTGTCAGGTTCTTGATGGCATAATATATTTCTGTGACCTGAACATTCCTAGTTGCACAGAAGAAAAAGAATGCCAATGCTACTTGGACTTCTTCCACATTACACTGAAATCAGTATTTCTGTCAGTCAATTAGTGGCAGTTTTTGTTGCCTAGCTAGTTTTTTCGGCATGCTAAACTCTGTTCATGAGAGCATGCTAATATGCTTCTGGAAACTCAATCTGGAATCAATGTTGCTGTAAATTAAAAATTGTATTCAGTTTAGTGATGAACTTGGGGAGCTGAGCTATACTCCTGTAGCCCTGGTATCGAAAATAGTTTTATCTTATTGGATGAACTGGAATGTATGTTAATCTTTATTTTGCCGTGTCATGCCTCATTGGAAATGTATGCAAGTTAGCTTCTCAGTGATTGTTGATGGAATGTTTCAGTCATCCAGTTGTGAATCAAATACGTAGAATAATTTGAGTTAAGTTTGATTTTTTTTTTCAAGTAGACAAGCATGTACTCTGTTTCTCACGTAAACAGTCTTGCCACCAGATTTTTTTTTTTTTTTGCTGAATTGAGTTCAGCAAACTCGTTGAGCCTGGAGGTGTTATCAAGTTCAGATCCACGACTAACAATTCCTGTGTGCTTGTGTTATCAAGTTATTCCTATTATTTTCGAAAACTCTCTTTCTGTTTCGATAAATGGAAACTCGGAGAAGTTTCAACCAAAGCCTGGCAGATGGACCATTACAAAGCAGTGGACACAAGTAACTGTGAGCCTGTTTCAGCCTCAGCATATTATCACAAAACCAGAGCAACATTGTTTGAGTTGGAACAGACAAAAAATTACTTTTCTGCCCCATGTACTCTAGCTGTGAATCATTATCTAGCGCCTGAACTTTTTTACTGGTGAATTGAGTTCAGCAAACTCATTGAGCCCGGAGATAAGATCGACGAGTAACATTCCTCTGTGCTTTTGTTATCAAGTTATTCCTGTGTGTTTCAATCAAGGGAAAACCTGCAAATGGACCATTACAATTGACAAAAGCAGTGGACAACAGTAGCAAGTCTCAGGCTAGCCGACCCTGTAACTTTGTTTCAGTCTGAGCATACCATAGCATAGGACCAGATCAACTAGGTGGCAGTACTGTTCATTTTCTCTGGACATATCCATACATTAGCTTAGCTTCGGTCTTGGAGATATCTCCACCAAATATGACCTTCAGGCCTCAGGCAGGATTTAATTGGTCCTAGTCTTGTGGCATGAAATACTTTTTAAAGCGATTGGCAATGGTTCAACTGTCATAAGTGTTAAAATATAAATCCTATCCCTTCCCATCAGTTCGAACTTTTGGGATAATTGGCTAGTGCATCAATTCAATATGGTATCAGAGGCAGGAGGTCTCAAGTTCAAGCCCCGGCTAACGCACTATTTAATATAAAAATAGTTGCGCCCTCCCATCTACACCACGTCTAAAGTCTTACCGATTGTCCAACCTAGACGTGAGGGGGAGTGTTAAAATATAAATCCTAGCCCTTCCCATTAGTTCGGACTTTTGGGATAATTGGCTAGTGCATCAATTCAATAATAAGCTACCTCCGTAAATGGGTTATCCTAACGAAGAATAATCTGGTTAAGCGTAACTGGCATGGGAAGTACAAAATGTGTTTTTTTGACTAAAAAACAATTAAACTTAATCTTCCAGTGCAAGCTCGCAGAGTATAGCAATATTTTTGGTAACTGGTTTCGTGGCATTGATCATAAGTTTAGAATACATATTAGGGTGGGAGCGCTTGACGTGATATGGCCGCTATGACTATGTAGGAATTATAAGTTTTTTCATGATAGACATGCATCTCTTCTGCATGTGGTATACCAGACTACACACATGTTTCGTTCATGGTCTTCTCTACATTGTGTGGAGTTTTGAGACCTGTTATGTAGACGTCTGCACGGTTGGAGGTTACGATAAGGGATATTTTTATCCCAGGTGGGTGGCAGCGTGATCTCCGGATTGGTCCCCCATATCCATAGCTAGGTGGAATACGAGTTCACCTTTCTATTTGACGTTTCATGTTTTTTCTTGTTGGATTTTTGTTTGTGACTTTTTGCATCCTAATTATATAGAGGCCAGATGCATTACACATTGTATCATTTGATATTTTGAGTTATAAAAGCCAGAATATGTCTTTGTCTTCCGAGCACCAGTGATCCTGATGTTTTTAGTAAATTGGAAATATATTTACAAGTTTGAAATTGAAAGAAATCTCAGATGTAGCCAATGATGTATCCCACAAACGTGACTTTTAAAATTTTAAATACTTTATATTATGGATACACAAAAATAACAAATCAGACACATTTGGATATTTAAAAATATGCATATTAAGATCCAGACTTTTGTCAATTTTGTGTCTAGAATATATAGTATTTGAAATTGATTTTTGCACGTTTGTGAAATAAACCATTGGCTACATCTGGATTTTTTTGAAACCTGTGTATATTTTTTGATGTTTTTTAAAGAGTAGGATCACTAGAGCTCGACCAATAAAACCCCTCCCAATAGTGGATTTATTTCTGTCTTTTGTTGAATCTTTCTCACGGCTTGATAGAGAATTTGATAAGACAATAGTTTTTTTTTCCGTCTTTCATAATACGGCTAGCCACCATGTTAACTAATCGATTACGAAAAATTGGATCGGATTTTGCAGCTCTTTTTTGTGCAGTACCTCGACGTGACGTGGTAACTTCCAAATTCAGAGAAATTCTTGAACTAAAAAAAGGGCAAATCTGAGCCAAATCCATGTTTTGAGAAAACAAGGGGGTATCTAAAAAAGAAAGGAATATCCGGAGTGCCAAGAAGAATCTGCTTAGTTCTGCCCAACAAGTCTGACATATCTGGATGTAAGTTAGATGAACACGTAGGCATATGCTCACTCGTGAAATTCCAGAGGAGTCAATTCCAGAGTACCATATACTTCTTTGTTCTTTTCTTTGAATTTGTTTGCATGCTATGCACGTCCGCGAAATTAATTCCATCCAGGGATCAATCAAATAGAGTCCTATACTACTCCAGCACACCAACTTGGAGCCCCACAAGGACTAAGTCGCCTATGTATAAGAGATCAGCCAGCCGAGTTTTTCCATCAAAACAATCATACCAATTGCAGTGCGAAAGATCTCACGGCAAGCTCAAATTCAGCCCCCTCTGTATTCGCAGGTTCAGAAAGACATGGCAGCTGACGGCGAGGAGCCGGCCAGAAGCCCCGCAGAGCCGACGACGGCGACCAAAAAGAAGAAGAAGATCTTGCGTGAGGTGCCAGCGGGCGAGGTGAGACACGTGATGAACTACAAGCCTGAGCCCTACAAGCCGGACATATCGGACGCACTGATCAGATGTTTCCCAGAGATGGCGGCGGCCTTTTACATCATGTTGGCCGAGACGGCCCCGGTCGCAGAGAGCTTGGACCGATGGATGCTCGAGCAGAAGGAAGATTTCACCCGGCAGCTCAAGGCTAAGGGCGTAGTCACCCGCGAGGTCGAGGTGGATGAGGACTATGACGAAGAGAAGGACTATGTTCCGTTAGGTCGGGGGCGTAGGAGACACACCCCCGGCGTCATGAAGAATAACCAAGGAGAGACAAGGAAACTGAATTAGATCATCAAACTACTCTGTCTAGCAATGTCATCATGCCTGTTTCAGATCACCAGTTTTTTGTTCCTTCGTTTATGGCTATGATTGTTAGGAGTCGTAAGTTGCCCCCCTCATCTTTGCTTCCTCAAGCAAGAAGGGTAGCACCATTCGGGAGGCCTTGGTTGGTGTGGGTTGGGTGAGCAAGGTGCGCCTTGATGAGGATTTTACCGGAGCACATTTCTCTCAATTCATGGGTCTTTGGGTGCTTCTACTCAACATTCAACTCAACCCCAATACTTGCGATGAGATTCGTTGGAAGCTTACGGAAAATGGTGAGTACACGACAAAGTCCGCCTATGAGTTGCAATTCTTGGGGTCCATCACCTCCTCCATGGAGAAGACAATTTGGAAGGCTTGGGCGCCGCCGAAGACAAAGTTCTTTGCTTGGCTTGTCAACCAAAATAGGGTGTGGACGGCGGACCGTTTGGCGAGGAGAGGGTGGCCAAATTGTGGCCTATGTCCATTTTGCAAGCAAACGACGGAGACGGTGGCTCACCTCTTCGTCCATTGCCGCCTCACTCGTAGGCTTTGGGGCATGATAAAGGAATGGCTTGGGATCAACACCATTGCCCCGGATTCTTGGGCAAACCTATCCTTCAACGAGTGGTGGCTAAAGATGTCGGATGTCTCCCCTAACCGGAGGGCGGTTGCTTCGATTGCTCTCCTAACAACTTGGGAGGTTTGGAATGAGAGGAATGCAAGAGTTTTCCAACACAAGTCTACGCCGCCTTTTGTGATGTTTAATAGAATTAAAAATGAGGCCCGGTTGTGGGTTCTTGCGGGTGCCAAACATTTGGGCAACTTGATGCCGCAAGAGTAATTCTCCTTGTAATAACAGGTCCGTACCAAATTGCTTTCTTGCAACTCCTTCTTAATTAATATATGGGGCAAAGCTTTTGCCCCACGTTTCTAAAAAAAAAAAGAACACTGAAATTCCTCGTTATTTGTTTATCAGTGTGTTGATTGTGAACTCCCTTTCCAATTCGATTGCAATAAATTTCAATGTTTATCAGAGTGTTCCGATGTAGTATCATCGAGGATCAGTACAAGTGCAAAAAAACATAAACTCTTTGTAGTTAAGCCGGTCCTTAATGTTCCACAGGCATAAATCTTGCAGCGTGGGTTTAAATTCATGGCATTCAATCCCAGGGTAGATTCGGCGCAACATCAATCGAATCGAATCGAATCCTACAGTATTTGCTTGCAGACGCATAGGACCTGGACTAGTGTCCGACAAGGACTCTGCTTGTGCGTGGATATAGATACTACAGAGGCCGGCGCCTGATCTCTCATCCAAACAATCAAATCGCATTGGTGCAGAACCCGATGGCAGGCTTAAGTTATTCCGCCGAGGAGGAGCAGGTGGATTCGCAGCTTCAGAAAAGCTCACCAGAACAGTCGGCCGGAAACGCTGCACAGATGGCGACGGAGAAAAAGAAGAAGAAGAAGATATTGGTTCAGCAGCCAGACTGGTACGTGAAAGACGTCCTCTCCTACAACCCAGACGACACTACGGTCCCGGAGGTGCCCGAGATCCTCATCAAGAATGACCCGAAGCTGGCGGTGAGCTTGTACCTCCTTTTTGCCGACAATGCTCTGCACAACGAGCTCATGAAAGACCAGAAGCTCGAGTTGCAGAGGAACTTCAGGCAGCAGTTAAGAACCCAGGGCAGAGTCACCTATGAGATCGAGGTCGACGACGATGGTAAAATCGACGTCAGCTCTTCTGGAGGAAAAGGACGGAGGAGACACCGCCCTCGGGTCATGAAAAAGCAAGATGGACATACCAGGAAGCTAAATTGAATTCAGATCTAGTATTTTCTGTTTCAAGATGCAAGTTGTACTTTGATTTGTTAAGACAGTACTTTGAGCAACAATTGCTTTAGTTATACTATGTGGTTTATGTGACGTTGAATTGCAATTATAAAGTAGTATTTTTCAGTATCACATAAACCCTGCATTAACAACGTAATTGTTGGTCAAAGTCTTATCTTAACGAAGCAAATTATTCTGAGGCGGAGGCATATTTGATTGTATGCCATATCGTGAAGTGTTATGCCTTTCCTAGAACTCTGATCATGTAGGCATCATAAAATTTTCTATTTTGACTAGCCTTATGCCATATTGCTCTAAACCGAGATTAAGTACATGTGCTATACGGAATAACTACAAATAAGAAAGATTTGTTCCTTGTGTCTTTGTTCATTCACCGTGATCTGATAGAAGAGTTATAAACTTATAACCCTGATGGCCAATGTGATTTATCATTTCTTAGTGATCGTTTCTCACTGAATTTATTCCTCAATTCTTTTTCGTACTTCCTCCGATCCATATTAATGGTCTCAACATTGTCTAGATACGGATGCATCTAGTCCAAACACTTAACTAGATACATCCGTATCTAGATAAAGTTGAGTCCATTAATATGGATCGGAGGTTGTACTTCGTTTCAATTCAGTTAAAATATGCCTGTATGCAAAAACGCACTCCTTCAGTCTAGCTTAAGGTGGTACTTTCAGAGTTCTGCTCGCCTAGTACAGTTATGCTCACCATCCATTGGTCCATGTGTTAAATAGCATTGCTGTGTGCATTCTTTTGATGTCTCTGGAGGGTGCGCACGTACCAGATATAGGAGTTGCCTTCTGTAAATACCACATCGTGAACATTCTGGAGTGGAGGTTGAAGGGTAACTGGAAAGTGCTACGTTTCTCATCGAAGGCTAGCCTAGTGTCAACGTAGTTATATGTTTACCAGAGTGTCGTAATGTATCATTCATTGCCCACAAAGATCTTCCTGGCTGGACGGATTCTGTCCCAAGGTGATTGCCCTGAAGATCTTCGAGGCCTCCAAGTACAAGAACCGATCGGTGCACGATGTCCTTTCTAACCTTGCTTGGATTGGGGACATTCACGTGATAAACTTCATGGCTGAATATATCTAACCTTGCTTGGATTGGGGACATTCGCGTGATTAACTTCACGGTTGAGCATATCTCTCAGTTTGTTCGTCTTTTAGATGTGGTGTCGGCGGTGGCCCTCTCTCATGGGTTGGAGGATTCCGCCTGGACCCTCACCTCCGGCGGAAGGTATTCGGCAAGCTTGGCTTACAAGGCTCACTTCCTCGGATCTCGCCCTTGCGCCTTCAAGCAGGTTGTTTGGAAACCCTAGGCCCTGCCCAAATGTCGTATCTTTGCCTGGCTTGCTGTCCAGAATAGCGTGTGGACTTCGGACCATATGGCTATCCCCAGTTGGCCTCATCAACCACCCGTGAGGTTTCCGAAGACTGCCCGACATATCTTTTTTCGAGTGTCGCAACTCTCTTTGTTTGGCAGGCGGCTACTTCCTATTGTCTTGCCCTTCCCTCCCGTGGCCCTTGCGCCCGGGCCGCGATATGGTGTTGCACTACTACCCGCTCTGTATGCCCCTCCTGCCCACCACACTAAGGGGTTCAGGACCGTCATCATTCTGGTGGGTTGGGAGATTTGGAAGGAAATAAACGATAGGTGTTCAACAACAAGTCGTCAATGCATGCGGTTCTGAATCAGAAAATCAAGGATGAAGGGAAGGATTGGATTCTGGACTGGGATTCAGTAACTGGCCCATGGCAAGTCACCCGTACCTGACCCCCCTTTATCCACCGTTCACTGTCAATCCAATCCAATGGTTCATATTGATCCAAAAACTAAACTCGAAAATCAAATATTTCAGAAAAAATGAACAATTCCAGTACATTGTATATATCTTTACATGTATTTTGAGAAAATTTCATATCATTTGGATCACTCCTTTATGAGTTAATAGCTTTTTAAGATCAAAATATAAAACGCGTTTTAATGATAAACCAATTATCCAAATGAAGTGAAACTTTCTCAGAATACACAACAAACCATTTAAGAATAACTAGATTTTTCAATTTTTCTAAAATATTTTACTTGCAAGTTTAAATGTTAGATCAATATCAACTGTTGGAAAGATGATTAACGCTGGATACGACTAAAGGGACAAATTACAAGTATGAAAGAGTGCACAAATCGGACATGAAGATTGTCGTCATCCTCATTGCTGCTGTGGTGGAATATGCCCTTAGCCCCGTGGGCTTCATGTGGCGCTCGCCGAAGTTACAATTCAGAAATATACACCTAACGCATGCTACTACAGTTGAAAGACTGCTACGGAAGGGAAGTAGCAATTACAAACTTGAATGCATGCCTGCACATAGATTATGCGTACGTGCGTGCCTGCCAATTCAAGGCATATCTGATTCTGAACTAATCGATTCAGAACATTAAGAAACCAGGGAATCAGCATGACAGAATCAATTCCACAAGTAGTAGTTCTTTTCTCTAACACCATCGCAGAATCAATTCCACTGCAATCAGCAAAGCTTCTACAGACACACACGTAACCATCATGTTGCAGCCGTTGTACTCTCCAGATCAGATCAGTTTGATTACTGTGGTGCAGCAACTCCAGGAAGACACCACCTGCGACGGTATGCAGTGCCTATGCCAACTCTGTAGTCTGGAGCCGATGGCATTGATGCGGGTATCGCGGTGGAGCAAGAGCATGCGTGGAAGTGGTCAGGCTCTCACGTTCAAAATTCCAATCAGACACACAGTGGAAACAATCTGGGTAGAGGCTAACATGGATACAAGCTTTCATCATTCATCAGCCGTGTCTGTCCATCCAGATTCAAGCTTGCATCAGCCATCAGCCACGATGTGGATGGATAACTCATACCTGTCAGCCAAAGATCACGGAGAGGAAGAACGGACAAAAATTCAGGGCCATGCAGATCTCGTGGCCTCAAGATGGAGATCTCCATGGTTGTACTGGCCGGGTTAGAATAAGAGAATCGTGGAGACGCGGCTTCGTGAGCATGATGATACGGAGGAGGAGGATTGGGGAAGGAGCTGGGCAGCGGCGCTGGGAGGAACGACGGCGCGGTAGCGGCTTTGCGCATGGACGAACGATAGGGCGCAATGTGTGCATGGAGACGAATAGGAGGGAGAGCAGGGATAGGGAGGAAGCAGAGAAGAGGGGCGGTGGGGCAGTGAACTCGCCGGCCAGCGTCCTGGCTTCGATGCAGGAGCCGCTGAGGGCCAGCCGGAGGCACGCGCGCGACCGCTTCCGTGCGTGGCGCACGGCCGTAGCCATCGAAAGAAAAGAGAAAGAGTAACGAGAGAGCTGGCTCACGTGCCTTGCGGAGCTAGGGAGAAAACATAACGAACCGGTTTTGGTTTTTGACTTGGCGGTGGCACAATGCCCGTAATTTTCACAAAACTGAAAAGGTGTGTTGAGTTGTCAAACATTGGAGCGATCTAGAGCGTTGATCAAATTTTGAACGGCTGTGATTTAATGTATCAACACAAGTTTGCTCTTTTAATATTACTAGTACAATTGCACGTGCAACGCACGTCTTGACAACATTTTTGAAATATACTACACACTTTCCTCTGAGTTGTATTTTACATAGATTTTGTTCATCCCTCCTCTAGTTTTTTTAATCAAAATGCTAAATTTGAGCCATAATTCAGGTTGACTGCTGTAGAGTCCATAATTTCGAAATCTTTCGTCAGATCCTCCTCGATTCGCAGATGTTTCATAGCATGTGATTGCCTACAAATGTACTAAAAGTATAACCAATGAAAAAAGCATTAAAAAGCCTATCACTCATCTCAGTTTTGAACTGGTTTTTTTTTTGAGTTTTATGAACCGGACTTTAGTACAGCACCTGTGATCGAAGAATGTATAGTGTGAGATGCAATCAGCATGTGTGTACCTTTTGACTATGTTGCCATGAACTTCAGTGGTCTTCCTCTGGCAAGCTCTACCAGTTAAGTTAATTTTCTCCTGGCATAACATTTATGTAAAGTGTAAAATAATAAAATCGAAATGAATATGGGAAGTACAGTTGAGAAGCTCCCAGAAATTCCCCACGTCGCAATGTTCCTCTACTCTTGCTCTAAAACGAATTTGCCCAAAATCCTGAAATCATTCATCAATATGTAAGTATGAAATATAATTACTTCTGAATTTTGCTTTGGACTGCTAGGTAGATGAACTTAAAGCCTCTGCCATCGAACATAAATGCAAAATAATCAAAACATTGCGCCCACTGGGTTTCAGTTAATAGATCATTACATTGTTAAAAAACATCAGTGTCGTTCGCCCCCTATTTTCATAGCTTTGTGACCTGATCAGTGATAAAACTGCTTAGTATCTCTCTTTAACTTTCAGAAAGGAAATCTTGCAACATCGACACTGGTTGATGGCCTTGTTACTGACTGCATTTCAGAAGTAGACAGAACTCCCCAATCTGACTGCGAGAACATTGTGCGAAGATCAACCCAGAACGTTCAGGTAAAAGTAATCCTAGAATTCCATTCCAGCAAAACAGTGTGCTGAAAAGATTTGATATTTGTATGTATAAGTGTATGACTGCTTGACCTAAAGTAAAAAATAACAAGTCCTGTCAGAACGTTTGTATTTTCCATCTATAAAAACACGCATAACTTGATGCATCGTAATATCACTGCAAGGAAATAGATTCGTTTTCGAGTGCAAAGTGAGACATCAACTGAACTAACTCCACATACCTGGAAGATGCATGTAGCAGCGTTCTGGCACGACGCGACCAAGCATATACTGAAGGTGCCTTTACCCAGCGCCGAGGGTTACATCAGCTGCAGATGGGCAACGGGGCAAGGATTGCGGCGCGAGGAGGCCCTCCTCTATGTGGATTACGCGAGCGGACGGACGGGCTGCCGGCCGCTAGGTGAGGTCGGCGGCAGATTCGTCGGTGTGGGAGGTCGAGCGCAGGGCGGCGGCTTTCTTGGTGTGAATGGTCTCGCGGTTGGCGGCGGTGGATGCCAGGCGGTGGCGGACGATTTGTGCCTAATTTTTCTAGCGTCGCGCATAGCGGCTGGCATGTGTCGCTTGCCGGCGAGGAGGCGACTGCTCGGCGCCGAGATCCTATCCGCCTAGCAGTTTTGCCTGCATCGGGACGCCGCTCGGCCAGCGAGGATGCCGCCGCTCGTCGCCGAGCTCCTATCCTCCGAGCGCGGCTCGCGCCGACCGGATGATTTGGTGCTGGCGCGCGCGTGCTTGGGCTGCATCCACCTCCGCGGAAAGACAAAAATAACGATTCGGAGATGAGTGGCAATTTAGTAGTATTATGTGATTTGGTGGGAGGGTAAAACGGGAAAAATCGGACATTGTTGAGTTGTCAAACATTGGGATGATCTGGGCTGTCTGATCGGATATTGAACGGTCCAGATTTAAAGTATCCCAACAAGTTTGCTCTTTTAATAGTAGTATAGACTAGTAGCCTTGCACGTGCACGCACGTCACTTTACAAGGCACATCTTATGATTAAGTTGAATGGCATTTTTTAGTTTTTACATTCATAGTAAACGTGCATGTGCACGCACGTAGAAATAATGTAAAAACATTTGTTTTGAATCTTATTTCTCTCTTAGCGAGTTTTTTACCGAGCCATTTAAATGTGTCTCATGCTTGGCTTGGCAAACGGTGAAAGGAGAAATGATTGAGAGAGGGCATAGTGTGTGCATCCATACTTATAAGTCAAGTAAACATGCAACATTAGTACATATATCAACAAATTCATCGAAGAAGTTTGATATTATTATCCAAGTGAAAATCAACTATGCAGAGGCCGAGTATAATTTTTAAAACTTCTTAAATAATAAAGCTCCCTTTATATAAAAAAGTGAAAATCAACTGTTATTTAAAAGTGATAATCAACTATTATGCAAAAAAGTTGTCACACATATGCGCGCATATACAATAATGTACCTATGATTTCAATATTTCTTTATAACAGGTAGTATCTCTACAAAGAAAATAATATGAAACCCAAAGGCATCGGATATTAATATGCATGTTGCTTATATTGAATCTTCAAATCACTTGGAGGCAAAAATGGAAGGTTCTCTGTCCCAGAAATGAAAACCAAAAATGAAAGCGTTTCTGTGCTACCCAGGGAAGAAATGAGCTCACACTATTCCGGTATATACAGGGATCTTGCACACTGCTAGCAAAATAAGCTTATTAGTGAATGTGCATTGCCTGTCTGACTCGAGTCCTTTTTGTCCGTGTTCTGAATCTTCACCTGGAGCTGCTGTGTTACTTCATAATTGAGCTCAGCCTCGTCGACTACGGCATGCTCAAGTTCCAGCCGTCCATGCTGGCAGCAGCGGCCATCTACACTGCGCAGTGCACTATCAACGGGTTCAAGTCCTGGAACAGGTGCTGCGAGCTCCACACAAAGTACTCTGAAGAGCAGCTGATGTAAGTAGACACTGTCTGTACTCAGATCATCTTCAGTAATGCTTCTGTACTCACATTCACAATTGTGCTTGGTTGTGCAGGGAGTGGGAAAGCAGCTCACAGTAATAGCAATAGTCTAGATGGCATCAGCTTTTCAGATACATACATCAACGTGACAAGTTTTAACAAATTCAACAATTTCATATTTTGAATGAAGAACTTCAGAAATACCTAAATCCGTGTCGCTGCTGAGACGGCCGCCGCCTCCAGTCCATGGCGTTCGCGCGGGGAGTGGTTCGGCGGGGTCATCGTCGCGCCCGGTCGAGGGGAGCGGCCGGTATTCGCTGTGGCGTGGGACAGGAACACAGTATAGCATCCTAAAGAAGTTAAGATCAAGAGGTAGAGGATGACGGCGAACTGAAGAAAGTTTGCTCGGTGCGTGGAGCTCGCTGGCCTCGTGTGCAGGCTCTCTCGTTCTGAAGACATTTGTTGCTCGCCTCGTGCAGGCTCTGGCCGCATGCTGGCTCGCGTGGATTGAAACGGAGTTCGCTCGCCCACGCGGATCGGAGGCAGTCACGGAGGTCGCGCGAATCGCGAACGCAACGCGGATTGGCGGCCCGGCGGGACTGGCACGGACGCCATGGGGTAAGCTTTGAAGTATGTGTGAGCATGGGAGCCCCATCTGGGCGAGCCGGTGGACGGAGTGTCGGCGGTATCGTGGTGGAGCTGCTCGTCGGTATGTATAGGGGACTGGTATGGGTAAAGGAGGCGCGCGAGGACGGGATAGGATCCTTTTGTGGCGAGGAGTAAGGACTGAAGGCTGGAGGGGTACGTCGCCAGATCGGGTGCCTCCCTGCTTGATTCGGTAGGGAGGCTTGCTTGAGCAGAAGATGGGGCGAGACGGCTCAACAAATGTTTGCTCTTTTAATAATTGTATAGAATAGATATAATCGACACAAAAGTTCTTTTTTGCCAAGGACACATAAGCTAATTTTATCGGAACAAATACTCCAGAAACTATAATTTTAACCTTTAGAAATTATTAGTTCGAAAATTGAAACTCTGATGAAAATACACAGTGCTAGGGCAGCTCTCTTACTCTGATTTTCATATAAGAAATAATCACAAATAAATTAGAAGCAGGAGCTCTACTCGAGGTAACCCAGATTATGAAGCTGACATTCTCGGCAGACACGCAGCACATTGCACATGGGGCATGCTAGCTCATCCGACTTGCCCTGCTTGCCGCGGCGTGTCACTGGTCTTCTGGACAGCTGCAGCACATCAAACCCCATGGGCCAAGGCCATGGCACAGATACTTCTCACCACGCCATCTCTCCGAATCCCCTCAAATCTAAGTTTTTTTCTTTCTCCGTTTCTGCAAATAGAGGAGCGTCAGCAGCCCAAATCCCCTCCCGATTCACTCCTTTCGCAATATGCGCTCCCTCTCGATCTTCTCCACCGACCCATCTTCTCCCTGCGACCTCTCTCTCAGCCAACCTCAGCTCTCGTGTGAATCCTCTGTGTCTTTAGAGTTGGAGTGTAGTCGATGGCCTGCAAAAGGTGAGAGCGGTGATGACCGGCCGCTCGGACGCGTTGCCGTTGGTGCGGGAGGTACTCTGCCGGCTCATCCTTTCCCATACGCTGAGGCGCTGAGCTTCTTAATCCAGATGCGCCCAGTGTCAGCGAGACGGTGAGCGAGCTACGGACGCTTGCCAAGGCCGGCACCTTGCGGACGCTCGCCAAGGCCGACGAGAGGGCGTCGAGGCGGTCGGCGAGGAGGGCGGAGAGGACGCACGGCGACGATGGGGTCGCCATGGTGCCGAACCGTGGAATCGCTCCGGGCAGAGGCGCAGAGCCCTACGTACACGGCGGCGCAGCCTGGTGGTGGTGCTGCGCGTGAACTCGACGGCCGTCGGAGGGTCGCCGACCGCGACGGCCAATGGTGCCAATGAGAGCGTCGCCTTTTTTTAGATTAACGAACCGTTTGATGTTTCTTTTTAGCGGTGGCAATTGCTGTAATTAACAGGAAACGAAAAGATGTGTTGAGTTGTCAAACATTGGAGTAATTTGGACCGTTGGTCAAATATTTAAGGGCTCAGATTTAATGTATCAACACAAATTTGCTCTTTTAATAATAGTATAGATTAGTACTAGCTAAATACCCGTGCGTTGCAACGGACTATCAAAGATATTTTATTCACAAATGAACTTCAAACTTGATTTCTAATTAATTATTTCGTGAAAAAGAGTGTTAAATTTTATTCAGTTAATTTGTTCTTTTATGTCTATCAAGTTTCGGCCCTACTCCGTGTTGCTTTATCGGTTAGCTTAATTATGACCTCAACGAAACCATGTTCTAGTTTTCATTGTATTATCATGAATAACGGCTTGCACGAACATGTACTCACATAAACAATTGTCGCATTTTCATCTTGTAGATAGAGGGGGTACTTGCTACTTGTATTATTATAGTTGTTTGAAACTCACGCCGGAATACAATTTAGCAGGGATAAAAGGAAATATACAAAAGTCTCTTACCTAGATATAAAAATGGCAAAGTTAAACTATTATGGCATACCTAGAACTCTCGGACACCACACTGTAAACAAGTTTATCTCTCACATCTACCAGGATAAGCAACCGCAAACATGGAAGTCAATTGCGGGATTCAAAATTTATCTATCTTCATCTGGCATTTTTCAGGTCATTTTCTGTTTTGACAATATAATCCTTACAAGTCCTCTTTGTAACACCTAGAAACACCATTCTCGTTTATTCTGCACACGGAAAAGGTGAATGCCCGTGCGTTGCAACGGCATTTAAGTTTTGTCTCCGTTGGGAAAGGCCTAACATGGAATTAACTAACAAGTTCCATTTTAATCACGATACGCTAGTACAGAACGACACATCGGAAACGGGCCAAAAACCCCATCGAAAACGGAAAAAGGGTCCGTGTCCCCGCCCCCGTAACTGATGTGAAGGCCCTCATCGGTAACGGAGGCAAAAAACCGTCGCTGATGAGGCATCGGTTTGGTAACGGTGGTGCACATACCTCCGTTTCTGATGTGTCGGAACATCAGAAACGGAAATTCTGTTTCTGCTCGTTTGCATTGAGGTTTCTTCATAAGCCTAGAGCAGGAATAGATTTGCCACTGGACATTTAAAATTTCACAGCAGAAGCACAAAAATGCTAACAAATTCATTCATAAGGTATAACAAATGTCACCGATACATTGCATCACAAGACAACCAATTACTTATCTTCATTGTCATGCCTCTCTAAATCTATCATTGACATGTCTAGCTAAATATATCTATGTCATGCCTCACTAAACTTATCCTTGTCATTTTTAACTTAATTTATTTTCATGACTTGCTGTTACATATGCCTTACAACTTTGCCAAATTCATGAATTCAATCTTCTTCTTGGACGGTGTTGCCGAAATATAATCAACTCGCCGCTTTGTCCCCGACCTTGTATTTAGCTCATTTAAATGAGCTTAACGGATCAGCACCATGCTCTGCACATAGTGCAGTAAGCGAATGCTGATGTACTGAAGGTGCATCTTTTGTAAAGTGGTCACTGAAATGCAAAGAGAGAATATATGACTCCATGTTAGCTCACTATACATCTAGCATAAAGGACATACAACACAAAAGGATGCATAAGACAGAATAACAAACTTACAAATCCATTGCATAGTTGTTGTGTACCAACAATTATGCCGGACGACAAGCGCACCTTGGCTAAGGACCCGGCTTTTTATACAGTGTCACCGAAATGTACATCTGTTTTGCAAATGAGTTAAGTCAGCCATGAGTTTCATACACTACCGATTTGTGCTAGTTCTGTTCTTTTCGAGCGACAATACAAACGGATCGGAGGGAGTCATGTTTTAGCTGATCCTATGGAAGAAAACCTAAACAGAACAATGACAACAACCCTAGTTCGTCGGCACGACGGCCGGTCACAAATAGATGTATTACCTTTGGATCTGGTGGCGGGAGTACGTAGTCGTCCTCGTCGTCCTCGGATCGACACGCCATGCGCCCTCCACCTACAGATCAGGCGACGAGATCTGCCCGGGTGGAGCAAAGAACGGGTACGCGCTGCCACGGTCGGAGGAGAGGATGATGCGCGCCGCCACTGTCGGAGGGAGGGAGATGCGCGCCGCCACGGTCGGAGGAGAGGAAGATGCGCGCCGCCACGGTCGGAGGGAGGGAGATGCGCGCCGCCACGGTCGGAGGAGAGGAAGATGCGCGCCGCCACGGTCGGAGGGAGGGAGATGCGCGCCGCCACGGTGGAGCTAAGATCTGGTGCTGCGTGGAGGCGCCACCACACTTTGAGAGTGAGGCTGAGAGTGAGAGCGATAGAGTTTATGGCTGTGTGAAGGGCACATTTATAGCAAAGTAGAACATCGAAAACAGAGGGGATAAACAACCGTTTCCTTTGATTTTTTCATTGACACACTGGGCTTATACTGATCTCTACTAGTTTTTTTAGAAACAGATGTCTACTACTATGGAGAATTGAAAAACATAAAAATAAATAAATACTCCTCGGCCTCCGCCTTCTCCTGCTCGTATGCGAGGAGAGCCGCGTAGTCGTCCGTGTCGTCGCGCGGCTCCTCGTCGACGATGTCATCGCCGCACGTGCGCCCCTCCCACATCTCGTCGTCGTCGTAGGCAGGATCGTTGCGCAGCTCCGGCGGGAGGAGAAGCAGCTCAACTCTTTCCGGCGGCATAGGCACCGCCGCGCGGTTGAGGTGTCAGCCACCGGGTAGCCGAACCTTTGACCATGGCACTGACCTCCTATATTGCCAGTGCCGCTCCGCGACGGCCTGCCCGACGATGATGCGGTTCCATCCAGGCGACCGCGGACGAGCGTCTCTCCGCCGCGGCGAGCGGTTGCGGGCGCCCGAGGATCCCGCGTCCTCTTCCGGCGGCATAGGCACCCTCCTCTGGTTGACGCGCCAGCCACCGGGGAGGCTAACATTTGACCAGGGTACTGGCCTCCTATATTGCCAGTGCCTCTGCGCGACGGCCTCCGGCACGACGACGCGGTTCCAATTCAGTGAAAGCGGCAAACTGCTGCGGCGAACGCCCGAGGAGTTGCTAGGAGTATCCATGGCCGCGGCGAAGTGGCGTACTGAGATGGCAGGGAGATCGTGGGTTTCTAAGGAGTAGTGGGCGGCGGTGCCGCGGCGCCACTACGCCATAGCAGTTACTCCGCTCGCATCGAATTCCACGAAGATGGAACGTGTCCACATTGCACACGGACACACAAAAGTCTCCGTTGCCATAGAGGCACATATCGGAAACGGAGACAGAATTATGACCGTTGTCAATACTATGGGTAACAGAGTTCATACTTTCTCCGTTACCTATATTGACGGGCCAGCCGCGGCCCAGGTCAGATTTGTACGCACTGGCCGCGCGGAAAGCGCGATTCTCCGTCGCCTAACGCCTGTCGTTTCCATAGAGAGGTATCTGATGTGTCGTTCTGTACTAGTGATAGGAGTGTCTCTAGAAAAGTCCGAGATGTTCTAATACTTTTATCTCCCCTCTCCGATTGTCCATTAGTTTTGTCTCTGTCTCTACCGGCAATGCACAGTCTGCTCCAACTCTAACAAATTTTTTGTGGATACTGTGAAACAAATAAGTTGTACAAAATGCATCATCTCAACGCCTCTAGTCTCTAACCCCGCGTATGAGGATGGTATGGTGGAGCGTATCAGGTGCAAACTGCACAAGTTCTGAAAAGCTGCAAATTCATGTTTCTAGCCCTTAGATTATGGACCAATGGTCAGATATAAGTCTGCCGTTCCAGGACCACACTTGCTGCACTTTTCTCGTAAAACCCCTCCAACTATTTTACTTAAACATCATACATGGCAGCCAATCATTGATTGAGTTCCCAGATTTCAAGAGCTCGACAGTCGACACAAATGCAAACAATTTTGACCATTTTTTTCAACAATACTTGTTATCTTCTGAAACTTAGACTTGCGTCACCGGAAAAACATCTGCATGTAGGATCTACCGAGGCCATGCACAAGGAAAATCGATAGAAAAAATTCATGTCTACTTGACAGCGTGTGCTTTGTACGTTCAGATGGGATCTTGAACACCCATGGATTAACGGAAGGATTAGAAAACAAGACCAGTTTAGATTCAGATAGATCCAGATCCGGGGAGGTGGTGTCCTGACGAACTGATCCGGTGGCGAAAAGCTTCCTGGCAGCTAGATCGTGAGGTGCTGGTTGGAGGAGAACCAAGCACGGCAGCAGATACATATGTTTCGCCACCTGCGCCTCTGTGCCCTCCACCCACGCCGCGTACCTTCTTCCAATTCGAGCGGAATTTGCTAGTGGGAATCGGGGATATAAGGTGATGGGTGGTTTCTGGGGAGACAGAGTGTCGTGAGTTGCTGGGGGATGGGAGATTGAGAAGGTGATATTATTCAAGGGGCCTTTGCAAACCAGAAGAAGGTGGAGCGGGGGGTCCAAAATCTGACTGTTGGTACACGATCTAACGCTTCCGACAGCCATTTTCAGATTTGCAGAATCTACCCCATTTTCACCTGATACGTTCCCGCTATGAGGATGCATCCAGCTGTTTTATGCTCACGCACAGCCTATGACGATGTTTCAATGTCGCCAAGATGCATGCATGAACTTGTTAGTGTGGATTAGCTAATGTTTTCTCACATCTACTGTTGTTAATTTGTGTCTCAAGGTATACCACCTACACTACATTTGTGCAACTGGTGTCAAATATACTCTCTCCACCCTAAATTAGTTGACGCAGATTTGTGGATATATCTACACACTAAAATATATCTAATTACATCCGTATTTAGATAAATATGTGTTAAATAATTCGGGACAGAGTGAGTAATAATTACAGAGTAAGGTACTCTAGTGAAAAAGCATTTCCAACGGCTACGCGCCCTACCGGATATGCATGTGACCAATTAGGAGCTAACACCTATACTTGTATTCAAATATCTGGGCATGTATCCCGACTCGTATATTAATGTATATATGATGTATTCGCCCAGAAAATAAATTATTAATAAATTCTGAAATACTTTTTCATTGGATCTCTACAAAACATTTAGTAACTATTCCTTAAATAAAAATCTCTTTTTACTGAAAAGGCGACATTTTATCAAGAATGTTTGTTTATTAATAATTTTTGATGATTTTTTTGACGATATTTCATCATTCTGAAAAATTCAGATAAATTCAAAAATAGACACACAATATTCAATAGATTTCATCATTTTTGACGATATGAACTCTTTATATGTGCGAAATCCTTGATGATATTTTTGTGGTGTCACAAAACCTTTAATGAAATATGCTGGAAACCTATATTATACTCGAACATATGTTATATCGTAGTGACCTATATTGAAATTTTGTTTTACTTCCGGTACAATTTCAAAATCAAATTTTAAACTTTTCAAAATATGTCCAATATTGATCTTGTTTTGTGGATCTCGTCACCGGGATCTTGAATGTCAAAACAGATAAAACATCGGACAATCGGTTCTAAGGACATAGAAGATACAATATTCAAAATGAAACTAAAGAGATTGGTGGGTAGATAGAAATTTACACTTTGTAAAGTAGATGTACCCGCAACTCACACATGTGGCACAAAAACAGGGTGTACCCACATGTCACCGAATGAAAAAGTAGATGGGAAATTGGATGGTATTTAATAGGTACAAGATACACCAACAAAGTTGTCTATTTTTATACTCCCTCCGTTTACAATTAGTTTGCGTTCTGGGTTTAGTCAAAGTCAAATTTTGTGAAGTTTGACCAAACATATAGGAAAAAATGTAAAAATTTACATTATTAGAATCTTCATAAGACATATTTCATATTATATATATTTCATATTATAGATGTTGATATTTTTTCATATATATTTGGTTAAACTTTGAAAAGTTTAACTTTAAAAAAACTCAGAACGCGAACTAAATAAAAACGGAGGAAGTACCAAAATAAGAATAGAAAATATCCCTGCATCCGATCCCGAATCACCAACCAACAAGGAACGACTGATTCCATGCAGGGTAGGTAGCGGAGCCGTTAGAAAATCCACGTTGGGTACTCTAGTTCCCATGATCATTTGGCTATACAATTGGTCCACTCTTAACTTAAGAAAATTTGTATGCAACATATTTTATTTATCACTTTACCTCATTGTGGTACGGTTTTGCAAATAGTGAATTTCTCAATCTGAATCCTCGATAAAACGAAAATATATCAAGCCGACTCATCTTCAAAAATCTTAATCCGGCCATTCACCCAGTACCATACCATCCAACATACAAACTTGGGAATCAGAAACGAAATCTTGTCTTTCCTTCTGAAGTATGTTCTTTTCAAAACAAAATGTAGGTGTCGTTAGAAAATCCACGTTGGGTGTGCTAGTTGCATCCCTGCTCGTAGGTGTCGGAACGCCCGTTGCAGCCATGTTCGTGGCCGGCATGCGTTTTGATGGCGTGCTGGTCACCGCCGTTGCCATCACGCTCCTAGCCGACGTACCGTGTACGACTCGCCGGCGTACGCGCCACAGCCATGCGGGTGGCCAGCGTGCATCTTGCCGGCGTGCTCGTCGCCGCCGAGACGCTGCTGTTATGCACCCGCCATTTCTTGCCAATGTTGACGCCATTGTAAAATTTGGTTAAAAATGCGCCATTGAAAAAACTGGCTAGGATTGGCCATGTTCGGTTGCATGCATGTGTGGATTAGGCAGAGCAGCCATGCGGAGTTTGCATGTGAGGATAAGACCGAGAGGATAACACCAAGATACGCCTGTAACTGGCGAAGAATACGCGGGGCTTCTAACTGCACAACAAGTGATTCACCCGACTTGTTTTATTCGTTTGAGAATAACGTGAGATTTTTTCCGTTAGTTGGTGCGGTGGCATAGGTTGTAAATTGATAGATGTGTGACACCAGACATTCACCACGGACTGAGCTTTAATACTCACTCCGTTCGGAAAAGGATGTCTTAGATATATCAAAATTTGGATGTATGTGGACATGTTTTAGTGTACACATACATCCAAATCTAGATATATCCAAAACATCCTTTTTCGAACGGAGGGAGTAGTAAAGATAGATTTTGGATAGACCGATAAGCGATATCCCAAACATGTTGGCTTAAGCCGCATTATGTTTGGTTCTGCTATATCAATATATTCGACAAATCTCTTGCCCTTTCTTCTAAAAAAAAGAAGTAATGTATCATTGTGGTAAGACGATCCTCAGGTACTGAATGTTCCACAGGGCCCGGCCGCCATGGTCATTGCTTTGAATTTCCGTGTTGGATCCTAAATATACAGTCGATATAAAATCAGGAAGTTCTTCTTGGTACTACCTCCGATCCATATTAGTGGGCACAACTTTGTCTAGATACACATGTATCTAGTTTAAATACTTAACTAGATACATATGAATCTAGACAAAGCTATGCCCACTAATATGGATCGGAGGGAGTATTATATTCCGGCGGGTAATGAAAGCGGTTCATACAGTATATTTGCGTGCACACGCATACGGCCTGGAGTTTAACAAGGACTCGCTCGCGCGTGTATATATATACAGGCTACAGAGGCGCCTGATTTCTCACCCCGAACATTGAAACAACCAATAGCAGATCCCGATGGCAAGCACAATCTCGTCCGAGAAGGAGATGCTGGTGGATCCGCAAGTTCTTCCAGAGACGACGACGAAGATCAAGAGAAAGAAGAAGAAGGTTTTTCAGGTGGCAGACTGCAATGTGAAAAGACGTGCTCTCTTACAAGCCGGACACGCTGGCGGGCGCCGAGGTGCCTGAGATCGTCATCAGGAAAGACCCGATGCTCGCGGCGTGGTGGCCACGACATGCTGGCAAACATGGCCATGTTCGACGAGAGCAACAACGCATGGATGCTCGAGAGGCAGCAAGACTACAGGGAACAACTAAGAACCAAGGGCAGGGTCACCTACGAGGTCGAGGTGGATGATGACGGCGGCGATGATGGAACCGCCACCGGCTCTTCTGGAGAAGAGGGCGGAGGAGATACCGCCCAGGCGTTATGAGGAAGCAAGATGGACAGACGAGGAAGCTAAACTGAATAATTCAGTTCTGTGTTTTGTCTTAATTAATCCCTATATGTCGAAAATTTGTGAGCAGTATTTTGATTCGTAAGACAATATTTTGGCCAACAATTACTATGTGACCATAGTCATCACATCCATAAGTAGGCAGTTTTAGTACAAATCCAATGGTGTATTTTGCGGGATATAAATCACATACTACCAAGGTAATTATTGGCAAAAAAAAGTTCATCTTACAGAACCAAAATACGCCTTAGGGCATGTACACTCGTAGGCGCTTAGATTGGCGCTAAAGGACAAAAAATAAATAAAACAAATAAGATTATCAAGGAAGCGTCCTATGCCCCAACGCTAGCGCTAAGTTTGGGACGCTTGGATCGCATCCACATCCGCTCAATGAGTCTGTCCTGAAAAAACGGAAAGCTTAGCGCCCTCCCCCATTGTACGTGCCCTTATGGTATTAGAGCCCTAGTTCTGGTTCAGAAACACTTGTGTTCAGATATAAACACTTTGTACTGTATATCTGAACAATTCATTTGAGCTTGAAACAATCCATCGAGTTCTATTCTCCCAATCACTTCTTGAGCAATTGAGTGATCTACGTTCTTGTGTTCAGATATAAATAAAATCCTAGTACTCCGCATTAGTTACCTATTTAAATGCCTACTTATGATGCAGATTTAGATACAGTATAGGGAGCGCCTTTAGTAAAAGAAATTGCGGGTACTTTTTTGTTTTAATTTAGCGGATATGCTTCGTACGCAACTGATTCCCGAAATGCAAGGCATGCCCTTGTTCCGATCGCATCTTTTTTAGTGCCATCATTTGGAAGTTAACGAACTATTTAGACTTTGCAGTCAAATATGCCTGAACAGTTAATTAGTTCTGAATTCCTAAGAAAGAATTTGAGGATCAAATCTTTCTCCGTTAGAAACTAAATTAAGAAGATCAAGTCAAACATGCATGGCCTAGTTGGAAGTTGGAGCAGGATATGTAAAACTTTGTAGGAATTGGTGCACGATTCTGCATGTATGAACCCCCTTCAGATTGATCTCTTTAAGTAAATAAACTCTTACAAAAATCATCGCTAATCGAGGATAACTTGGGTAACGGATTCGAATGCAAAGAGGACTTCAAAACTGCACGCGCCTAGTTCAGAACGGTCTCCTATTCGCATCAATGTCCTCTCACTATAACTAATTCGATCTAAAAAAGAATGAACTGAAACACCAGAGATGATACATTCACTAACTGCAAAATAATTAAATCGGGTGGCTAGAGCTAGTTCGTATCAGTGGGCAGATAGTATCTGTTGGTGAACCACGCCTTGTCAGCGACAACCTTGATGCCGTCCTGGTTCCGGTGCCACTCGTAGTACGCATGTGTCCGGTTCTTGATCTCTAGCGTCGCATGCCCGAAGCTCGCCTCCCTGAACGCCGAGTAGTCCGGCTGCGGTGGACGGAAGCTGTCGGCGAGCCCCTCGATGTTCCCCCCGTCGCCGATGTTGATGTAGACCGGTGCCGACGCGTTGAACGCCGGCGTCGACCTCCCGTTGGCGATGTCGTAGGCAACGTTGGACACCCTGTGGCTGCGCTCGTACGAGTGGACGTGGCCGGCGAAGACGAGATCGACCTTGGCGGCGACGAGCCACTGCTCGAACTGCACCCGCATCGTCTCCCCCTCCATGTAGTGGTAGGCGTTGGTGTTGTACCACGGCGAGTGCACGCACACAATCAGCCATGGCGTGGTCTTCCGGTCGACGCGTTTGAGCTCGTCCTGCAGCCACACCCACTGCGGGGTGTACTTGCCGTAGGCGGAGTAGGAGGAGAGCATGATGACGTGCGCGGGGCCCATCTTGACGGAGTACCAGAAGGGCTCCGTGCTGTTGGACGCCCGGTGCGGCGTCTGGTACCGGTTCGTGAACGGCTTGAACGGCACCGTCTCGCCGATCTCCGGCGCGTAGTCGATCTCGTGGTTGCCCGCGGTCCAGATCCACGGCTGGTAGGCCACGCTGCGCTCCACGAAGCGCGCCCACGAGTCCCAGCGGCGGTTGTCGTGGCCCGGGTGGTCGTCGGCGTAGCACAGGTCGCCGATGAAGAGCACCGCGTCGCCGCCGTTGGCCTCGTAGTGGGCCACCGTGTCGTTGGAGTGGAACGTCTGGCCGAGGTCGCCGATGAGGCCGAACTTGATCGGCACGTCCGGCCCGGGCTTGGGCGGCGTCTTGAAGGAGAAGGCCCTGACGGTGTAGCCGTAGCCGACGGCGTAGTGGTAGGTGGTGTTGTGGTCGAGTCCCGTGAGGGTGGCGTGGTGGATGTAGGGAGACTGGTAGGTCCCGCCCCAGGTGTAGCGACGGACGGTGCCCTCGACGGTGAGGTTGAGGTCGTCGGCGGCGAGGCCGTAGCGGACGACGTTGCTGCCGGGTTGAGCCGGGGTGGCCCACGACACCGTCATGGCGCGGCCAGTCAGGTCACCCTGAGTGATGTGCACCTGCTCCGGCGCATTGTAGCCTGGCGGCGGCTGGAAGACGTCGGCGTCGAGCGGCATGGTCGGGAGCATCTGGAGGCTGCGACGGTAGGTGCTCGTCACACCGGCGTACGCGGAGGCGGCGTGTGCCGCGAGGAACAAGAGTACTACGATCGCACGCGCCATGATGATCGATGAGCACGTCTGCTGCTTGATTCGCTGAAGAACTAACGAAGCCGATATATATAAGCCGGCTGATTCTGTAGATCGTAGAATATGCCGCCCGAATCTCTCTCATTTATAATAACAAACATATACACAATTAACAAACTATCTAATCTCCTCTAACAAACTAACTACCTGATCGACCCCCCTAAGCTGCTAGCGTGTGCATGCCGGTCGTATCCCAAGTTTTCTGGAAATAATTTTGGTTAATCGCGATTTGTTGCCAACTGATAAAATCTATTTACTACAATATTTTTTCTGACATGCATTTTCAAGCGAGGACAACATGCATTTTGCCCCATGGAAACACTTTTGACCGATGGAAGCATATTGACATGGTTTTGGTGTCCTTTTGACCGGCGGAAGCATATACTTAAAAAAAACTAATACAATAATTATATACTCCCTCCGTCCTAAAATAAGTGTCTCACATTTGTCAAAAATGGATATACCTAAACTTGTTTCATGTCTAAATACATCCACTTTTGAGCAAATCGGAGACACTTATTTTGAGATGGTGGGATATATTTTTCTTCGGGGCGTATTTTTATGCCACGATAGAATTTCCTTTGTGCTGCGGAAACGTTCCTTTTGAATCATGGATGCCTGTAGTTTGTGGTGCGGTAGAAACACATTGTTCAAAAAAGTATTTGATATATATGCTATGTTGTTTAAGGGCCTTGGAAAAAAATATTTGGTACAAGGGGAGTGTACAATAGAAACCTCTGCTTCACAAAGAAATTACATTGGAACACGTCAAGAATGGTCAGGGCATTGAAACAAATTAATTCAATATGAACATTACTTTAAAACTCACTTTTTACAACAAATGTAGAAGACAATTGCAACAATACTATTTGCATTCGTCTTAGTTGGTATCATAGTGTGCAATGAACTAACTGGTCAAGGACAATATCCACACGTGTTGTAGTGTGATCTATCCGTCATGTTCATTACGTGTGACATTATATAGCAGTGTCTAGTCTTAGCGCCTAGCGTACCCAGCATCATTGCAGCAACATTGGTATACATTATGTTGCAAAGAAGCACTAATGATTGAAACAAAATTTGGTAGAAGTTGTATTTGCACTATAAATTTCACTCAAATAATAAATTAACACTGGCTGGTGACTATTAAAAGTTAATGCAATGTGTGTACAATAAAATAAGTACAAACTTACAATAGTTGAAGCAAAAGATCCGTATTATAGAAACATATGCAAGAAATAAAAGAGGAAGCATGTCCAACAAAAGCAATAAATTTATTTTATTACAACACATATAAGAAACACTAGACGCATAAAAATGATAGCTAGCGTGATTGGATGCACAAACTTGTGCTTGACAAATGAGTTTCAGAAAACCTAATTGGGGTATGCGGCTTTCGTCTACATAATATTGAAAAATTATGCAATCTGATCATATTTTTTTTTACATAAATCTAGCCCTAGCATTTGCATTATTTTCATACTGCATACACAAGTTTGCATAGCCACAGTGCTTTCCATCTTTCAATTGAAGCCAAACACGAGCTTCTTTTTGGACATTAAGTAATCTTAGACTGGTGAGTATGACATTAGAGTGGTCACCTCAATAAGTTGACTCTACTAGGTGGAGCAGGAAGTGCCTTCGCTGGAGCTAATTACTGTCATAGACCGAGGATGCAATACTGTTGCCGTTCCTGATGCATGGATTGGATGTAGCTAGTGGAGTGGAGGGAGGTGGGGTGAGTGGTGTCACGGTGGCGGGTGCAATGAGCAACGATGTGCCCAACCGTTCGATGGATTGCGATTCTTGTAATCGTGTTTGCGACATCATGGGGTAATTAACCATCGTTTCTAATAGAAAGAGGATAATGACTCAGTCACCTTCAAAGAACACAATCTACGGTCCGGGACCAAACCGGCAAAATATGTCAATCAGACTATCGATGTAAATAGTTTAAAATTGAGCATGGTTATGGCATCTCGATTTGCAACCAAGTCTAAAAGTTTTCTTTTCAACGATTCAACCATTGTATAACTGAGCCCAACACGTCCAGATTTGTGAACATGTTTTTTCTCAGTTTATCTTGTGACATGAAGGAGAACCTTGTCTTATTGTTAATTTCATATCTGAATCACTTAAGAAACAAGCTTTTGTTACAGATATTTTCGCATATGAAAATATCAAAACAAATATTTGCATGGGGGTGAATGATGTGAGATTATCAGTTGGAGTCGTCGGTAGGCATCCAATATCTGTTAGTGAGCCACACGGAGTCTGCAACAACCTTAGCACCGTCGTGGTTGCGGTGCCACTCATAATAGGCATGGGTTCGGTTCTTAATCTCCAGTGTGGCATGCCCGAAGCTCGCTTCCCTGAACGCTGAGTACGCCGGCATCGGCTTCGTGAAGCTGCATTTGGTAATATTTGTCAGTAGTAGAAATATCATTTTAGCTGCATGTTGAAATTGATTTAGAGTTGTAACTAGAGATGTGTCAATGTGATACTCCTATATATTAAGTCGTATCGTGTACATAAAATATAAGTGAAAACAGTTTTGCAGTGGTTATATTTTAGTAATGTCGTAACAAAATATCCAGCCATATCATGGGAAGCTGCATTTATGTTCGGAGGTAACAGAAAACGTTGTATTCAGGTTTGAGCTGCACTTATTAATTTCTTTATTGTGAAATTATTGTGAACATCAGACATGTTCCAATGCAATTGTATATCAGACCATCTCATATGTAATAAATACATGTTTGATACAACGTTTCTACTTTCTAGTGTTTTGTACCTTAGTCCGTTAGTCCTCTCACATTGTATAGTATCATAATTAGTACTCCCTCCGTTCCAAATTAATTAACGCAGATTTAGAACAAAGTTGTACTAAAACCGCGTCAATTAATTTGGAACGGAGGGAGTACTATCCTAGTGCATTATACTAGTTAGTTCAAAAAAAAGTTACTAAACTTACACTGCATATTATCATACAATAGTATAATAATACCACTTCATTTATTCATTTGTATAAACTTTGGAAGAGATGTATTTCGTATTTAATATTCTTGACACACACGCTATGATATGGTGATACCACAAATACCTCCGTGTTTCTTTAATGCTATGCTATGTCAGATTATACCTAGTTGGCACAACACGATAGTAGCTATGATATCACATTAGGATTTCCCTTAATGTTGGAGTGTCTGTTTCTTCTTCAATATATGATATACTTTTGATATGCGTATTTTAGAAAAAAAGTGTCATTTAATATCTGTTGTGAGAGAATAAAATCACAACTGGAATTACGTTGTTTGCTATAAGAAATGTATTAGGTTTGGCACATTAGCATACCACTACTAGGAAATAGTCTATCTGTGGCGCACCCACTTTGGCTTTCTGTGGCGCATGGTGGGTGCGCCACAGATATCTCGCCACAAAAATATTTTTCTGTGGCGCATCCGGGCGTGCGCCACAGAAAGCCCACGATTCTGTGGCGCACCCTTCACCATGCGCCACAGAAATATTTCTGTGGCGCACCCACCACCATGCGCCACAGATTTGTTTTTTGAATTAAAAAAAAAAGGGCGGCCAGATCTAGATCTAGCCGCCGAAATTTCGCCGAAATTTCGTCGGAGCTCGTCGGAGGCCGTGTTGCCGTGGGTGGAGGAGGGGGTCACCGGAGGTGGGTGGGTGGAGGATGGGGGTCGCCGGAGATGGTGGAGGAGGAGAAGGATGTCGCCGGAGGAGGTCGCCGGAGGTGGAGGTGGAGGTCGCCGTAGGTGGAGGTGGAGGTCGAGGTCGCCGGGGTGGTGGAGGAGGTCGCCGGAGGTGGAGGTCGAGGTCGCCGGGGTGGTGGAGGAGGTCGCCGGAGGTGGAGGTCGCCGGGGTGGTGGAGGAGGTTGCCGGAGGTGGAGGAGGAGGAGGAGAGAAGAAGTGGAGGAGAGGAGAGGAGAGGAGAAGGAGGAGGGAGGAGAAGGGGAGAGGAGAAGTGGAGGAGAGGAGAGGAGAAGGGGAGAGGAGAAGTGGAGGGAGAAGTGGAGGAGAGAAGGAGAGAAGGGGAAAAGAGAGGGAGAAGGGGGTGCCGGCGGGATTCAAATTCGAATCCCGCCCAACTATTTTTTTATTTTTTTGATTTTGTAGAAAAAATCTTCTTTTTGAAATAACTTTTTTTTCCTTTTGGAATTTCGAGGATCTGAGAAAAGTTCACTGAGTAAACCCTGGTGAAATCGAGCTACAATTTTTCTCTAGTTTTTTTTTTGATATATTAAACGCTTCAAAATTTCTGTGCGCCACTGAATATATTCTGTGGCGCATGGCAATATTGGTGCGCCACAGAAAGTGATTCCATCTATCGCCACTTTACTAGTAGTGTACGGTAAATACCATTGAACTGTTTACTACCTTTAGAATAGGAAACTTACTTATCAGCGATGCCTTCGATGTTGCCTCCGTCACCAATATTGATGTAGACCGGCGCGTCTAGGTTACGGGCCGGCGTTGACTTCCCATTGACGATGTCGTATTCAATGTTGGAGAAGCGGCGACTACGCTCATAGGAGTGGACATGGCCAGCAAGGACGACATCGACCTTGGCACTGACGAGCCACCGCTCAAACTGCACTCGCATCGTCTCCCCCTCCATATAGTGGTAGTTGTTGCTGTTGTACCATGGAGAATGCAGGAGCACGATGAGCCACGGCGTCATCTTCCTATCGACTCGACGAAGCTCCTGACTGAGCCACAACCATTGTGGTGTGTATTTTCCGTAGGAGGAGTAGGAGGAGAGCACGATGATGTGCGCCGAGGCAATCTTGACAGAGTACCAGAATGGCTCTGTGCTACCTGCGGCACGGTACGGGGTCGGGTAGCGGTGCGTGAAGGGCTTGAACAACGTTGTCTCACCGATCTCTGGAGCATAGTCGAGCTCGTGGTTGCCAGCGGTCCAGAGCCATGGCTGGTAGGCGACGCTGCGCTCGACGAAGCGCGCCCAGGTATCCCAGCGGTTGTTGTCGTGGAGCGGGTAGTTGTCAGCATAGGAGAGGTCACCAACAAATAGCACCGCATCGCCGCCATTGGCCTCGTAGTGTGACACCGTGCTGTTGGAGTCAAACGTCTGACCTAGGTCACCTGTTTGTATGATTGATGCATGGAACACAATAAAGGCATAGCTTGATTAATTCTCAACACGAGAAACGACGGGGGTGAGTACTACCATAACATATTTCACAAGGTCTCTCACCTACTGGACATTTTTAATCTCTATACGGCTTCTAAAGGGCAAATAAATGATCGGCTCGGATAGCTCTTCGCTTTCTCACTAGTGGGCGTTACCATTCAAAACAAGTGTCACCGTTTTGAACTGGATTAGTTCAAAACTACGACACTAATTATGAATCAGAGGTGATATGGTACCTGAACCAAAGACCCACTAACAGCCTCACGGACCAAACGAACACTCCAAATAAATACGAGAGCACAGCAACAAGAAAAGAAAAACGGCGCAGGAACACACACACATCACTTTGTAGTTTTGAGCATCTACTGTACTAGAAATTGATTTTCAGCATCCCTAAAAATAATTGATTTCAGCATCGGCTATCAAATTGCTATTCCAACGATTTATTCATTTTTTTTTCCCATTCAGGGAGCATCGGCACTGTTCAGTGGATGGAGTGTGTGCAACATGGCAGTCTTATCTACGGTTGTGGCCTCTAGTCAAACATGGCAGTCTTGTCTTGCCTGATACTACTTGCCAATAATCCTAGACTCCGCCGAAGACGACGGGTCGTCAAGTTGCAGGATGCCGGCTGAACGCTGCCGCTAAATTATGATCGATACACTGGATGCTAGCTACGACATCATTGCCAGTTATGCTGCCATTTTCTCATCTTGTCCTAGATCCCACCGAACCTTTTTGTTTCTACTGTACTCCATTATATATGTACTCTAACATGGATCTTACCATTCTGAAGAGAAGAAAGAAGAAGATGCCTAGTACGTACCGATGAGTCCGAACTTGAAGGGCACATCGGGGCCGGGCATGGGCGGCGCGGTGAACCAGAAGGTCCTCACCGTGTGGCCGAACCCCATGGCGTAGAAGTACTTGACGCCGTGCCGGAGGCCGGTGAGGTTGCAGTGGTGGATGAAGCCGGAGGTGTAGTTGTAGTAGTCGTAGCGCGTGAGCGTGGCCAGCGCCGAGAGCTCCATCCTCGCCGGCGAGCGGCCGTAGGCCACTGTGCCGTTGCCCGGCTCGCTCGGCGTCACCCACGACACCGTCATCGCCGTGCCCGTCTGGTCGCCCAGCGTGATGTGCACCTGCTGGGGAGCGTTGTAGCCGGGCGGCACGCGGAAGACGTCGGCGTCCAGCGGCATGTCGGCCGTGGCCTCCAGCTTCCGCCGGTACGCGCTCGTCACGCCCGCGTCCGCCGCCGTGATGAGCACGGCGAGCGCGAGGAGGACGAGACGACGGCGAGCCGCCATGATGCGCTTACGCCAAGTCAAGAAACAGAGGAGGGAGCAGAGCAGAGCCTGGAACGATTTGGGAGTGCGAGGAAGAAAGAAACGAGGATGGGTTATATAGGAGGGCACGTTGAATCTGGAGCTGGCATTTTGGTTTTCCGCCTGGCGGGGAAGACGAAATTAATAAAGCGCGTCGACGTCGACCGTGTGGGCGCGCCGGAGCCAGAGGCGGGATACTTTGACCATGGTTAAGCATCGCCGGACATTTGATTGTTAGCCGTGTGATCAGAAGTATTACCTCTTGCCCTTGGCAGCTGGCAGCTGGCTGTCAACAAGCGCACAAGGTTCATATAGGCTTTGCACTGCCTACACAAATACTCCCTCCGTTTTTTAATATAAGATGTTTTAGCATTTGTCCACATGCACATGTACACAAATGTATATAGACATGTATTAGTGTGCATGTTCACTAACTTTAGTATGTAACTAGACAACATGTGCAACACCTAAAACATCTTATATTAAAAAACGGAGGAAGTATCGTTCAGTACATGACCAATCCTCTATAGTACATAAAAACAGTACATAGAAATGCCATAAAACAGGGAATAAACTAATCAATGAAATTTAGTAAGACGAAAATCGCATGTCAAACTGATTGCTATTAATAGCCATAGTGATTTGAACATGATGCACACCAGTGAAAACAAGAACATATACTGTGCTCTAGAAGAAGAAGTGTTCGCGGTAGCATCAGATGACATGTTGTCGAGAAAGTTGTTGATGTCGGAAATGTAGTCGACGGCCTACTGTCTTGTCTCTCGGTGCACGCAGGAAGGCGGGATGGAGAAATGGTGGACGATGGTGTAAAGCTTTGTTATCGCTACCAGTATTTTGTTTTACGCCGAAATGCGGAATGGGGAAATCTGGGGCTACGGCCCACAGCTCTGGAACAGAGTGCAAGTCTCATGTGTGTCTGTTGCACTAAGTGTACACGTGGAGCTCGGCTCGGCTCATTCAAGAAACACGACGTGCAAGGCGAGGTAGGTGTCTGAGGTGGAGCGCATGTATATCTGTCATCTTCTGTTATTCTTACTAGTGATATAAAAGCAGGGACGGATCCAGGAATTTAATTTTGGGTGTTCAAATTCCAACCAACACAAAATATGTATGCGAAAATTTGAAAAAGATTCATTACTTCACGCCAATAAAAGTACAATTTCGAGGTTTGACCTCTATTTGGACTTGAAACGCGACATATACATGCTAAGAAATGACCGTAAATGATGCATATGTCCACCATACACTACATATGATTTCTTTTTGCGGAAAGTTTTGGGTGTTCATCTGCACACCCTTGAACAAAGGTGGATCCGTCCCTGTATAAAAGTCCACCTTATTCTTACTAGTGATATAAAAGTCCACCTTATATATTGTGCTAACTCTCATAACGAGCTAGGTGAGCTAAATTAGTCCCATCTTTTACCATGCATAAATGAGCCACATAGACATAGGGCAAAGGGAAGTTCACAGGAATTATTGTTAAAAGAATAATGGAGTGCTCAATATTTCCAACAAATATGATTAATTGGGCGAAAACCTAAAATGGAGCCCGGGCTACATGGATCACGTTTTTTTTGAAAATTCAAAATCGACATTTTTATTTTTCAAAAATCGTGAATACATTACCGGATGTAGATATTGTTGAGATCTACAATCATGCAAATTTTCAATTCCAAATTCATTGTATTGTGGGCTGCATGAAAAAGACAAACGAGTGAATCTTGGTGGTGAAGAATACACAGTTTCAAAAATTTGAAATTCCCCTGATTTGTCTTTTCTGTACAACCCAAAATACAATGAATGTGGAGTTGAAATTTTACACGATTGTAAATCTAAACAATATCTACATCCGGGAATTTTTCGCGATTTTTAGAAACCTAAAATATCGATTTTCGAATTTTCAAAAAAACAGGCTCCATTTAGCCCGGGTTCCAAAAATCCACTCTCTTGATTGGGGGCCTTTCTATCTTCTGATCATTTTTTCTCTCTCATTAGTTACCTCTGGTAGAGTACAAATAATGGACTCAACTTTCCGACATCCTAATCAAAACTACTATATTTCGCAATAAGAAAAAAAGAAACTACTATACGATGACCTTTTTTTTTTGCCACTGAAAATTTCTTGCCCCATGATAGACGTTAATTGAGCCTGAGGAAATTAAACATTTCTAGCCGCATTGCTTAATTCGTGGGGAATATCCATGGGTTGTGCTTGGAGTCTGACGAAACTGGTAGCGAGTTAGGAATTGATAAATTAGGAGATGCCCATCATGCTTCGAGGTTGGATCTGATCATGTACATGGGAGCTGACTCTGACTAAACCACTGGGTCATAGACGTGATATTCTTCATTAGACACTAATTAAGGCCGAGCTAATTCGTAGGGAATATCCGTGGATTATGCTTGGCGACGTTGGCGTGTGATGTAAAACTGCGTGTGTGTCAGTAGTTGACAATTTGCAGACACGGTTCAGTAGTGAGGGTTGGATTTAATCAGGACACGCCGAACAAGACAGATGAATCATGTACTAGGACAATCGAATTGTTTACATTTTGCTCTAGTTAAGCCTGAGCAGATCGAACTCTAATTGTAATTTGCTTGAGGGATATTCGCGGGTTGTGCTTGGAAGTCTGATGCGGATCAGGCTTTGGAGGTTGAGTTTGGTTCAGGACATGCATGGGAGGCTGACTCTGATTAAACCTGAACACATGGGACGTCATGTACTGGGACCCTACGATTTTTTATTTTCCATTTGGCTGTAGGAAGTTAACCAATTTTAATCATTTTTGCGGGGAATATTCGGGCACTGTGCTTGGAGCCTGATGATTGGAGCTTCGAGACCTCTGGAGTTGACTAGGAAGCTGGTCTTAAGTCAGTCGTGTGGGCGCGCCAGCGCAAATTAATGGTCGAATATGCTTTGACTGTTATATCATCGCGATCTTGAAATTTGAAGTTCGAGCTGATCGTAGGTTTGTAGGATCATTTCAGTGTCAGTTGTGTCATGTGCGTGTGCATGTA
Organism: Poa pratensis; assembly: GCA_947311845.1. Classification (NCBI taxonomy): domain Eukaryota; kingdom Viridiplantae; phylum Streptophyta; class Magnoliopsida; order Poales; family Poaceae; genus Poa; species Poa pratensis. The sequence goes on from CAMZMU010000100.1 coordinate 25,449,815, forward strand.
CATATGCAACAAGTGCATGCATGTAGTACTACGTGCTACTGTCAATCCAGTGTCAGTTGGACAACTATGTACCTATTCTAAAAATCTAGTTGTCGTCGACGACAACCATCTAAATATTCTTAATATGTAGTCACACGGAATTAATATGTTTGACAGAGTACAAACTCAAATAAGCCAGTTGCCACGCCCACATACATCCAAATCTAGATATATCTAAGACATCCTTTTCCGAACGGAGGGAGTAGAACAAAGATTATGCACACTCGAATATAGATTCAACACACAGAATTCAAATCCATACATAGAGCTCCTCAAATAGATATATAGAGGTCACACTAATACAAATTCGTGCACTAATGTTAGACAGAGTTCAGAATTTGCAGTTGTACTCATTCTTCACAAATATGCTTGATTCTCTTGAGTCTATCTTTTAGATCATTTACTTTCAAGAGATCAAACAAACATATACTCTAGCTATTTTTCCCTCCTTCATTGCATCCTTTTCACCTTCCATTTTCTTCTCCAATTTCTCCTTCATCTGACTCTGATTTTTTTGCACCTCCTTAAGCACAAACAGTTCATGTTACAGCTTGTTGCTCTCCTTCACCATCTCTGCCAGATGAGTCTCAGCTTGAATCCTTGCATTATCACTGGCTTCATACCTTTTTGTATCCTTGTCCTCTTCCTTAAGTTTGGCATAGTTTTCCAGCTGCACCTTTTTCACACTTTTTTCCAACATCTTGTTCATTTCAGCCATTAAACCAGTGTACTTCTTCTCCACTTCACTCTTCTCTTGAGCTAAATTTTCAATCCACACAACATGATCACACTTTTCATCAATTCTGGTAGCATTGATTTCATCTACCTTGCTCCACAAACAAGCTAATGCATCTGACCATTCAGGATCCATCCTCCCAACAACTTCACAATTTTCAACTTCCTAACACACATAAATTGGGACTATATCAGTATTGATCCTGATATATCACTAAAGACATGCAACTAGATAAATTGAGATGATTACTTTGAGATTTAAATACAAATTGCTACATATATTCAAATATAGATAATCATCCAACAGAGACTCCATGAGTTCCTGATATATCACTAACATTGTTAACTGCCGTAAGAAAGCTGCAAGAACTTACATTCTTCACTGCACAGGCCAAAAAATGCCTCCCTGTGTTCCTTGCTTCATAAGCTACAAGTCTCTCTGACACTTTCTTGTGGACGCATCAAACATAGGTTGAGTTCAAACCAATGCCACAAAACGTTGGATCCTCGATGGAATGCCGCAAATGCACACGGGTTACAGCTGAATATTTTTGGGTTACACTTATTATTAGAACTGATTTTTTTCTCTTTAACATGGATCATGTCACTCGCGGAGCTACGTAGAAGTCAGGGGGGGGGGGGGGCACTACCCCCAGGCTAAGACATAATCGGCCCATGCCATAGCAGAGGAACTTGTAATAAGGTGACAAACACGTCAAGCCCTTACGAATCAGCCCCCTGCCAGCCACGGTGGTGGTGGTGGCGAACGCAATAGGGAAGGGAGATCCTCGGCGTTTAGTCGTAGCTCTAGGCAATGATGTCCTTCTCTCGCTTCTATCTGTTTTCCTCGTCGGCTGGCAACTAGCTCTCGCACGTAGCCATAACGGAGGAACTGAAGTGGAATCAGAAGCATTCCAGCGAGTAAGAAGATCACCAACGGTGGGACGGTCACCCCCATCTGTGCAGTGCAAGAAAAAACTGTGGGTGGTGGACTGAGCGCGAGATGCTCACGGATGATGTGATGAATTTGCTCGCCGCGAAAAAGGGTGGGAAGAAAGCCACCAGGGCGCTTCTACTTGAGGTGGAACATGTATGGATCACCCTGGTTGGTTGTATTACCAAAACTTGAATGGAATATCGTCCATGCTTTTTCATCGAGGCAGCCTGCCACGATACGGGTGAATATTTCCTGTCACACTATTAATACAACTGAATTTTTCTCTTTATCATGGATCATGTCATTTGAATGTGGCTTATTCGGACCCAAAAATAAAACCAGTGGCGTGGTCGGAACCAAAACCAAAGCAATGTTAATTCTGCTTATATATTACAGTACTCCAGTTCTACGGCAGTAAGCTGATTACGATCCCCTGAACTGATGAGAAGCATGATGAGTTGCTTCGGTAACAAATTCAGCGTACAGGCGTGCTTATTGACCATTAAGCTACATGTGAGCCAACATAAAACTCAGTACTACATGTACACACAAGTCATGTCATCGTCGTCATCATCCTAGTCGAAACTGGTTGTGAACTGGTAATAAGGTGACAGACACGTACGTCAGGCAGAGCAGAGACCAGTACCCATCTACGGCACGGCCACGTTGTCCCTGCCGAGCTCGCCGTCGTGGCCGTCGATCTGGACGACGGACACCGGCACCTCGTCGGCGTTCACGTCGTGCTGCTGCACCACGAGCACCGACGACGCCACGCCGTGCCCAGTCGACGCGAGCGCGTCACCGATGGGCCCCAGCTCCGGGTGCTCCGCCGGGCGCACGGCCAGCTCCGCCACCATCGCCGACGGCAGCCGCCCCTTGCCGACCACCACCAGCCCGTATTCTCTGCTCTTGCCGATAGCCACCACCTCCTCGACCACGTTCCCCGCCACCACCCGCTCCTCGAACCGCACCGTGTCGCCCATCCTCTGCCGGAAATCCGCCACCGCGGCCTCGTCCAGCTCCTGCATACACGTGCCGTCGTCAAATGAATACACATCGCTCAACAAGGCCGAAATTAATTGCGATCGGTTGTTTGTTACCTTCTCCTTGTGGCCGTTGACGACGGCGGTGGAGAAGGTGTAGCTCTTCTCTGCGTTCTTGGCCTCGGACGGGCGCAGCGTGACCTCGGCGTGCTCGTCGCTGCCGGCCTTGCCGTCAAGGAAACGCACCACTGTGACCTGCACGCCAGGGTGCTCCGCCATCCTGCCGGCGAGCTCAAGCGCCTCCCGGTCATCCGGCCCACCGAAGAACACGACGCACACGCCGTGCGCGACCTCCTCCGAGCTCACCTGCTCACCGCCGCCGAAACCGCGGTCGACGAGCACGGCCACGGAGCAGGGCGCCTCTCGCAGGATCCTCCGGTTCACGGCGCGCCATTCGGGCCCTAGGTTCTCGATCCCCTCGCCGTCGCCACCATGGCCGTGACCGGCGACCTGACGCTTGTGGAAGGGCAGGATGATCAAGGAGACGCGCTTGTCCTCGGCGACCGCTTCGACGTCTTCGTGCATGGTGTGGAGCGCGGAGACGGCGGTCATGGGGCGAACGTGGACGTGCCCAAGCTGCGCGTAGGTGCCGAAGGCCACGTCGATCTGGTCGTCGCCGCCGCGGCGGGGCGGGCGGAGGAAGGGGAGGCCGTTGCGGCGGGCGGCGCGGGCCATGAGGATGGAGGAGGTGCGCTCGCTGAGCTCCACCATGCGTAGGATGTAGAGCTTGACGAGGCGGCGCGGCTGCGTGTGCCCCCGGATGGTCTCGATCAGGTTGATGAGCGCCGGCACGTCGTGGCCACCGTGGATGCAGGCCAGCACGCGCAGCTCCTTGGTGGCGGCTGCGCCGGCGGAGGCGGACGGAGACGAGGGCGCGGAGGCTGTGGGAACGTGGAGCTTGCGCGGGTGCAAGCGGCGGCGGCCGACCGCGCGCGCCGGCTTGTAAATGGCCATGACGGTGGGCGTGGTGATGAATGTCGTCACCAGCGCCATCAGCACCAGGATCGCGAATGTCTCCTCGTTCAGCACCTGGAACCAACAAAATTCAGTAGCGTAAAACGTGCATACATTTGTCATAGTTTCCGACAATTCATGCACCCACACTAAATAAACGGAATCTCCCATTGGGTCCTCTAAAAAAGATATTGCAATTTGTCAACAAACTTTAGAAAAACTGCATACAACCATGAAATAATGAGACAAATTCATGGCTTTAGAAAATTGTATATTGTGAAAGTATCTATTTTATTTCAACGATATTTACAGTCAGAATTTCCAAAACGTAACTGCAACTCTGTCTAATTTATTTCAACGATACAATCTACAGTACGTTTTTAATAGCACAAAGAAAAAATCCATATGAGCTACTACTCGAATCTGTATGTTTGATTCGAGATCGAGTGAATGTTTGACTTGGATGGAGCCAAAGGAATTATGTATGGCATGGCGTAGACTTTTTGTCTCTGCCCGGTACAATGCATTATGCATGGCGCAAGATCCGCGCTATGCATGAGAGACACGTGGATACCTGCTATCCGACACGTGACGTGACAACGGACCAACATGGTATCCATAGTTATTTCAGGAAGTAATTATTAGTCAGCCACTAATGCAATGGGAATCCTGATTAGTCTTTTGACCTTGGAGTTTCGAACCTTCACTTTGAAGTCACGGAAAATAACACGTGTAATTTTGACCTTTGGAGTTTTGCCCATGCAGGCATGAGGCATCTGTTCGAGTACTCTTCTCAAGATAAGTCCAAAGTTAACGTATACTAAGTTTGATCAATTATGTAGGTAATGTGAATATTTGTAATACTCGCCATACAATACGCAGTATGTTTATTAAATCTTTTAAATGTTATTATTTTTGTTTATAAGATTGGTAAAAGTTACACTACGATAACTTCAGGCTAAAAATATACGACTTTTTTTGTGGAAACGAAAAAGTTCATGTGCCACCACTACCGCTAACTTGGTTGGCCTAAAAGAAAAGGAACTTACCCTACCAAGTCACAAGCTGCCATGGCAGAGTAGAATCTGAAAAGGGTTCAAGATGATCCCATGTTTCAAGTGACACCCAACAGAGAGAGAAAGGAGGCGAAGGAAGCCGAAGCCACGTGAAGAAGCGGCTAGCAGGTGACTCCTGCTTTTGTCCTCACGAGAACCCCTCTTTTGTCTCACTTCACATGTACAGTACCCGTGTACACGTACGTACAATCATACGAAATCAACTGTACACACGGCGTACGCCCGTGCCCAGTTATACGTAGATATTAACAACGACAAAGGTGAATTATACGCAGAAAAACCATGGATACGGCACCGTATGGCTAGCTAGCAAACATACGGTGTTCGTACGGTTTATGTATGTGTAGTGTGTACTCACCTTGCGTTCTCTGCCGATGTTGAGGACGATGAGCTCGACGAGGCCCTTGGTGTTCATCAGCACGCCCAGCACGATGGCCTCCTTGGCCCCCATCCCGCACGCCATGGCCACCGCGAAGGTGCCCACGATCTTGCCCGCGCAGGCGGTCCCGATCACCAGCGCCAGCATGGCCAGCGCGCCCCCGCCACGGATGGTGGCCACGTCCGTCTTCAGCCCGCTGGACGCGAAATACAATGGTAACAGCAGCTCCGACACCAGGTCCTCCACCCGCTCCGTCACGCGCCCCGCGAACGCGCCGTCCTTGGGCACCGTGAGCCCGAACACGAAGGCGCCGAAGATGGCGTGGATGCCGATCATGTCCGTGGCGAGCCCGGACGCCAGGACGCCCGCGAGCGTGGCGGCCACCCACACGGCGTCCCCGCCGCCGCCCGCGTCCGAACGCCGCGCCACCCACGACATGAGCGGACGCACCGCCAGCATCCACACGGCCACGAACGCCGCCCCCGAGAGGAGCACCCAGAGGGAGGTCACCGGGCTGCGTCGGTCGTCGCCGCTCCCCGAGATGGCCACCGCCAGCGCCAGCAGCACCCACGCCGCCACGTCGTTGAAGGCCGCCGCCGCCAGCGCCGTCTCGCCGATGGACGTGGTGAGGAGCTTCAGCTCGGCCAGGATGCGCGCCAGCACGGGGAACGCGGTGATGGAGAGCGCCACGCCCATGAACACCAGGAAGGGAGCGTACCCCGCCTGGTCGGCGCCCGGGATGGCGCGGCGGATGACGAAGGCCACCCCGACGCCGCACGCGAACGGGAGGGAGATGCCGGCGGCGGCGATGGCGAACGCGCGGCGCCCGCTGCGCCGAACGGAGCGGAGGTCGAGCTCGAGGCCGACGAGGAAGAGGAAGAAGAGGAGGCCCAGGCTGGCGACGGACTCGAGCACCGGCGCGCTCCATGGCGGGAAGAGCGCGTGGAGGTAGGCCTTGTTGCGGCCGAGCGCGGAGGGGCCGAGGAGGATGCCGGCCACGATCTCGGCGATCACCTTCGGCTGCCGGAGCGGGCGGAGGAGGAAGGCGAGGACGCGGCTGAGGAGCAGGATCAGGAGGGTCTGCAGGATGAGCAGCGGGAAGGCGAAGTGGAGCGGGTCGTCGCCCTGCCATATCCCGTTGGAGGACGTCTTCACCGCCGCCATGTCCGACGCCGACACCGACATGGTTCTTTCTTCGTGGTGGCTTCGTTCCGTTCCCGCGAAGGTGGAGGCGGTTCAAATCGAACACGAGAGGGTGGGGTCGTGGAGCCGCGATGTTTCCTAGTGCCGTGGAGAGTAGAAAGGAAAAGGAAGCGCCGCGGGGAGCTCGTGGCAGCCGAAGAAGATGGCGTACCCTCTGCTTTGTTCTTCTCCATGTGAAGCGATGAATTGGTGATGGGGACTGGATAGATACAGAGGTACGCTCGTCACTTTAAGAATCCAAACTCTGTGTGAACGTATCTGAGCCGGCTGTTCAAAACTTCCAATTGATAAAATTGGACTTCGTTAAAAAAATAGCAGGTCATTAGTTAGTACGTGTATATAATTAAATCCAATCCTGGTGTAGCTCTAACCACCACGAAACAAAATATCACTTTATCAAAATCAATAACAGCAATCACATTCTGACTCGTGGATACCATCCCTTTTATACTGTAGACTCTGGTTTCGTCACTCTATCAGTCACATGAGTACCGTCGATGGCGCCAATAGGAAAACAAACGATCATGTTTCTGACCAATACAGTTGTGTCCTGTGGTGATGAGAAAAAAGATTACTGTCCACCTTGAAATATTGATACCATCTGAACCTTTTCGTATATTGGGAGGTGTTTGACCTGTTGGTGACTTGATTATCTCTCCTCTGAGGTTTCAGTTACAAACAAGACTAGTTTAAAATAGCGGGAGACGGTCTCTATGGTCCCCTAAATGTGATGTGGGTCCCTCTAAACAATTGGTTATGACCTACAATATGAAAAAAAAAACATGGCAATTTGTTCTTCCAGAGGTGTGGATGCTATACACCCACAACTCCGTCTCTCTAAACCTTTTGACAAGTTCAAAGAAGGGAGCTTTTCTCATCCGAAGCATTTGGACAACCTCTACATCGTTCCAGTTATAGATGTAGTTTTGAGTTACAATCTTCTCCTGATCTCGGGCCAACACAGAACCATATGAGACTCTTGGATAGGCACCACACCTAACTACTATTTTGTAAAGCTTTAGGATACATGCGTGAATCAATACTATGAGTGCGTTGTTGAGTGATACATTAGATTCATCCCGTCGTTCGATCTAGCATGACTAATACCTAGCATGACTAATACGTAAATCCATCCATGCAATAATGGTGGAAACATAGAGGGTGTTTTATCCACGCCATGGGAGATGGGGGAGAAGTGGCGAGTCCGGAGAAGAAGAAGAAAAGACCGTGCAGTGGAGGCGACGCCGCGTATCCCTTGCGAGAGACAAAGGAGATGCGGACGGCGCTCTGGTGGCAGAGTAAAAGGAATCGGCCGTTGGGTAAATCTACGTTGGAATCGCTGCCGGCGACAAGAAAAGAAAAAGGGGGGATTTCATTCGAATAGAGCAGGAGGTGAGACTATCTTTACCGTGAATCCAAACTGGAATTTTGTCATCTCCACTATCTCACGTCCTGCTCCCACGGGCACGCTCTCCTCGCTATGTACAGCGGTGGAGTCCGACTTCACAAAAACGGCTGATTCGGCAGTTTTCGCTGACACAACGCATGTGTCGAGCATGCATCAACCCATTTTTACATATTGTGGAGATTATTTGTATTGCCTTTTTTTTTAGATGTACTTATTGCCGTGCATTCTGGCGCCAAGAACGTAGGCAATTGGAGATGTGGCATCAATTGAAAAAAAAATGGAGCATCATGCATGTGGCCTGGTGATGGGTTAGCAGCGGGCCAGAATAGTCCTCGGTAACCATACACCGCACACGTGGGCGCATAGGCGTACGCAGATATGCTATGTTGCAGCTAGCTAGCCGGTCTAGGATCCTCGCACCTACGATTCTCCAGCCTTCGCACCCAAGTCCGATCGAAGAGTGACAAAACACTGACGCCTCGGGCCCACAAGGAAGCCTGGGTGGGCTTCCTGCCCCGCCACCTCCTGTCGCCGTACGCGCTTTGGTGCGGCCGGGGTGTCTGAACCGTTCATCGATCGGCGGCAATGCATCATCGATCACACCTCGAAACTTTCGTTACGTCAGAGAAGAAAAGAGGTACAGTATATGCCAGCTTCTTAATTTGATCGGTCCATGCATGATTACCTTCTCTATATTGACTTTCGAAATGGAAGAAGGAAAAAAAAATAAAGAATCGATGAACACATGTCGTATTTCTCGACCTTCCAATGTGGCTATCTCGGCGTTGTGCTTCTGCATGCTAGCTCCGGGTAGCTAGCAATTAACTAGAGTTGCCTAATCGATCATAACATCTCCAAAACTACCCTCTCGATCGTTCCTAGTAAGGGTGTCAGGCGGCAGTCCGCGACGGCCCGCATAAGTAAGAATTAGTTCAAAAAAGAAAAAATCTGGACATGATCGTATCAACCAGGGTAGACTAATTTCGTTGGAAGCAGGCTGGGTTCGGGCGCCGCGCTGCAACCTGAGTTCCTAGTCGGTGTGATGAAAAAAAAATACTCTCCCCGATCCACAAAATGTGTCGTGACTATAGGCTTAAGTCATACCTGAACGTGTTGTTCCTCCAACATTTTTGTTGATCGAGGTAGCATTATTTTCACTCGAAAAATACATAGGGAGTGGCATGAGATTTTGCGGCAACTGCGCGTGCACTTGTCTAGGGGGCGTGATGAAGGCCCGTCGGTGTTAAAAAAGGAAGGAGGTTATACTGGCAAAACAACTTACATTTTTTGTGCCTTGTGTAAAAAGATAAATTTCGCTGTTTCAAAATAAATTTCTCTTTTTAAGACAACCAAAAAAAAAAGCTCTTTTTTCATCATTACATTTTCGTTTGCGATTATAGAAAGCAGGATTTATATCAGGATTTTTTTATATCCCATAAGGTTTGTACATGTCGGCAATAGGAATGGTTGCTTCATGTGATGATGCTTCACAACTAGCCTGCACATATGCGAACTTGAGATCGCAATCAATAACAACAAGCACATTCTGATAGGTGTAGTTCTTCCTTTCAATGTATGTTGTAGACTATGATTCAGCACTCTAGCAGTCATATGAGTACCATCGATGGCGCATATACAATCATGTCAGGAGAAACAAATAGTCATGTTTCTGAATAATACAGTAGTGCAACTCACCATGAAATATGGATACCATTTAGACCTGTTTCGTATCTTGGGAGGTGTTTAACCTGTTGGTGACTTTATCATCTCTTTTTGAGCTCTCCAACTTCAAACAAAACTTGTTTAAAATAGCGACATATATTCTCTATGGATCCCTCTAGGCCACCGGTTACAAACATTTTGACAAGTATGGGGCTTTTCCATCTGAAACATTTGGATGGCGTATACATCGTTTCGGTTGTAGATGTTCAGATTTGCAGTTATCTCCTGATTTCGGGCCAACATAGGAGCATATGTGAATGAACTAGGATATGCAATATGCCTAGCTAACTGCTCTTTTTTGAAGCTTTAGAACCCAGGCGTGAATCACATCTACAAGTGTTGCTTCCTAATGGGTCAGATTCATTCAGTCGTCCTAATTAATGAATTTGATCTAGCATGAGTACTAGGTAAATCAACCTTACATGTTAGCCAATAACAGCGGGAAAAGACGGGTGGTTTATTTGCGTCATGAGAGAGAGGGGCCGGGATCTGGTAAGGAGAATAATCGTTGTGGAAGCACCCAATCAGTCATTTTTTTTTACATCTAACAGGCCTGTTTGGAATGCAGTCTACCAATCACGCTCACGTTTTTCGTGGAGATTATTTCTGTTGCTGGTGCAGTCTGGTGTCAACAACGCAAGCCATTAGAGACGCATTCATGCATGTGGCCTGTATTAGAAAAAAATAGGGCATGATGCATCAAGCATGTGGCCTGGTGATGGGTTAGCGGCCGGCCAGAATAGTCGTCGACAACCATACACCGCACACGTAGGTACGTATGCGTATGCAGATATACTATGTTGCAGCTAGCTAGCTAAGCCTATCTAGCTAGGATCATCGATTCATCGCGCGAGCCTTCTTCGCATCGAAGTTGGAAAAGTGACAAAACACTCAGGCCAACAAGTGCCGCTGAAGGCTGAAACTCACATATTATCAGTCGCTATATAAAGTCTCGACATCTATCTAAACCAAAAAAAAAAAATTGAACAATAAACCAATATATTGACTTGCGCTTTGACGGGATAAGCATACCGTGAACGGCCTCGTGCTGTCGTGCATGCTGCGGCCGGTTGATCATGAATGCATCATCGATCACACCTCGAAACTTCCGTCGAGTAGTTCTATCCGTCCATGATTACAGAGAAGGAGGTAAGAACAGGAATCGACGAACACATGTCGTATTTCTCGACCTTCCAATGTGGCTAGCTAGCCCGGCGTTGTGCATGCTACCTAGCTCTGGGTACCTAGCGATTAACTAGAGTTGCTTAATCGATCACTACATCCCTCAGACTAGTCTCTCGATCGTTCGTAGTGAGCATCATGAAAAATTGCATTATGTGATTCAAAAAATAAAACATAGGGAGTGGATGGACATTTCACCGCAAGTGCGGGTGCATTTGTCTTGGGGATCGTGATGAAAGCCCGTGGGTGCTAAAAAAGAAAGGAGGATATATTGCAAAAAATAGATTTTTTTTTGCTTGTGTAAAAAGATAAATTTTGGTGTTCTAAAATGACTTTTCATGAGATTTTTTTTTGTCTTTTTAACACAACCTACAAAAACCTTGTTGGTTACATTTTTGTGTCCGAATATAGAATGTCTGGAAAAGTAATCAATGAACGAATCAAAGAGATGTTGAAACAGGGTATGAAAAAAATGAACAGTAATCAAGCAGTTTTAACATTCCTAATGTATTCAATACATTAATTGAAGGGGATGAAAGATGATAGATGTAATGCTACGGCCAGTGCCTAATTTGGAACGAATGAAACCAAACACGGAATATGAAAACAAATATTGTGAAGGAATTAGAAAATCATCTTGGTATGCTTGAGCTGCTACCATTACCTAAGTAACAACACTCTTCTAAAGATCAGTGTGAAGCTGGAAAAATCCCAGCTGAAGTCAATATGCATGTCGTTATGCTCTAATGGTGTCCGGACCATCGGTTTTTCTAATGTAGTGGCTGAATCATTTTTCCAACAACCTCTTTAGATCCTATTAAATAGGATTCCCTAGTGAGATATATCTACAACTATAACTTGTTGTGTACAGAGAAAACTGAAAACTAAACCTATTGACCTGTGCTCCAAAGGGCGGAACTACGTACAAGCCGGGGGGGGGGGGGGGGGGGGGGGGGGGGCATCAACCCCAAGCACAATTTTTTTAAAAAAAATTCAAGGCATTTTGGCCTATTGTTTCCCAAAATAGTGACATTTGGCTTATTTGCCCCCCACACCCACCCCCAATTCTGACCTAATATGTCTTTGTAACCCATTTGCTCCCCCTCACTCGGCGTACTTCGTTCTCTCTGGCATGTCTCCTTGTCCAAACCACTCTGCTACTAGTTCTTGCAAGTAAAAATAGAAGAGGAAAGAAATTGGATAGAGAGGCAAGCTCACGCACAAGATGATGATGAGGATCTTAATGGTGAAGCCCATGGGAAGAAGGCCAATTGACGGCGAGCTGTTTCACGATGATTCAGAGGAAAAGAAGCTTCCTTGGGAACAAGACGATGCGGGAGGAGTATGGTAATGCTGAGAATGGTCGGTCTCCAACTGTGGGCGAGCTGCTTCACGATGATTCAGAGGAGAAGAAGCTTGCTTAGGAACAAGACGATGAGGGACAAGTATGGTAATGCTGAAAATGGTCGGTCTCCAACTGAGGGCGAGCTGCTTCACGATGATTGGGAGGAGAAGAAGCTTGCTCGGGAACAAGACGATGAGGAGTATGGTGCTGAGAATGGTCGGTGGCCAACTGATGCTTCACTGATGTTTCTGAAGAACTTGCTTGGGTAGGAACAGAAGAAAGCCGCTAGTAGTGCCCATTTCATGTGGAACACATATGGGATCAGATTGCTTGGTTGCATTCCAAAACTAGAATACTTCATCTCATCGAGGCGGGTGCACGGAACCAATAATGATGTGATAGTTATACAGTGATAGTTGCACTTGTCGCTCCCACCACGTCGACGCTTCCTTGAAATATTCACCTACAAGGCAGTGCCCATGTTAACATGTGTTGCCCTAGCTAGCAGGCGTACTTCATTGGTCTTGCAAGGTCGACCGGTGCTTTGTTGCTCCTACTAGGTTATATCACCGTGGCATCATGCCCATGCCACCTAACCATTTGTCCCATTCTTGTTGTATGTTGAACCAAAATATGTTATAATGGAAAGCAAATAGATTTAACTTTAGAAGCAAATTCTATGCTTTGTTGGAAGCAATGAAGATATCTACATATACTTGTTTCGCTGAAGGCAAATTATATTCTAATTTTGAAGCAGTACTCGTAGAAACAAGTAATTGTTACATGAGAAGCAAACAATATTTTCTTTTGAAGTAAAATTATTTTCTCTTTTGGAAGCAATGTTAGTAGAAACAAATATTTGATTGAATCTACTATTTGTTTAAAAAAAATTCAAGGCATTTTGGCCTATTGTTTCCCAAAATAGTGACATTTGGCTTATTTGCCCCCCACACCCACCCCCAATTCTGACCTAATATGCCTTTGTAACCCATTTGCTCCCCCTCACTCGGCGTACTTCGTTCTCTCTGGCATGTCTCCTTGTCCAAACCACTCTGCTACTAGTTCTTGCAAGTAAAAATAGAAGAGGAAAGAAATTGGATAGAGAGGCAAGCTCACGCACAAGATGATGATGAGGATCTTAATGGTGAAGCCCATGGGAAGAAGGCCAATTGACGGCGAGCTGTTTCACGATGATTCAGAGGAAAAGAAGCTTCCTTGGGAACAAGACGATGCGGGAGGAGTATGGTAATGCTGAGAATGGTCGGTCTCCAACTGTGGGCGAGCTGCTTCACGATGATTCAGAGGAGAAGAAGCTTGCTTAGGAACAAGACGATGAGGGACAAGTATGGTAATGCTGAGAATGGTCGGTCTCCAACTGAGGGCGAGCTGCTTCACGATGATTGGGAGGAGAAGAAGCTTGCTCGGGAACAAGACGATGAGGAGTATGGTGCTGAGAATGGTCGGTGGCCAACTGATGCTTCACTGATGTTTCTGAAGAACTTGCTTGGGTAGGAACAGAAGAAAGCCGCTAGTAGTGCCTATTTCATGTGGAACACATATGGGATCAGATTGCTTGGTTGCATTCCAAAACTAGAATACTTCATCTCATCGAGGCGGGTGCACGGAACCAATAATGATGTGATAGTTATACAGTGATAGTTGCACTTGTCGCTCCCACCACGTCGACGCTTCCTTGAAATATTCACCTACAAGGCAGTGCCCATGTTAACATGTGTTGCCCTAGCTAGCAGGCGTACTTCATTGGTCTTGCAAGGTCGACCGGTGCTTTGTTGCTCCTACTAGGTTATATCACCGTGGCATCATGCCCATGCCACCTAACCATTTGTCCCATTCTTGTTGTATGTTGAACCAAAATATGTTATAATGGAAAGCAAATAGATTTAACTTTAGAAGCAAATTCTATGCTTTGTTGGAAGCAATGAAGATATCTACATATACTTGTTTCGCTGAAGGCAAATTATATTCTAATTTTGAAGCAGTACTCGTAGAAACAAGTAATTGTTACATGAGAAGCAAACAATATTTTCTTTTGAAGTAAAATTATTTTCTCTTTTGGAAGCAATGTTAGTAGAAACAAATATTTGATTGAATCAAGCAACTTAATGCTAGATCGAAGCAGTTCTCTTTCAATACTACATGGTAAAACTCTCCAATCTTTGAAGCAAGTTGTTTGGACAACAAAGAAAAGTACTCTTTGGTAGGAAGCAACATTATGTCGCACCAGAAATAAAAGTTTACCAGGACCAGAAAAAACAATTATTCATATGGAAGTGAAACTGAATAACATTGGAAACTAAATTTGCTTTTGTAAGGAAGGAAGCGTGGAATCTCATTTTACTACTCTTGGAATAGTAAAATCTCTAGAAGCTATTAGTTTCCTAAAAATCTATTAGTTTCCTACTCTTGGAACTGTAAGGAATAACAGCGGAGTAGAAGCTATTAGTTTCCTAAAAATCTCTAGAAGTTTAAGTACCACGTATTTAGCGATGTTGGTTGCAATTCAGGAAACTCCGCACATATTGGAGCTGGCCCACGGCGTTATCTAGTTTCAGTTTTTGAAACTCCCAGCTGGGGCCACCATTCTCATCCAACGGCGCCATGTGGGCTTTCATCCTACGGTATGCTACTGGTCCGATTCTGATCTATAGAGGCGCCATAATTCTGGAATCAAGAAAACTTTGCATGCCATCTCACGATTACATAGGATATGCCATATATTCCCTGTTTATATATGCACGTAGGGTTTAATTGGTTTCCCGGGACAACCCACCTATCTGTGGCACATTCATCTCCTGCATGCGAGAGCGAGAAAAGAAGAGAGAGAATAATTTCAAAAACAAAAAAGAAAAGAGAGAGAATGGATCTGGGTGGGAATTAAGAGACGCACTAACTATGTATGCGCATGCACGCACAAATTAGTAGGCCGACGGTTGTCAATTGACTTGCCGCTTGTGCCCATTTAATTAAGCGGAACTACCTTTTTTGCCCACTAATTCCTGCCTAGTGTCGGCCCGCTTAAACCCGGCAAACAACTCGCCTTCGATGATGGTCGTCGCCCCGCCGCCGGCCTTCATCCCTTGGCCCGCTACACCTACGCTCCAGAAAGCCCAATCAGTCACCGACGCAGCACTGCAGCAGGCGTTGCGGCCGTCTGCTCCTCCTTTGCCGACGATGGTCTTGGAGGCGACGCGCGGTGGGCGGCGAGCTGGCCATCCTTGAGGGCAACACACGGAGAATAATTTCTGGCAACTCGGCGTCAACCGTGGCTGCCCATCAGTTGGGGAGGGAGGAGGAAAGTGGGGACTGGAGCGGTTTGTTTTTGTCTTTTTTAAGAATGAACGGATTGTTTGGTGAGGGAGGGCAGAATAATCGGGCTTAATCGGGTAGATGGTTAGCCATGGCTGCCCACCAATTAACACATTATGTACACTAGAGGCTGGGCGCCTCCTGGCCGGTCAGGTGCTGCCTAAACATAACCATCAGAAATCAAATGCTTCTCGATATTTTTTTCACTTTAAATGTTCTAAAGATTAGCTTTGTCTTCTTTTTTTATGTCGCAGCCGAAAGGCTCAATCACTGACATTCTGGGCCTGATGAATAAATGATACACTTAAGAGTCACTGTGAAACTTATAGCCTTGTGGAATACTAAATTTGGTGTTCTGGACCATTTATTACACATGTGCACTAAGGGCAGTCACCAACATGATTCATAGATGAAGCAAAGAAAGTGATGGTGCAGAGAAATGCACACAGATACAAAAAGAGGCACCTAGAAGAAGAGAAGGTATTGCCCAAATTAACATCCACACATCGCAAAAGAACAAGACAGATGACAATCAAGGAATAATCAGTCACTGATCAGGTTCCTGCTTCCCCTTCCTTCCGGTCAGGGGTGGTCTTTTGCCTGGCGCAGCAGAAGAAGATTTGGTAGCACACGATGTGGCTAAATCAACCGGCAGCTTTATTTGAAGAGAAAGAAACATGATTCAGACAAAGGAAGGAGTTCACAGAAAGTTCGGGAAACAAAACGAGAAGCACAAGAACAAATACCTCTTCTTAGGATTGCACTCATTTTTTTGTTAGTACCTATTGATCTGACCTGTAAAAACCTAATAGAGTTTTATTAGCAACAAACATAAGGTTATAAGGAAATACAATCTCACATGATCAGAAACAAAGCCACATTCTATGCCAGAACCAAGATCGCTTCAAAATAAGAGAAGAACAAACATAAGGGTAAGCTAAAAAAAAGCGCAGATCTTCATATAATCAGTCTATAAATAAGAGGACATGCGTTGATGAAGCGCATACAATATGCTAAGACCAATGGCCATCAGCCCCTTTCCACCCATGTCATGCCTGTATGGTCTGGCTAATATTTTTTGTGTTCTCATCAAAGGTATATCCATTCATCAGCTAGATAATATCTCACAACTTATTTTCCATAATTTTCAACAAAATCATGGCTTATAAGGTAACTACAATCAACATGATTTTTAACAATCCGATATGGCAGATAAGGACACATAAATTAAGTAATTAACAGACAGAAGCAATATGGATCCTCACATAACACAGACGTAACTAAGGGCAAACATGCTGCAAGATTAAACTTAGCCTATAGGCATATAAAACCGGCTAGTCTGGAAAGTAGACAAGCACAACATCTCTTTTGAACAAAGGCAGTAAGGCACTCACACTTCATTTGGACGGTCCACAAGAGCTGCCAAGGGTAATGTTCGAAGACAAATTGCCAACATATAAATTTCATGAGATAAAGTGCAGAGCCCACAAGTTCATCTACAGCCTCATGCAAAGCAATCAGGACAGTAGCAGAAGTTGACTCTACTTGCATATTCTCTTGAAGGCATTTTAGTAGACCTGGCAAAAGAGAGCACATAAATGAACAAGCATGATACAATTACCTCGACAAGAGAATTAAGCAATGTATTTTTGACAAAACAAACTCAGTTTCATAGCTACAAGACTGCACATGTTCATATGGCATTCGTCAAGACACTGGCCTAATACCGAAGGATGACAAATTCACAACGACCAGTCATAAACTCCACGTTTATAAAGTCGCCAAGCTGAAATGCTAAATGAATGGAACCTGATAGTTTACTTAGATCTATACTCAAGAAAGAATGGAGCTGCCTATTGACCAATATTGGCAAAACACAAATTTTCTGGATTGCTTTAATGCTGTAGCAAACCATCAGGTTCCAGGATTTAAGCAAAGATACTTCATGGATTGAATAATTGTTGGCATTAGAACATGCATGTCGTGCATTTACCTGCAGAGGTACTTAGTGACTGTATATTCAAGCGGAACAGGAAACAATAATCTGAAATGGCGACATAGCATATACATATGCAGATAATTGGTAAGGGTAATATGGGACGACAGTCTATGTTCACATAACCAGAAAATATAATGGGTGGCAAGAAAAATATTAGGTGCCACTAATGCTCAAAGACAAATTGACAACGCAAAAAATTCATGCGATAAAGTGCAGAGCCCACAAGTTCATCTACAGCCTCATGTAAAGCAATCAGCAAGGACACCAATATTTAAATACGACCTCAATTAAGAAAATCCAAGAACTTCTATGATTACAAAACTGAAGGTAGCAGGTAAATTTAGACTTCAGTAGAAAAGAAGCTTGGTTGTACCTAATAAATATACAAATAGTTAAGCAACATTCAGAGAAACATAGGGTCAAACTTACACACACATCAAAAAGGGATATTACAGAATTATGTGTATGCAAATGAAACAAAGGAAAATGAGATTTACCTGCTTATTTTTCGAATTTTCCTTTTTCAAATACTCACCAAAGAACTTTTGGTCACGGGACACCATACTGCTGCACTACACATTGTGTCTGATGCGTACATACTTTCCCATGGGCATGAGTTGGCGAGCATATTTTTTCTCTGCTTGCTGATGGATCAATATAAGTAAACATAAGAAGTACATTGCTGCATGAGCAGCCACATGTAAGTAAGAATACGAATGAACAGTTCAAAGGTGCACTACCAGAAAAAGAAATACTACGTCATATGAATTGCCCTACAGGCGCCCCCACTAACAATGTGCAGCAATGTGGATGAAAATCAATCAACTGCATGTGAAACACTCAATCTGTAAACCACACTGACCATCTTCATCCACAACGCATAGGCATCTTCCAGGCTACAGTTTTGCACAATCCACCAATAAGAAATTAACTGTATCAGAAGGAATTCCACACAAAGGATAAAGACAAAAGAAGAGGAGGGGACCGGAAATCCTTACCTGAACCAAACATATGAGGAAGCTGCACCACCGTCATGGTCCGTTGATGCAAATGTTGTCGAGACCCCATCAAGCCGCCGCCACTGCTAGGGTTTCGTCCCGGGGAATGTCAGCACGTCGTGGGAGATGCGCTGCGAGGGAGATGCCAACACAACAACACGAACAGGCGGCGGCCAGATCAGGCGAGGGCGTCCCAGACCATCGGCTGGCCGGCGCTGTTGCTGCTCGAGAGCCAGCATGTCTTCCGACGAGGCAGAGCCACGCACCTTTCTTCGTTTTCGTCCTCCTCCTGCTCTACCTTGCGGGGGTTGTGGCTGTGTGGTGGGCAAGCGCGCGGACCTGGTGCTCTAGGTCGCCCCTAATTGTCCAGCCGCCAGCCGAGGGTAGGGGACTTATAGCTTCTTGCCTCCGGCGGCGACGGCGGTGGCTCCATTGGCTCCACCCTTCCCTCTCGCGCGTTGGGGCTGGAGTCCGAGCGCTGGCGAGGAAGGGGGCACTACATCCGCTCGGTCCGGTTCATCGAGGAGGACGAGGTGGCCCAGCGAGGAGGAGACTGAGAGGAGGAGGGGAAGTGGCGGCGTACAGAGGAGGAGGCGGAGGTCGCGAGCGAGTCAGCGCGAGTGGCTAGGGTTTTCCATCGGGGAATCGAGATGGACGCGAGGCTCCTTCCCAGATCGAACGGATGGGGATGGCCTTTTCCGGGCTCGCTACGCGACGCGGCAGTGCTCGTTGTCTTTTTCCTCCCTATCCGCACGTCGCGCGCCACGTCGATAGGCCCCCTGGGCGCCCAAGGGGTGGACACTTGCTTGTTCTCAATGTGCGTTGACGGACTCGATTAAATGGGCTCGGGTCTGGGGCGCAGTGAATAGCCCATGTCCAGGTACAGCCAGACAAATTAGGCCTGGCACGTACGCCGCGTCAATCTCTGGCAAATTTGACACTGTTGACCTCTATCCCAAACTTTAGCACAAAATGAATCTCGGCCGAAACTATTTCACGGGATTGACTCTTTTGAGTAGCGCCCCACGATCAGGCGCCACACTACACAGGATAGCGCCTCGTGATCAGGCGCTACACTTGTTGCCAGCGTGGCGAGCCGGGGCCACGGGGGGCCCAGTCTGGGGGATAGCGCCTCGTGATCAGGCGCTATGGTGCGGTAAGGTAGCGCCTTGTGATCAGGCGCTACCCTTCTGGTATGTATCAGCCGCGACGCGGCCGTCCCCAACCCTAGCACTCACTCGACACCCACACAGAAGAACAGAAACATGGCGGCGGCGGCGGTTCTCTCTCTCCCCTTCTAATCCTCCACCGTTTCCTCTCCGATTTGAAGAGAAACGCGAGGGGATTCCGTCCCCAACTACTTCTCGCAGGTATTCTACTCCGATCCTCCAATTTTTGTCCAATAAAATCACCCCATTTGGCCTCAATGTGCACGTTTCGGTTCAACCCTAATATCTAGTTGATTTGGATTTTGTTGTTGACCCATGACATGCTTGTATGATCTTTAGCATTAGGTTATCTGTAGCATTAGGTTTCCCCGTCTGATTGCTTCGATTGCGGAGTTTTGATAGTGTTTCCCCATGTTGCAACCGTGGAGATAGATGATCATCATGTTGTTAGCTTTGGAGTTGAATTGAGCATTACTTGTAATGATAGATGATCATCATGTTGTGTTAAACCTGAATCTGAAGTTGTTAGCGAACCCTTTGATCATCATGTTGTGTAGTAATATTTGTATAGTTAGGTGATATCGTTTTGTGTATGAAATATTGCTCACATATGTTGTAATATGTAGGATGGTGTGGTTACTCGATAATGAGTATGATGTTGCTCACCGGGCCTATTGGATGGCGGAAAAGGGGGAGGTAATAAAATGAATCTTGGTTTCTTTATGTGTTTGATTTTATTTTGTTGCAAATGCGTTGGATACGTTGTAATATTCAATGTCAAATGTGTTATTTGCAGGAGTTTGCACCTTTGAAGATTCGGTCTCATGGGGCTTCGTCGAATGACATGCCTTACGATGAGCGGTACACTCCGTACATCGAGAGGCTAGGCCTCCTCCCTTTCATCCAACTTGTGAGCCGTTCGACCCCAAGGCTTAACGCGCCCGCAATCACCGCCCTTGTGGACCGGTGGAGGCCGGAAACACACACATTTCACCTCATGACTGGCGAGATGACCCCCACTCTTATGGATGTATCCATGATTCTTGGACTTCCTATCGACGGGAGGCCTCTTTGTATGAGCACAGACTCCGATGGGTGGCGCGCGCAAATGCAGGCCCTTATTGGTATGGCTCCAGAGGAGGTCGAGGACAAGAGCAAAGATAGAGTCCCCGCCGGCGCTACTTACCCGTGGATAGTTTCGCACTTCGCGCACTGCCCCGACGGAGCAAATGATGATGTGATCCAGACGTATGCCCGCGTGTACGTGTGGTACGTTATCTCTAGGACTTTGTTTGCTGGCAGTGGTGGAGTGACGGCTCAGTGGATGTGGCTGAAGGCGCTTACCGTCTGGGACTCGAAGTGGAGTTGGGGTTCTGCTGCACTTGCCTACTTGTACCGGCAGGTAATGAATTGGTCTTTTTTAGTTTGTATTTACATTTCCATTTGTAGAATGTCATAACTTGACCGTGTTTTCATTTTTGATGCAGTTGGATGATGCTTGTCGTAGGACACTTGAGAAAGTTGGCATTGGTGGTTGTATGCTTCTACTTTCGGTATGGAGCTGGGAGCACTTTCCAGTTGGACGACCGAAAGAGGTGACCCACAATGATTGGAACATAGATGACCCGAACCCTCTTCGGCTCCCCACTTGGGCTTACAAGTGGGACGTGGTATCGGATAATTATAGCGACATCAAATACATGTACAAGCAATACACCAATGAGTTCGATATGCTTACCGCCGAGCAAGTAAGCACTTGTCTTTACATGACCCTAGCCTCATGATTTTGATGTTCCTCCTAATTGATTATGTTGTGCCATGTTACAGGTGGAATGGAAGCCTTATGGCAGCGGGTCCAATTTTCCTCTATTGTATGAATTTACGTTGAACCCGCAGTGCTTGAAGGACAAGCCTTTCTGGCTCATGCAGTGTCGGGGGAATGATAAATAGATTAACCCGCGGCCCACAAATAATGCGGCTTATAATCAATGGGCTTGCACTGAGGTGGGCCGACACGAAGAGTCGCAGCATGGTGTAAGAAGAATCCAGAAGATCCAAGATGGCTTAACTTGGAAGGCAAGAAAAGTAGTCTCCAAGTAGGACTCCGGCTCATACTTTTCTTGAGAGAGAAGTTTCCTTGTAACCTTGCGAGCCACCGTCTTTATAAGGTGGACTCCAAGGACCTAGAACCCCAAGCTAAAAACCCTAGCTCTCATACATCCTGAGAGAGGCGACTCAACACATCGATCGCCAACCCCTTGTAACACCATATTCATATCAATATCAATCTAGGATAGGCAGGACGTAGATCTTTACCTCGCATCGAGGGGCCGAACCTGGGTAAAAAACATCGTCTTCTCGTGCACTGCGATCTTTAGCTCGGAGACGCTCGATCGCTTAATCCCCAACTCTACGAAGTCATCTCTATGACATCTGCGTGACAAACCCACGACAGTTGGCGCCCACCGTGGGGTTTGCGGTCAAGAGCGTCACGTTCCGTGCTGGATCTGTGTCAGGGACGGAGGATCTCATCGTCGATTCAAGCTCAGCGACTTCAACAATCTCGACGACTTTACCGTCGCGCCGATTCAAGCGACTCGGTGGTATCAAGATCTACATCGAGACTGCATGACAGCAGCAACGTTCGTGTTACGGACATCACCGATGGCGACTCGGAACTCATCTCGACGATCCCTTCGGTGGAAAGATGCGTAATCGAGTTTCCTAACAGATGTCCAAAGCACATCGGATTCCAACGGTTAGATCTCCGTGGGCGACTCAAACACTGAACCCCTGTCGAAAGCTGGCGGAACTCCACGCGACTTTGGGAAAATAATTATCGAGATCGACTCGGACATCAATTCGAAGATCCCTCTGGTGGAAGCCTGCGGAATACAATCCTGAAGTCCTTCAACAAATTTGAGACAATTCCAATGGTTAGATCTCCGTCGGCGGCTCGCGCACTGCAGCAAGTTTTTGTATTTGAGCAAAGTCGCGAATCCAGGCAGACCTCGAGTCGGTCCGCTGCCCGGGTCAAGCTCCAACTCGGCTAGTTTCAGGTCGGATTCTTACCAAACCTCGCGTCGGAAAGAGGAAGTAGAGAAAATCTCGTTGGAACATGTTTCGAGAAGGAAAAATAGCAGGCACGAGAAAGCAGCCAAAATCACGACTCGGGCAGGAAGAAAAAACTGGCAACTCGATGCATGCAAAGTCCAAGCAAAGGAAAAAGGCAAACCGAGTGCTACTAGCACCCCACGTGGATCAATTTATGGCGATTGTGCAGCACGGTCTCCAACGCTATGTTAATGCCATCTAATGGACGCTCAAAACTACCAAAAAGAGAAGAAAAGAAAAGGAGTGGTCGGATCAAGGCAAGGGAAGGTGTAAGGTCGTCGCCGACTCTCGACTGCGCGCGCGACTCAAAGCAGATCAATGACCTAGATGCAGACGTCCAACTGAATGATGCTCTCGATCAGGAGACCATAACCTGCAGCGGAAGTAGAAAGAAATTACTACAGCCAGAGGACCAAGCATGGAGAAGATTAGCATCCCTACACGCATAACTATTTGCTATCTAGGCATGATCAAAAGCCCAAATATTGCGGCTGCATTTACCAAGAATCAAATCAGGACATCAGTGATCGAATCATGGTATTAACTAAAGACTCAGCCCACGTGCTTGCAAGTTTTCACATAAGAAAAGGAAAAGAAAAGAAGGAAGCTACCCATCGGCCGGATCAAATCTCAAGAGTCGTGTCCGGCTAAAATACTACTCCCTCCGTCTCAAAATAACTGTTTCAAGATTGCCAAAAAATGGATGTATACAGACATGAAACATGTATAGATACATCTACTTTTGATCAAATCTGAGACACTTATTTTTGGACGGAGGGAGTACTTCAGGCCATGCAAGAGATATGTCCAAGTGACCAGAAAATAGAAGGAAATAAGGAGGTACCTGATAGAGCATATACATGGAACGAGCCAGCAGTCGGGTTAATGCATGGACAACTGCAACCTTAACAAGTCAACATGGACGATCGTCGCGACTTACGAGGAAATCATCAGCACGAACACGGCATTCCGCGTTCGTAGCACAATCCTCATGCGCGACTGATCGGATCAACAGAGATTCGTCGACATGTTACATGAGCGTGGCCTGCTGGGATTTCAGCGTTATTATCAGCAAAATTAAACTAGTGCGGCTTAAGTATTGACGGCAAGCTCGCGTGTGCGACTCAACGAACCAATGTCCTGTACGCGACTTGAGAGAATGAGTACAACATACAGGCGTGGTCAGCCAACTCCGACGACGGTCTGCGGCTTACACCGCGTCATCAACACCAGGAGAATAAACACAAGCTAAGTTGCTACCATGCTCAAACTTTTGCAGCCTTTTACTTTTATCGGTAAAATTAAATTTCATCTTCGAGTTCATCTCGGGGGCTGCATATTTAGGTTATTATGCCTTTTATTAAATATTTTTGCGACTCGTATTATATCATGTCGTGGACATTAAATTCATATTAGCTTTTGTAGATTTAATTGCATCTACTTTTCAATACATTCGTCAAATTAGAGTTCTTTATAACTCGCATTGCAAAGTCTAGCTATTTATAGCTTGCATTGAATATCAAGATCACCACTACATGTTCAAGCATTGATATTTGGCGATTCATTTGTCATTCTACGACTTATCATTATATCAATTTATGACTGATCGTTATATAATTTCATGATTTATCATCATATCATTTTATTAATCACCGTCGACTTATTGTCATATCAATTTATGAATCGCATAGCGATTTACCCCATATCATTTTATGAGTCGCAAACAGCTCATCATTACATCAGTTTATGAGTCATTAATGAATCATTATCTTATCAAATATTTGAGTTAAAACAGGTGACTCGCTGTACCACATTTACAGCTAATCAGAGCTGGTTATCATCAAAGTTAATTAGAGCTCGTCACGGCTATTGCAGCCGTTAAAAGCAATAATCCTGGTTATTCTCGCCTTAAGTCAGAAGTATCTTTGCACTATGCGGCCAAAGTACTGGGGTGCGGTGTCAATCGAGTGTGATCGCCTATCATGGCCGCCAGCGACCCTGAACACGCATTTTTTACCTGGGAAATACTGAGCCGCGCGAAGACCTACTTAATGGTAATAGAGATAATTCAGAAGGACTAAAGTACCCGCGTGTGGCGTCAATCGAGTCTGATGCCTATCATGGCTGCCTATCATGGCCGTTCTCGACCCTAAACACACATTAGATTTGGGAAATACTGAGTCAAGTACCATATGCTATCATGCATCGTACAATATGCTATCATGCATCTTACCAGTTGCTATTATGCAACCATTTGCTATCATGCAAAATATCATTTGCTATCATGCAACATATCATTTGCATCATGCAACATATCATTTGCATCATGAGACATATCATTTGCTATCATGCAGATTATACTATGCTATCATGCAGGGTACCATATGCTATTATGCGGAGTACTAACGTTTTATCATAATTATTACCAGCCGCCAAGGCTAACATATTATCATCAAGTTATTATCATTGCTTCCTTGGGGGCTTTGCCTTTTGATTTAACAGGAACCTATAACTCGGCCATACGAGTTTGAATTGGCATGGCCAGATTTTTTATGATTGAGATAATTATCTCTTGATATCGGCTAATGAAGCAACCATTATTTATTTAACTACAACCACATCAAGTGGAATTTATATCATTATTATCTTGCGGCAACAATATTTGTCAATCTGTTGCAGGATCAAATTGCAATGATATGTCATCAAACAGGATAATGAAATCATGCCTGCTTAATGCCCGGGGGTTAGGACAATTAATTTTTTGTCTAACTTGTGATATTTTTGAGTCCCGAGCAGCATGACCATGCATACAACTCGGCCCTCGGGGGCTACACATCCACCATATTTGTCGGTCTTTATTATACTCATATACCATGATTATATGCAGATTTCATTTTTTGCAGCACATGAGAATATATATATATATATCCATTTGCGAGTCAAATTAGTGACTCGAAAATCTTTAAATACAGGTTGTAGCTATATGCCCTTGAGCCGCCATGTCTCAACATGCATTTAGATGGCTCGTCATGATAACATGACAGATTATTATTCTAATGATTGACCAGCTTATTTATGCTTATGGTCTTTTATGCTTCGATGTCTATGACTCAGCACCTTATACACATTTGGTTGATTTGTCTTGTTACTCATAAGTTATTATTCTTATGATTTCAGCTCAGTCTTACACCCAAAAGGTGGTTTTCACCAAGTGCTTCGCGGAAAACTCACCGCGATTCTGCAGTTTCAATGCAACCAAGACAGAAGTGCTCAATTGGCAACATAGTGGCTACATAAGCCGTAAAGATAGCTACTCATCGCTTCTACATCAGCGGCTCAATAAGCCGCTACGTGTGCGACTCATCATCAGCGAGTCGCCAAGTGCAACATCGACAAATCGGGGAGAACTACACACGCAAGCCCGCAAGATCATCATCAAGACGTAACCTTCCGCCTGATTCTACGAATCACCCAGAAGCTTGGGGGCTAATGTCGGGGGAATGATAAATAGATTAACCCGCGGCCCACAAATAATGCGGCTTATAATCAATGGGCTTGCACTGAGGTGGGCCGACACGAAGAGTCGCAGCATGGTGTAAGAAGAATCCAGAAGATCCAAGATGGCTTAACTTGGAAGGCAAGAAAAGTAGTCTCCAAGTAGGACTCCGGCTCATACTTTTCTTGAGAGAGAAGTTTCCTTGTAACCTTGCGAGCCACCGTCTTTATAAGGTGGACTCCAAGGACCTAGAACCCCAAGCTAAAAACCCTAGCTCTCATACATCCTGAGAGAGGCGACTCAACACATCGATCGCCAACCCCTTGTAACACCATATTCATATCAATATCAATCTAGGATAGGCAGGACGTAGGTCTTTACCTCGCATCGAGGGCCGAACCTGGGTAAAAAACATCGTCTTCTCGTGCCCTGCGATCTTTAGCTCGGAGACGCTCGATCGCTTAATCCCCAACTCTACGAAGTCATCTCTATGACATCTGCGTGACAAACCCACGACATGCAGTGCCCGTTGATATGCAATTGGGCGGTTGAGTTCCACTTGCCACAACGCGTGATGAGGCAGTTCGGGTTGTTCCAGGCCCATCCACCTGAGTATCGGTACACGGATAAGCAGCTTCACAGGTAACATTGGTTTGTTCTAGTAGATTTTGCTCAAAATTTTATTAGCTTTTACTAAGAGTGCCTTGGTTTGTTCTCTAATGCAGGATGGACCGGAGAAGACAGAAAAAGGTGAAGGATTGGGACAAGTACCATGAAAAGTACGTCATCGAGTTCGAGCAATGTCTGGAGAAAACTAGGGAGAGAGGATGGGGGCGGCAGAGCGCCCATTGTCCAATTGCCTTCAACAACTACTTGCGGTGGTTTCTTCAGAATACTCGTGTGAACATATGCAAGCCGGCTTATGGCGAGGAGATATTAGAAGAGCCCCCCATCTTTGACGAAGTTGCTGAGAGCCAGTACAACAGGATGGTTAGGAGGGGGAAGCAAATCCCTTTTTCTAGCGTGGTCAACTTTGTGGTACGGTCTTCTTGCATAATTTCTTTTAGCGGTTCTTCCTCTCATATTTCTTTCATAACTAGTTGACTTTATTTCACACGCAGCGCACGGAGATAAGTAAGCAAGCCGACGAAAGCGAGACGGTGTTGGAACAAAACCCGGAAGGAGAACAAAGCGAGAGTGCACTTCGAGGATTCTTGAAGGTACAAACCAACATATTGCAGATTACTAGATGACCTACAATCTTACAAATGCTAAGTTTAACATTTTCTCTAATGTCCTTTAGAACTCAGCCCGAGTACACATCGCCGCAGCCATCTAGGTCCGCTTCGTCGGCTAACCCCGAGGTTGATCTAGACGATGAGGAAGATTATGAGACTACCTCGCGGGTTTGTTACCACCATAATTTCATTTTTGGCCATTTTTTCATTCTTGTTATTGTGGAAAGACCGTAACACATATTTCCTTTTGGTTGTTAGGTTCCAGATGACATGTTGTTGTCCACGGCGGTTAAACAACGATCCGCCTACTTGATGAGAACCCGACGGGAGGAGCCATTTGAACGGTTCACGCCGGATGATTTCGTGAACAAAGGGAAGGAGCCGCAAATCCCGGAGAAGCGCCGACGGAAGTTGACGGTTAGGAGGATGAGGCACGTCTCGTCCTCCGATGAAGATGAGGAGAACGAGGAAGAGGCGCAGCCGGAGGTGAGGGCAAAGACAATGCCCACTAGGGGTCGAGCCACGACTAGCCGTCGTACCCGTGGCCGGAAGTAGGAGAACTTGCCGTATTGTTGAACTTGTAGTATCGCCGCACTTTTTTATCTCGTGAACTTGTAGTATTGTCGTATGTGTCGTAATGTTGAACTTGTTGTTAATTTACCATGTTGGATCATCAAGTTGCTGTGAGATTGTTGTTGAACTTGCTGTGTATGTTGAACTTGCTGTTGAAATTGCTGTTGAAATATTTTCTGCAATTGCTGTGAAATTGTTGTTGAACTTGCTGTGCTGTGAGATGTTTCTGTAGTTTCTATAAGGTACAGAGCATAGCGCCTCATGACGAGGCGCTACCCTTCTGAGCAGAGAGGTTCCAGAGAGGCCAGAGAGCTCAGTCGAGCAGAGGCACGGGAAAATTTCTAAGTCAGAGTGTGGCGCCTTGCCGCAAGGCGCGACACTGTGAAGGGTGTAGCGCCTGATCGCAAGGCGCCACACTCTGACTTAGAAATTTCCCGTGCCTCTGCTCGGCTGAGCTCTCTGGAACCTCTCTGGAACCGAAGGGTAGCGCCTTATGATCAGGCGCTATGGTACGTTAATGTAGCGCCTGATCATAAGGCGCTACCCTTCTGGTATATAAGAACCCCGCGGGGTCGCCCTAACCAGCTGCATCTTCCCCCAAACCGGAGGAGCAGAACTGCAGGCGCCTGGTGCTTCCCCCCGCCGAATCCTCTACGATCGTCCGTGGATCTTGCTCCTCTTAGCTACTAGAGGTAAGTTCTCTCGATTCCCTATGTTTTGACCCACTGATTCTTGCTTTAGTGCTTCTTAGGTTAATGCTTGTGCTTGTTAGGTTAATGCTATGATTTAAGTTGTCTTTTTGTTGTCATTATGTTAGGGATGCCTACAATTGTTCATGTTCATCATGTGGATAAAGAGGCCTTTTTGAAAGGCAATATGGAACCGGACCCGGATGAGGTAGCCTTGGTGTTCGAGCAAAGTCCTACCTACGCCGAGGTTTTGAAACAAGTTAGGATTGACTTGAATTTGATGAACCAAAATGAGTTTGTAGAGTTGGAGGGAAGACATAATGCGGGTCATGGAGTGCATCTCCGTTGGAAGTTTTTGCGTATCACCTCGGAACTTCATTGGGTTGCATACAAGGAAACCGTGGCCGAATCGCTTGACAAGTCTCTTGAGTTATTTGCCACGGTAAAGTTTGATGCGCATGTGAACTTGGACTTCAACGGACATGCCTCCCCATTTCATGGTAGGAGTCCACCACTCAGCTCAACTGATGAGTACGGGGATGATGACAACGAGGACATTGAGGATGGGATTGACCTCCACGACAACAATGTTGGAGATTTGGACTTATATATTGAGCAAGAGACCATGGAGCATGACATCCCTTATTCTCGATGCTATGCATCGGACTCGGATGACGATGGGCCCGATGAAGATGTGGATGAGGAGGGGTTCACCGTCAAGGAGGCCGAAGCGTTCGAGAAGGTAGTGGGACGGGATCATCGAATTCCGTTGTTTTCTGACCTTACTCTCGCGGATGAAGCGACGGTTGATGGCGGAAAGGGTATCGTGCTCGAAGCTAGGCCAACTTCTTACCGGGATATGAATCATTTGGACAATGGGATAACTCCCGGTTTGAGGTTCGCAACCTTGTTGGAATTTCAGATATGGATCAAGGAGTTCTCAGTCAAGTACCATCGTCCGTTTAAGGTGGCTCACTCCGATAAAAAGAAGCGTTACACGGTGAGATGCTTAGAGAAAGGATGTCCGTGGGAGGTGCGAGCAAGACCTTTCAAGAAAGGTCCCGATTGGCACATAACTAGTTGTGTTGCAACACACATGTGCCGAGGCAAGAAGGTGGATGGCAAGGATGTGAAACCAGACCACCGTCAACTCACCTCCGAGTTCCTCGGTTATAAGGTTTCCAACTCCATCTCGACACTACCAACAATGAGTATTAAGAGTGTCATTGAAATTGTGGATAACATATTTCACTACAAGATCAAGTACGGGAAGGCATGGAAGGCAAAGCAAGCTGCTTTCAGAATGTTGTATGGTGACTGGGAGGAAGCATACAACCGAATCCCTAGGTTGTTGGGAGCCATGGCCGCGACTAACCCGGGGATGGTCCATGTGGTTGAGCCGTTTGGGCAAAAAACAAGGAGTGTGGACGGCAAGACTGTCCGAGTATTTGGCCGTGCATTTTGGGCATTCGAACAATGTGTCCGTGCTTTTGAACATTGTAGGCCGGTCATCGCAGTCGATGGCACCTTTTTGACCGGTCCATACAAGGGCACTCTATTGGTTGCAATAGGAAATGATGCGGGAAATCGTTTGGTTCCATTGGCTTTTGCTTTAGTTGAGGCGGAAAACAATGATAGTTGGGAGTGGTTCTTTCACTATTTGAGAACCAAGATAATTCCACCTCAAAGGGAAATTTGTGTCATCTCGGATCGCCATCAAGGAATTCTCAACGCGGTGCAGATCGAGATCCCCGGGCATGCTCGTTTACACCACCGATGGTGCATGAGGCATTTTTGCTCAAACTTCTATAGGGCTTGTGGGAGCAAGGAGTTTTCCGATGATCTTCAAGATTGTTGTCTCGCCTTCTCTGATCGTCGTTTCGCAAACTTGTACAACAGATTGCTCGCTAACAGAACTTTGAACGCCGGGGGGCAAGAGTTTCTCCATAGGCACATTGAACTTAGATCGAAGTGGGCAAGAGCTTACGATGAAGATGGCCGGAGGTACGGTCAAATGACAAGCAACATGGCAGAATGCTTCAATAAGGTGCTCAAGGGGGTGCGTGCATTGCCCGTGACTGCAATAGTTGAATACACATTCACCAAGTTGAATGAATATTTTCTGAATTACTCACTCCAGACGGACCAACAGATTGCGGGAGACAACAAGCACAATCACAAGTACAAATTCCCACCAAAGGTTGATAATTTCGTGGAATTCGAGTCAAGGAAGGCGGACTCCCAAGTTGCAACACTATTTGATAATGAGGAGTTGATCTACCAAGTAAACGAACCGGGAGGAACCACGGCCGATGGTGTCCAACATGGTGGCCGGGCATTCAAGGTATCACTCAAGGATTGTGAGTGCACATGCGGGAGGCCACAATTGCTTCATCTTGCTTGCTCGCACTTGCTAACGGCGGCTCGTACTAGACATGTGGATGTTAATCACCCGCGCACCGTGAGAGAGTCCGAGTTCTCTATCGAGACCACGAAAAACACATGGGCTCCTAGGTTTCACCCATTCCTAGACCGATCACAATGGCCGGAGTATCATGGAGTTCAACTATGGCCCGATCCGGCTTGGAAGGTGGACAAAAAGGGAAGACGCAAAACAAAACGTCTAAGGGGCGACATGGATGGTTGGGGCAGTGGTGGGAGGGAATGTCGGAATGACCAATTCCAAGAGCCTCGTGTGCACTCTCGTTGTGGCAAGTGCAATGTGGAGGGGCACAACATAAGGAAATGCCCCCAAAGGAAGAAAGCCAAGGGAAATGAAGCAAGCACAAGCCAACAAGGTAGTAGCCAAGCAAGAAATAGCCAACAACAAGGAAATCTCCAACATGGTGGGCCTAGCCAACAAGGTGACAATAGCCAACAAGCTCCTACTCCTCGAAGAAGAGGTAGCCAACAAGCTCCAACGCAACAAAGTGTGAGGCAACATGCTCCTATGCAACAACCTCCTACGCAACAAGCTCCTACCCAACAAGCTCCTACGCAACACAGTCGTACGCAACAAGCTCCTACACGACGAGCTACAAGGCAACAAACAGTGAGCCAACAAGCTCCAAGGCAACAAAGAGGCCATGTTGGTTATAGAGGTCATGGTGGTTATAGAGGTCATGGTGGTGCTGTAGGCCGTGGCGGTGGTAGGACCGTGAGTATGATAGGATATCTAGCTGGGCCGTATCCGTATGTATCTCCATTTTATCCTTGCATTTATGTTGTTTCTATCCATTATTGTAATTTTTGATCGCATATTGTATTCATATTGGAGACTTACTAACTTTCAGTTTATAATGTTTCTAGGTATGGCAGCGTCTCAACCCAACAAAGCAACAACGAAGCTCGTCAATGACTCGGGCGAGGAGGGTGAGAGGGTGCTACGTGAGGCTCGTCTTGCAAGGGAGAAGGAGGAGGAAGAGGAGTGCACATCCGAAAGGAAAGACAAGGGAAAGGGACGTAGCTCGACACAATAGAGCTATGTCGTGCTCATCATGTTGTGAACTATGACATGATCTCCGGGACTCCACTATGTGGATTTATTTTGAACCTTCTTGTCATTTCGACTATGCTATGTAGTGGTGAACTTTAAAATTGTATGAACTTGTTGTTATTATGCACTTGCTGTGAACTCTGTGTATTTATAAGTTGTTGCGTGTTTTTAATATTTGCTGAATTGTTGTACAATCCATCAAAAAACTGGCACTTTTCTGTATTTTCCCAAGTTTGGAAGCATAGCGCCTAGTGTCAAGGCGCTATGCTATCAAGGGCATAGCGCCTCGTGGTAAGGCGCGACACATTAACTTAGTGTTTTTTCCCCTGCTTCCCTCGCTGGGCTCTCTGTTAGTTTCTGGAACAGAAGCATAGCGCCTTGACACTAGGCGCTACCCCACCATAATTTGGCAAATTTTGAAAAATTTACAGAGCAAGGGGAGTATGCAGCAACATCATCATAGAACAACAACATCATGACCACATCATCTAGCTATTCATAAAACAACTTAATAGAACAACAACTTCTCCAAATTTCTTAGTTCGAAATAACGACAACAACATCATGACCACATCATCTAGCAAAGTACCATAATGATACAATTAGCCACACAATTCTAACTCTCCACACAACTACTCATCACATATTTTCTTCATCCTTTCGATCTTGTCCTTGTTAGCATTATTTGCCTTCCATACATCAAACAACTGGTACTCTACATTTTTCTTCTCGTCCTTAAGGTCCCTCTTTTCTTTCTCCCACTGCTGCTCCTTCTCTTTCATGACACCATCTTGTCTTCTCTGCGCCAATTTCAGCTCAAGAACCTGTTTCTGCAAGAGTTCAATTGTTATCGCCATCTGCTGCTTCATATGATCATGTCCTTCCTCTTTCTCCATGGCCTCCATTCTTGTGTCATTGATGAATTTGTTCACTTCATCTACCATATAGTTGTACTTCTTCTCAATCTTGTTCTTCTCATCTGCCACCTCCTTTAGTAGCTTTGCATTCGCAAGCGTCCCATCAATTCTAGCACCGTTGCTGTCATGATACATCTCCCACAGTCTTCGTAGGGCATTCTTCGCAGCTTCCGGCCATTCGGCATCTACCCAAGACACAAAACCACAGTTCTTTGCCTCCTAGAAATGACATACCACAAAATTAGCGATTTTACAAAACCATTTTCAATAGAAACATCTGTTATGACGCTCCTTCTACTTACATCTTCGACAGAACACATGTAGAAACGCCGGCCAGTGTCGAAGCTTTCGAATGCAACACACTTCCGAGGGGCGAGCTTGTGGACGCGGCAAAACGAAGGAGCATCCGGCGCTATTCCGAAGAAAGTGGGGTCCTCGCAAGTATCAGGGGCACAATCACGGTCGGGCAACTCCTAATAGGTACAAGATATCAAGATTACAAGACCTAAATGGATGAATTGCATTCAAACATAACCCTAAAAAAGAGTAGTGCAATTAAATCCTACAAAAAGACTTACCGAGAGGAGGGACTCGCCCTCGCTGGAACCAGACAAGGCATGCCAGTTAGCCATCGTCACGGTGGAGGATTCGAAGGGGGGAAACGGTGGAGGATTAGAGAGGGGGAGAGAGAGCCGTCGTCGCCGCCGCCATGGTCCTCTGCTCTGGAAAAGGAGTGTGGCTAGGGCTGGGGAGGGGGCTGGCGACGCGGCTGATACATACCAGAAGGGTAGCGCCTGATCACAAGGCGCTACCTTACCGCACCATAGCGCCTGATCATGAGGCGCTATCCCCCAGACTGGGCCCCACCGTGGTCCCGGCTCGCCACGCTGGCAACAAGTGTAGCGCCTGATCACGAGGCGCTACCCTGTGTAGTGTGGCGCCTGATCGTGGGGCGCTACTCAAAAGGGTCAATCCGTGAAATAGTTTCGGCCGAGATTCATTTTGTGTTAAACTTTCGCCTATGGGTCTACAGTGTCAAATTTGCCTCAATCTCTCGTTTGTTTGTTGGAGAAATCTACCTGGAGGCGCCGCACCGCGCGTCCTCGCATGCGGGGCTGTGAGATTCGGAAACACGTCGTACGCCCACGCTTCGCTTGACGTTCCGCGTCTGCCTTCTTTGACTCGCTCTGGACACATTTGAACGTGGCAGCCCCGCCCCGCCCCGTACAGAGGCAAACGCTATAAGTCGACAGCTATCAGACATGCTACAGTATGCATAGCTGACACGCTACAGTACGTAACTGTTGCTGCAACAATACCTTCTATTGCCTAGTGCTCCTGCATCACTGCATGGTACCATGTGCCTGCTACAACCATACATTCTTCACACTTGGCTACGTATAAACTACTAGGTGATGCCAGAAATTTGATAGTCTGGAACAAGGCTTTTTTAACTGACAACCGAGTGAAAAAAATGTTTCTAAACTACTCCCCATGAATTATTTTAAAATCCTGGGTAACGATTGCTAAACAACCCGATATATATATTGGAGAATTTAGTACTTGCTTCCAAAAACCATGATAGATGTATTAAAAACAACATGGTAATTGTATTAGAGAACCTCCCAGTTTCTTTTGAAAGGCATCACAGGTGCCAGAAATAACATGGTAGTTGCATCTTAAAATTTGATAGTTGATTTGAAAAACATGGTAGCTGTATCAGAATAACCCGGTAAAGGTTTATACACAATCCGATAGTTGTTTGTAGATAACATGGTAGCCGCATCCAAAATCCTGGTATATGTTTTTGAAAACATGGTAGTTGTATCTACGTGTTTCTACACACTCCGATAGGTGTTTGGAAATAACCCGATAGCTACATTCGAATATATGATAGTTCTGTTTGAAAAATATGGTATTTGTATCAGAATAAACCTAATAAATTTTGAAATAATCTGGTGATTGTCTGTAAATATTCTGCTAGATCCATCCGAAAAACTTTTCAAAAAAATATGATAGCTGTATCAGAATAAATTGGTCAGTCTTTGTAAACAATCTGATAGCTGTTTGTAAATAACCTGGTAGCTACATCCAAAAACCGGGTAGTGATTTTTTTAAACATGACAGCTATATCAGAATAACCTGGTAGGTGTTTCTACATAATCCGGTAGTTGTTTGTTAATAGCCTGGTAGCTACATTCGAAAGTATGGTAGTTCTGTTTGAAAAACATCAGATTAACCTAGTAATTAAAAAAAAAATATGTCGACTGTTTTTAAATATCCTGATAGCTCTATCTGAAAACATTTACGAAAAAATATGGAGAATAACATGGTAAGAGTTCGTAAACAATCTGGTAGTTTTTTCGTTGCAATATGCGGTGACAGCTATGTGTGATAACCTGGTAAATATAATTCTAAACAGCCCGGTACTTGGTAAACTTTATAGTTCATAATCATTCGATTTTTTAGAACAATGAAGTATATTCACAATGTCAACCTCACGTAACAGTGCCAATCTATTTATGTACGAGTAGTACGTAGTAGAAACTACTTCAGCTAGCGTCAGTGATTCTTCTTTTAGGATACTGGGATGCATGTGCTAGCTCCTGAACAGGTGACGTGACGGTGTCCAGTGAAAATAAAAGGAGCTTTAAATATGGTCAGAAC
Source organism: Poa pratensis (assembly GCA_947311845.1). Lineage (NCBI taxonomy): Eukaryota > Viridiplantae > Streptophyta > Magnoliopsida > Poales > Poaceae > Poa > Poa pratensis. The sequence continues at coordinate 25,485,521 of CAMZMU010000100.1, forward strand.
CTTGCTGGCCGTTTAGGACACGGACGTCACGGTGTCTTTAGTCTTTACTATCACGGCCTTGCGCTTCTTGCGCATTTCTCTGTGCGTGGTCAAGTCTGGAAGGGGGCCGGCCTGGCTGCAAAACGCAAAGCGACCGTGGTTACTGGGCCGCCGCACGCTAGAACAAATATGCGGCGCCGCTCCCTGGCACAGTCCAACATAAAAATAGCCAACCACGCAAGATTTCGTTTTCTTTTCTAGCGGTACATTAATTAAGAGAGGCGCCCTTCAAAAGAAAAAATTAAGAGAGGCGCCCATTCCACTTATCGAGATGGAAATCAAAGTCGTACAGCCGCGAGGTTCTTCAAAACCCTCGAGACTCGGCGAGCCGCGGCGATAAGTCGAGGGCCCCGAGGAGGTGATGCCACTACCAGTACCAGGAGTATTAGGAGAAGGACGAGGCGAACAAGCCTCCCCGCCGGCGACCTGACACTAAGACCGCGCCGAGGACGCTCCGTCCCATTCGCCGCCGCCGTTCTCCGCCACCGAGGTAGCGTCTGAGTTCTGTTAGTCTGTAGATAAACCTGAATCTAACTTCCCCCAGTCCTCGATCCAAGAAAGGGAGCCTGAATGAACTGTCTCCACCATCTGCAGATGAAGAAGCATGATCGCGCGGCGAGCCTTCCCAGAGGCTGCACGGATCAGGACCACTCGCCGTCGACTGGCAACCGAGGCCTCAACGAGGATGCGCCAGCATTTCCCTCCACCGAGGTAGCGTTCAAGGTATTTCCCCCCTCCTCTGCCATCTTCCGTTCTTCAGTCCAGTACATGGCATCTTGAACTAAACGAACTGTATCTACTATTTGCAGAAGAAGCAGGACCAAGAACCGCAGCCCCTTGGAAGCCTCCCGGAGGGGCCGCTCGTCGAGATCCTGTCGCTGGTGCCGTACAAGTCGCTCTGCCGCTTCAAGTGCGTGTCCAAGCCATGGCTGGCACTCTGCTCCGACCCGGACATCCGCAAGAGGTGTCCGCAGACCCTGTCCGGCTTCTTTTACAACGACCGCGGACGCTTCCGTTTCCGCAATGTGTCCGGCAGAGGACCCGCTCTGGTAGACCCTTCTCTCCCTTTCTGGCTTGGAGTATATGACTGCTTCACGGTCGAACAATGCTGCAGCAGCCTCCTCCTCTGCAGATGCTTGGAATCACGTCAGGAGGAAGACGAATGCGATTATGTCGTGTGCAATCCTATGACCGGGCAGTGGACTGTGTTGCCTCCTGTGGTATGGCAGGACCAAGAGGATGGTGACTTTGTGTACTTCGAACCCATAATGGATATCTTCCTAGGTTTCGACACGGCCGCTCCGTCCCGCTTCGTGGTGTTTGTGCCCTTGACCAACTGTTTCTGCGAATTCACACAAATGGCCATCTACTCATCGGAAACGGGACAATGGACCGTGGTGCAGAGTGAATGGGGTTACAAAACTATTCTGGTTGGTAATTCAAATTGTGTCCTCCTGAATGGCACTATGCATTTGAGTACCCATTACTGTACGATAGTCACAGTCGACACCGAGGGGAAAGTTTGGGGGGAGATTAATATGCCAGATGACTTGCCAAGCAGCTCTGATCTTCCTTCCATTGGGCAGTCTCAAGGACGCTTGTTTCTGTGGCAGATAGATAACCGTCATGATCGTCAGCTCTATGTTTGGGTTCTTGAGGATTATGCTGGTGCCAACTGGACCCTAAAGCATACTGTTAATGTCTCAGAACTGTTTGGGAGGCAACGTGGTGAAGATGATATGTCCTATACGGTGATTGCACTTCATCCAGATTGTAATTTGATTTTCATTTCTGATGACGAGGAGACGACAGTGTCGTATGATATGGATAATCAGGAAGCACGTGTTATCTGCACCGATCCAGAATTCCAGGATGTTATACCTTATATTCCGTGTTTTGCGGAATGGTCTTCAGATGATCACTGACAGTCACTGCAGCTTCATGTCCTTAGCGTAACAGTACGCCAGTACCTCATAAAAATCAGCTGCTGGGTATGGGCCTAATCTTCAGTTTGGTCTTCCTATCTGTTTGTGTTCTGATGTGTGCCGTTATGTGGCTTTGAACAATGCTGGCTATCCATAATCTGTAAGGAACCCTCAAATGGGTCATTATTGAGGTCTTATTAGCTCCTGATGTGGGATAAATTTATGAGAGTACATTATCTATGATTAAAACTTCTTATATTTCTATTTACACCATGCAATTGTCGTGTTTAGTATGCAATCTGTTATCCATTGATGCTAAATACTGATGCCGCGTTGTTATTCTGCATTTCAAAATATTGCTCTCTCATTCAGTTTATTTGAAATGGTTTCTTTTTAGTAAGAGAATAGAGGTAAGGAAATCTGCATGGTGTTCATTGTTGGCTTCAGTCTATGTATGCTGCTTAACAGAGTTAGACAACTTATTATTTTTTCTTATGGGAAGAGAATTTTTTCTTCCCTGAGGGTTAGAGCATCTCTAACAGCTGCCCCAAAATAGGGCTTCGCAAGCAGACTCCAGAGGAGATGGTTAAAGGTAAACAAGCCATTGATGCACCAGCTAAGCATAGGCAAGTAGAGCAGCAACAGCTATCTGTGAAGGAACCTTGGTCTAGGCCACCCGTTGGTGTTGTCAAACTCAATGTGGATGGGGCTTACTTAGCAAGTTCTGAATCAGCTGGTGCCGGAATGATTCTACGCCGAAGTGATGGGTCTATCATTTTCTCAGCGTGCAGGTCTCTGAACTTCTGCTCATCTGCGCTGGATTCCGAGTTGCAGGCATGCCAAAAGGGAATTCAGCTTGCTCTTGACCTGAGCCGGGAGAATATCATGGTTGAAACTGACAGCCTTGAGCTGGTGAAGATGGCGACAAGCAGTGAACGAGATAGTTCGTGCTTTGGGCACCTGGTGGCTGATCTTCGGATATTGTTGCCTTCAGATCGGATCATATCTATATTAACAGCATCTTCACCGGTGCCTTCAAATCTGTGTCCGACACCCCCAATTGAGGCCCAATTGAGGGGTGCCGGACATGTGTCCGCCCAAATTTTGTACCACGCCCACAGCGACGCACCCCAGAGGTCCGCCCTCCAAACATGACATATGATCGAACACCTTGCGGGCAGCAACTTGTGTCGGCCGCGACATTCGAACTAATTTAAAAAGATACAAATTTAAACTAAACCGATACAAGTTGTAAACTTAAACTAACACGTTACAAAGTTAAACTAAAACCATAGAAACTAAAACTAAAACGAGAACTAAACCCTAATCTAAACGCCGCCGCTCGGGCCAGCCTCGCCGTCGTGCGCGGCCTTCTGACTCTGGGCTAAGCGAGAGCGCACACGCCTCTCCTGCCGGAACTGACTCGCCGCTCGGCGCATGGCATCCCTCTCCGCCGCCGCCGCTGCCTGCGCCTGCCTTGCCGCAGCCTGCGAGTGCCTCGCGCGAGCCTGCCTCTCCGCCCGCATCTGGTTTAGCTCCTCATGCGCCTCCCGCTCGACGCGCAGCCGGGAGGCCGTATCCGCTAGCTCCTCCGCCTGGACGATGAGCTGTTGCTGCGTGGTCTCCTCCGCCTACTGCTCGTACGCCGCCCGCTTGGCGGCCATGAAGACGCGGCAACGCTCGTCGCGCTCCGCGGTCACGATGGAGGCCTGGATGATGGCGGCCTCCACGGCGTCCCCAGCCGCCTCGTAGCCGAACCTGACCTGGCGGCTCGCCTGCTCGTTGTGCTAGCTCTCGAACGAGTTGGCGTCAACCATCTGGTCAGGCCACAACGTCGGCGGGAGCGCCTGCTGCAGCGCCTGCTCCAGATGCTCTGATGAGTTGTATCCTACGGGATTGTAACACCACTCTTATTAATTAAATACAATCCCTTTGCCCTGCAAAAAAAAAATATATAGGGCTTGCCCTGTTAAAACTAACTTATAGGGCAGCCGGGGGCCAAAAACACGCTCCTGGCTGCCCTATATGCAGCAGCTGCACAAAACCCAACTGCTGTATATTTGCAGCACGACGCGCGCTTCCGCAAATCGCATCTCCCTCGCGCACGCAGCCCAACTGTCTCACGGAAGTTCTCGCCCGCGCGCGCCTCCTCGCATTTCGCACCCCTCCCACCGGCGGCCACCAAGTCGCCATGGACAGCGTCGCCGCAATCCCCCTACCTCCTTCCAACGGCAGATCGACGGTTCCCCGACCCTCCACAGCCGCCGCCGCTGCAAACCCTATGCCACCGCCTGCTCGTCGGCCCAATTTCGTGGTGCCCCGTCCGACCGTCGGCGCTGCGGATCCTATCCAGATCATCACCGCAACGCCGCCTTCGAAGGTGAGGAAGACCACCGCGGCTACCAACGTGAAGCGGTAGACGGTCGTGGTAATACCGCCGGTAAGGCGAAGAAACAAAAGGCTGCGACCGACCATGGGAAGCCACCTCAAGCCGCTGCCGAGGTGCGCAGCCGTCGATCGTTCCGTCGCTGCCTCCTGTGGAAGAGGTGCTACCGTCGTCGTTCTTCCCACCGCCCAAGCACAACTTGTTTGATAGAGTTTGACAAAGGTGAGCACAATTTTTGTCGTAACTATGTCAATTGTAAATTATGTCAATGCAATTGAGGGTCAATATTTGCTTATTTGCTATTATTTGTTATATGTAGTTTGGACAATCAAGTTTTGAGAGTATGAATATGACATCAAATGATTATTCGGTTCACACGATGTCCACTCGGTAAGGATATGATGATGAGGAGGAAACTCTTGATGGGGATGAGGGGGGTTTTTCGGCTCGACGCCGAAGGGAAGAAAGGGTAACTACTCCAACCAAGAAGACCATGTCATTATTTTGGCATGGAAGAAGGTAGGTCTTGATGCGGCTGTTGGCACCGAGCAACCAAAAGAACAATAGGGCAAGGATGAACGAGTTCTTTGATGCTTGCAACCCACATGACAATGAAAGAACCCCGGCTTCCCTTCATCATCGATGGTCCACTATATCCACCGATTGTCAAAGGTGGTCGGAGGTGGTATGAGTGCCATGGGAGATGGCTTCGGAGGTGGCATGTGAAGCTTCATGAGTGCCATGGGAGGTCGATTCGGAAATGGCAATGTAGCTACCAACACCGAGGATGCAAATGCCACCACGGAAGAAGAAAAAGATGCAACCAATGTCAACAATGGCAATGAGTGATCGTATGATATTTGTTTGTGTTTGCATTATTACTTTGTACTTTGAACTATGAGACTTCCATTTTGAGCTACCATATACTTTTAACTATGTGATATTATGATATCATTATGTGGATTTGTGGGTTATTGTCTATTATTTTGATTTATTGTTTGATGATCTTCCAAAGTTTTTATTTTATTTAGGTGATTTTTATGTTGTTTTATCAATTGTGAATGCAAAAATGGGGGTGTAGCGCGGCAGACGTGCCCTATTTTAGGGCAGCCGCTGGAGTAGTCGTGTCCTATTTTAGGGCAGGTGGTAAAGCTGCAGCTGTTTTGCTGGCCTATAACTTGAAAACGGCTGCCCTATAATCAAAATATGCTGCCCTATTTTAGGGCTGTGGTTAGAGATGTGATTAGAGAACAAAAGAATTCACTCAAATGATATGTTTGTAGGTAAGGCTGGGGTAATACCACACAAGTTAGCCGTTCACAGTCATGCATCTCCAACGTACATTTTTTGTTAGGCTGTTCGTGCTCACTATCTTTGTTTAAGCTGCCCATGGCTAATATTTTCTACTTGACTTCTCACCATCCTATTAAGATTTCGAGTCATCGTCTAACTAGATCTATTTTTGAAGCATCTTATACTTTTGTTGATCATGTTTTAGCTTAAAGAAACTTCTCGAACATTACCTAGCATAGTGGTATTCATGGCTTGCGTTGAGTGCCTATTTGCAGATTGATTTCCTTTCTATTTTCTATTTTTTACCTAGTGATTCTTTTTCTAGACTTGTAAATTTGAAAAGCTAGCCAGGTTTAATTTATACTCGTAAAATATGTAAGCTCTTTCTCCATAAAAGGGTAATATATTAATATCAAGTTAGATACTAAATACACCCAGCGTCTGCAACAGTAAAAAATGTCAATAGCTAGCCAAAACAACGAGGCTACACACAGTCAAATCATTTAGAAAGAAAAAAACACAAAAGTCATAATGGAGGGTTAACCCCCAAAAAATATCAACCACAACTTCAACCACCACCATTGGCAACACCAAGATTTTGAGAAAAGTTCTCCAACAAACAGCGCCTCCAACAAGGAAACGAGGCACATGCGTAGTCGTCGCAGGACCCAACCAATAGGGTCAGATCATGAGTTTTCACACAAGAGAGAAGTCTGACTAATTTCCACACAATGCCTTTAAGAAGGGATGAAAAACCCATCATTGCAAGGCACAACCAATAAAGGTCAGGTCTATAGTTTTCACCCTGAACCTCGAGACCCGATACTCAAATAACACCACCAAATCAAAATTTTAAATCTAGACATGTGGTTAGATGGTTAGCAGGGTGGATGGTTCTTGATTGTTAAATCGTGACCGCAAAATTTCCTTGATTGTTTTGGATTGCTCAATCTGGATCACGAGGGGTTTTGCTCAATCTGCAACAACAAAATCCAAAACAATCAAGGAAATCTGCAACAACAAAATCGATCACCTTTATTTTAAACAAAATCTAGACATGTGGTTAGATGGTTAGCAGGGTGCAAGGCACAACCAAAATCTGCAACAATCAATTTTAAATCGTGACCGCAAACCAACCTGTGGTTGGATGGTTAGCAGGGTGGTTGTACCCTCAGCCCACCAGAGTTCAAACCCCAGGTTTGACATCTGTGTGTTGCATTTAGGCGGAATATTCTTTCAGTGGGAGGCGACGTTCCCGTCGACAGCGAGGCGCCCGTGGTGACTTCGTCAATCTCAAGACTCGATCCGCCGGCTCAGTATTTCGGAGGTGCTCATAGGGGTAGGGTGTGCGTGCGTGCGTTCATAGGGTTGAGTGTGTGCGCGTGTATGTGAGCGTCTGCGTTTGTACTGTGTTTCTCAAAAAAAAAAATGTGTATGTGAAAAAAGACTAAAACATCTTATATTGTGAAACGGAGGCGTACATCCGATATTGTTCAACAACACGCTAAAGATAGATATAGTGCAAGTATGGGTGCAAACGAGTTGACTTCAAGCGATCGAGACTACACTAGGCCTGCTCGTCTTATAAATCTACTGAGCTCAGTTTGCATATTAACCGATACTCATGGCTTATAACGAATTAATGATCACGTGTCCATCTCGATCTACTTTCCAGCCAAATAATTTTTATGATCTAAAATTTATTGCCTAGTTAGGCCACACAAATTAAACAACCACATAGAAAATATAACCATATACAAAAGTCTATTGAGAGAAAGACATTGTGATAAAAAACTTGATAGTAGCTTAACTTATTCATGCTACCCGCAAAAAAAAATTATTCATGCTAAAAAGCAATATTTTATAAAAAAGTGATATGTTAACACAATAAACTAATATGGATAAACAAAAGTTTAGACAGATACACTTCATATATTTGTATCCAACCTAGCTACGTGTTATAAATGGTCTACTCTAGTAATTTGTGCTACATCAAGTCAAAATCGAGCGAGCTAGCGTCGGCTCAAACTCGACTCGTTTTTCAACTGAGCTACACAGCTTATTTCGTTTTGAGTTGATCTCGAGTAAAACTAGAAATCAGGGTGATCGATTTTGTTGTTGCAGATTTCCTTGATTGTTTTGGATTGCTCAATCTGGATCACGAGGGGTTTGCACCCTTGAAATAGCTATCTTGAGCGTTGTTTTTTTTGTTTTGAGAAACACAGTACAGACGCAGACGCTCACAAACACGCATGTACAGACACCCCTATGAACGCACGCACGCAAACCCTACCCCTATGAGCACCTCCGAGAGATTGGTCCGGCAGATCTTGAGGTTGACGAAGTCACCACGGGCGCCTCGCTGTTGACGGGCACGTCACCTACCACTGAAAGCATAGCGCCGGTTAAATCCTGAAAAATCCAGAAAAATGCGAGCACCCATGCCAAGTCTGAGACTTGAACCTGGGTGGGCCGGTTCCACCACAAGGAACCAAACCAGCTGAGCTAGACTCAGTTCGCGAAACATGTGTTGTCTTGGTCTCAAACAATATGTATATCAATAAATGTAAAACAAATTGTTACTATTTTTGTTTAAGGGAAATATCCAATAGCCTAATATTATTAAAGTAATATTTTTACAGCTTACACAAATGCGTACAGATGGTTCGGTTACAAATACAAAGTGAGCGGAGAGTACACATGTTCTGAAAAAAAATATTTTTCCGATTATTCAGGCAAACTTAAAACATAGAAAACATACTCAAAGATCAATCTACAGTGCAGTATCAAACTACAGTATAACTTTTGTCACAAAAAATAAATATTTTTTTAATGATATAAGGGCCGGGCATGCATAAGAATAAAAATGTATTCCGAGTTTTTTCGTGCGAGCTGCAATGAGCGCCTTTCTACAAGGATTTTGTTTGCGACACTAAATTCGTCTTTCTCACGGGCTCACTTTTATTTTTCTCATCAGTCACTGTTCATTACCAAACCCTCCATATCCCGGCGAGCTGCGCCGCCAGCCGGCAACAGTCGAGTCGAGGAGCCCCAAGGCACTGATCGGCGAGCCAGGCAGTAGGCAAATGCCGCCGGGAGGGGGACGAGGGAAGGGTGGCTGGACGGAGCAAGGACAGCCGCCGGCGAGCGGCCGCCGAACCCGCGGCAGAGACGCGCCATCCCATTCATCACCGCCGTTCCCCTCCACCGAGATATCATCTGAGGTTCGCTCCCCTACTCTTCCTATCTCCAATCTTCGATCCCAAGGGAACCAGGAACCTCCCGCGGCGAGCCTCCCCGAGGGCCCCCCCGTTGAGATCCTGTCGCGGGTGCCCTACAGGTCGCTCTGCCGCTTCAAGAGCGTGTCCAAGTCGTGGCTAGCTCTCTGCTCCGACCCGGCCATCCGCAAGAGGTCGCGTCAAGTGTGTGATGAATTCGTGTCAGGTTTCTTCTCCCTACGCGGCATGGGCAGCCACCAGCACTTCCGCAATCTGTCCGGGAGAGGTTCGCCTCTGGTCGACCATTCTCTGCCTTTCCTGCGCGAGAGCTACGAACAAATCAGGATCGAACAATGCTGCGGCGGCATTCTCTTCTGCATATGCTGGAAATCACTTCCTGAGGGAAACAGATACGACTGTGTTGTGTGCAATCCTGCCACCGAGAAGTGGAGTGCGTTCCCTCCTGTGCAATTACGGGGCCAACCCTGTTACCATTTGGGTTTCGACGCCAGTGCTCCCTCCTGCTTTGTGGTATTTGCATATGTGAGCAGCTTTTATCGTGAAATCACAGATATGGCGATCTACTCATCAGAAACTGGACGATGGAGTTCCATGCAGAGCAAGTGGGGTTCTGAAACTAGTTTGGATGATTCTTCAAAGTGTGTCTTTTTAAATGGGATGGTGCACTTGTGTTCCTCTGATTCTTTGATGCTCACGGTGGACTGGGAGGGGAAGACTTGGAGGGAAATTCAAATGCCGCGTAGGATGTCTTCCATTGGACAGTCTCAAGGGCAGTTGTATGCTTGGCACATAGATAATCCCGGCGATTGCAAACTCTATGTTTGGGTTCTTGAGGATTATGCTACTGGAAAGTGGACTCAGAAGCTTACTGTAAACGTTCTGAAACTGTTTGGAAGGCGGTATCGTAAGCCTGGTGAACACTACGAATTACTGACAGTTCGTCTCGAATGCAATTTGATTTTCCTTACCGACATGAAGGGGATTGTGTCTTACGATATGGTTAGCCGGAGCACACGTGTTCTCCGCACTTGTGAAGAACATTTTCTGGGCCCTGCTGTACCCTATATTCGCTGTTTTGCCGAATGGTCGGCGGATGATCACTGAATGTGTGCAGCTTCATCTACTTAGCATGACACTAGTTTTGTTCATTGAAAATCAGTTGCTGATATGGGCCTAATCTTCCAGTTTTCTGGTACTGCACTAGTTATTGTGCAGCCAAGAATTTGTAAGCAACCCTCCCATTGTATTAAAGAATCTAGTTATGTGATCTATTTGTGGTCATGTAACTACTACTAATTATTGTTGTCACTTGTTAGCTCTTCATGTGGGGTCCGTTTGGGATTCTTTGTATTTTCTCTATATGTTTGATGTATGGCTTGTTAACCATTGATGATAAACATGGACTTCTCCCTGTATTTATGCATTTGCATGATTTAAAATGCTTATATGTTGCTGCATATACAGAGAGGGTAAAGAAATGCTACTTTTTTTGCGAAACATGTGTGGTCCTGGTATGAAACAATATGGATCTTAATAAATGTAAAAGCCAAAATTGTTAATGTTTTTCGTTTAGGGTAGACTGGAAGTTTATCTAGGAGAAGTGAACATTATTCACTCATTGGTATGTTTGTGGTAAGAATGGGGTAATATATCATACAAGTCTGCATCACATCACCCTCACTTGTACACCACTAGTGGGCTCTTAATTCTTATTAGCCGGAGCACACATGTTCTCCGCATTGTAAAGAACATTTTCTGGGCCCTGCTGTACCCTATATCCGCTGTTTTGCCGGATGGTCACTGAATGAGTGCAGCTTAATCTACTTAGCATGACACAAGTTTTGTTCATTGAAAATCAGTTGCTGGTATGGTCATAATCTTCTAGTTTCCTGGCACTGCGCTAGTTATTCTGCATCCAACAATTTGTAAGCAACCCTCCCATTTTGTTGCTTAGTTGTATTAACGGACCAAGTCACATGATGTAGTTGCTGTTGTAAACTTGATATGTTTCGTATATTGATTGATATTGGGTGCTGCGTACATGGCTTTATATATTGGTACAAACCAACTTAGGCTAGGTATTACAAACCGACTATGAGTCCTATTAGGAAATCTAGAACAACCGACTTTAGTAGTCCTAATCCTATACTCTAACATCCCCCCGCAGTCGGATCGGTAGTGACGCGAACAGCTGGAGCGTCGCGGACGGTCTGACTGGAGCACAATCCGAAGACGTGAACTGGAGAGGGACCCGAGGTGATAGCCCTTAATGCCGATGTCGATGTAGCCGAGTTGTGGGTGTTGTAGTCGTGGTCGATGTTGCCGTTGTTGGGGTAGACGAGATAGACTTTTGCTGGAGTTGATGTAGACGAGGTAGGCGGCACGCCTTGCCGAGCTTGCCAGACTCGGGAGCGCGTCGGGGACGAAGGCACGCGCCGGTGTTGTCAATACCGGACATGCGAAGACAGGGACCACCATGAACCTTGTGAGGCAGAGCCGGATGAAGAAGCAGAGGAGATCTCCGTGGTCGGCGGCGCGTAGCGCAGATTTTCCGCCGTTGTTGCCGGAGTAGACGAAAAGGTTGGAAAAAAAAGTAAATTGTGCAAAACAAAATAGACTGCAACTCTGGCGGCTCGGTTGCGGTGGACGAAGACGGCGTGTTGGTTGTTGAAGACGTTTGTTGGTGTAGATAGTTGTCGGCGATTTAGGAGATGCCGAGGAAGTTCTTGATGTAGAGAGTTGTCGGCGATGATGACCACGAGCATTGTTGGTGCAGCCCTGTGTTGACGGTGAGGCGCGTACTTGGGGACGAGCTTGTCCCGGTCGATGTTATCGAAGACGATCCGGCGTGATGGCGACGGGCGGAGGTTGCAGCCGGCGACGGCGCGTGGCGCCGTGTACGGTGTCCTTCACACGGTCGATGATGAGTAGTTGCCGGAGAGGAGTCGACGACATGTTGGAGTAGTGGCGCATGAGGATGACATGCGGCGGTGGGCGACTCAATCCGATCTATGATCGGCGAAAGAAGAAGAAACGCCGGTCAAGTGGCCGGCGAGAAAATATCGATGACTAAAAGATCTAATCTACTTGCGCAGCCCCCGGCGGAGATGAATCTCCCCGGGGGCGGCGTGACGGAAGCGTTTGGTGGCTAAACCCTAAGCTGCGGAGCGAACCGCTCTGATACCATGTAAACTTGATATGTTTCGTATATTGATTGATATTGGGTGCTGCGTACATAGCTTTATATATTGGTACAAACCGACTTAGGCTAGGTATTACAAACCGACTATGAGTCCTATTAGGAAATCTAGAACAACCGACTTTAGGAGTCCTAATCCTACACTCTAACAACTGTCATGTAGGAGTACTACTAATTATTGTGGCCACTTGTGAAGCTCTTCATGTGGGGTCAACGTGATAGTACATAGTCTATTCTTGGGATTCTTTGTGTTTTCTCTTTATTTCCATGTATGTCATGCAACTAATATGTTTGATGTATGGCTTGTTAACCATCGATCATAAATATTGACTTCGTCCTATCTTTATGCATTTCCATGATTTGGAATGCTTGTATATTACTGGATATACAGAGAGGGGATAGAAATGTTAATTACTTTGAGGAAAATGCATGATCTTGGTGTCAAACAATATGTATCTTAATTAACGTAAACGACACAAAAAATCTTACAATTTTGTTTAAGGGGAGACTGGAAGAGGACTTATCTAGGAGAAGAACATTAGTCACTCATTGGTATATTTGTAGTAAGACTGGGGCAATGTACTCCCTCCGATCCTTTTTACTCTGCATATTAGGTTTGTCTTAAGTCAAACATTGTAAAGTGTGATCAAGTTTATAGAAGAAAATATCAACATTCACAATACCAAATCAATATCACTCAATCTATCATAAAATATCTTTTCATATTGTGTCAATTTGATATCGCAATTGCTAGCAGTTTTTCCTATATATTTAGTCAAAACTTAAACATTTGACTTAAGACAAACCTAGTATGCGGAGTAAAAAGAACTGGAGGGAGTATCATACTAGTCTGTAATTCATCACTTGTACACCACTAGTGGGCTCTTAATTCTTGTTTTGATTGAGCTATCTATGACAACTATTCTCCTACTTGAATTTTGACTTGACTGTTAATTTCCAGAATGATTGCCCAACTAGATTATATTCTGGAAGCATCCTAAGATTTCGTCGACCATAATTTAGCTTGCACTATTTTCTCGTCCACTTTTAATTGTTATCTACCAGTTTTGTGTGGCTAATTTTCTAGACTTGTCAAGTTAAATGGAAGGAAAGAATCAAGCGTAGTCTAATCTGGGTATGATTTCTAAATCATGCAAGTTCGTAATGTAACCTAGTTGTTAACTTGTTACTTTGAATAATCTCGATTTCGAGCCCTGCTATGAGCACCATTACATTTCCTTAGCAATCAGAACATCTGAAGTGCTGTTACTTATACAAGTTTTTTTTCTCATACTAGGTGTTCTAAACTACAAATTGTAACATGGTGCATGTGTTTTATGGATTTTTCAGTAATACTAGTTAGCCTTAGAGACTTTGTAAGGAACCCTTCAACATGCAATGCTCAGCTATATGAATGAACCCACTCATTCATCTAATTGATTTCATGTCATGTACTAATTAATAAGATTACTATGATAGCACTTTTGTGGGGCAAATTTAAGAGAAACATTACCCATGTAAAATATTCTGTTTATTTTCATTTATTTCATGCAAGTGCCTTTGGTATGAAATTATAGTTCTGCATTTGGATACTCAATGGTTTTTTATTTGAAATTGGTTTCTCTTTTGAAGTAACAGGTATTGTGCATTGACCTTTTTATATTGCTGCATATGAGATACAGAGATAGTAATGAAATCTGCTTGGTGTTCCACTAATGGGGTCAATCAATATGCAACAGAGCTAAAGAGCATAGTTCCTTCTTTCAGTTTTTTGAGTAAAAGATAACTTTGTTTTCTCAAGGGCACATAATAATTTGGTTCACTCACCACAGAAGTTTGCCAGTTCATTAGTACCACCCATGCACCTTAGTGTTTGTTTTGTCAATTCTTGTTTTGATTGAGCTATCCATGTATCTTCGTTAAGTTCCCACCAATATTTTCAACTTGAGCTCTGACTAGACTGTTGAAATTCTAGGTTGATGTCCAACTAAATCTATTCTTGATTTATCTTGTAATTGTGTTGACTGTATTGTAACTTGCAGAATCTTCTCGTCTGGTACCTAGCATTCCAAGTTTTTTGTGCATTACTTAAGTTCCTACTATGCGAATTGAATTATTATCAATTTTTAAATGTTACCTACTGATGGTTTTTCCGGACTGGTAAATTTGAATTGCAAAAACAGAAAAGAAAACAAAGCCTAATCAGGGCATGACTTGTAAAGCATGTGTCAGTTTAGGACATAAAAAACTTGTCAAACATGTCTTAGTTGTTACTTTGCCTGATTTCAGTGTCAAGTGTTCATTCCATAGTAAAGCAGAAAATGAGAACATAAAAGAGCAAGCAAGATCATGGTGCATGTGTTTCAGAAATTCTTCGGAACAGGTCTCTGTCGCTTGAGTCTGGACAGAGTGATGGCATGTATATGTCTGTCAAGATGCCTTGATGGATCTTAGTTGATTCTGTAAAACTGAAGCAGTTAAATGTATATGCAGGCTGATCCAAGGCAAGTTTTGCCGTTTGGTCGGAATTAATGGTGTAAGAGCTCCGATTGTTGATTTTGGCAAATCCATCTTTAATTTGGAAAATCTCCTTGTGAATTTCTTTCGTGCTAATTTTTGTACTGCTTGTGTAGGAATAAGATAGTAAGATGTTCTATAAAAAGTGTATATGTTCAGGGTATAAAAAGGGACATAAAAGAAAGCAAGTAGACGAATTGGTAGAACCCCAAAAGGGAGCCCTTAAAAAAAATGTGACATATAAGTTCAACTTAGTACTTTTGAGAAACTAGCCCTAGCAATTGTTGAAGAACAACACGACGAAAATTTCAGTGAGTAATTGTAGTTAAATATTATAGGGGCCAAACATCGTTGTGTTGCAGAACTATACTGAAACTTATGCTAAATTTGGATAATTATTTTGCATTTCGATATCTCCAAACAATTTGAAAAATGACGCAAATCAGATGATATGAAAAACAATTTTCCTTTAACAATATCTGTATAATTTCTTAGATTTGTGTTGAATTTTTCTTTATACAAATTACTATGTCAATGAGGTTATTGACAGAAAAAGGAGCCAAAACCTGGGATAGAAAAGATTGGTTTCAAAAATGTTTCAAGGTGACAAAATTCCCAACAACCATCACACACAAAGTTCATTCAGTTCCTACTGATCAGACCTAGCCGCCAGCCCTTCTCCCAAACATGCGACAAGGGATGCGGCTCTTTTTCCTCTCGATCTCCGCGGCGAGGGTGTTTGTCCCATCTCTCCACTTGCTGCTCCGGCGGCAGGAGGGGGAACCATTCCTCCTTTCTAGCTTAGGGTTAGTATAGTATATCTTGATTAGCCGTTGGGGGTTGGGGGAGACCGGTGTCCAGCCGAATAAATCTGTCTCAACTCCACTTCCACACCAGCGGTGTCCTTTACGGACGGCACCTTGGAATTGTTGGCATCGTGTGCTTGTTGATACTTCAGATTGTCAGCGTTAGTGTTCATGGATGGTGTGGGCGAGGCGGCGATGATTCAGATGTATGTGTTCTCCTGCTCTGCCCTTGTTGTCGTGGCGTTGTCTATAACGTCATGGTGGAGTAGGGAGGATTTGTCGAGGGAGATGTCTGGCAGCTGCGACATGTGGTTGTGGCGACGCCAGCGTGCGGTTGAAGATGGCGACCCTAAAGCAGGGGAAGGTGGTACGTGGATGGTAGATCTCGGGACGGAAAGGCACATGGAAATTTCCCGGGTGACATGACACAATAATATGTGCCTCGCCATGCGCGGTGGCATTGGTCTTTTGCTCAAAAAGACTTGATGGCAATGGTGCTTCTCCTCTTATGATGACGATGGATGTCTTTCTCCTTTTTTGCCGGCGAGCGGCTCAATGGCGCTGGTGGTGAGCGATGGCCGACAGTGTCTGTTCAGGGATCCAAGGACTATGGTGTATTTATTTCTGTATGAGGTTTTTTCTGTATATTTTTTAGAGCAGTTGTCTCTGCGCGATGTTTTGATAGTTTCCTAATAATCTTTTGTAAACTATCTTTACATTAATGAATTACATGGTTACTTTAAAAAAGCTTATTCATTTCCTTCATGGTTCCTACTACTATTTTGTAGACGCATTCGAGTTCATCAGTTCTCATAGCCATCGCACAAAGTCACCCTGTTTCGGAAAAGGTCACTCTCTTCCGGTGCTCCCTTTCATACCCTCCTCAGTCTCCTCGGCGAGCCCCAGCGTTTGGCGACCTGCGCCGCCAGCCAGATTTCCGTGTCTGCATGCCAACTCGGACCGTGAGAAGGAGGTGTCGCCAGATTTCCGTGTCTCGTCATCATATCGGGATGATGCCGACCCGCCAGACTGTTTTGGCCTCAGGCAGGCCTTTCTCGATTTTGCAACCATGCCGCTGCCACCAACATGCCATCCCAACGACCGGTTTGATAGCTCGGCCTCACGTTCTCCTTGCAGGCATCAACGAGAGCAGTAGTCGTAGTCGCGCCATTGCAGCAACCCGACAGAGGCCGTTATCGTCTACCTCTTCTCCCACAACAAGGACAAATTTGACTGGAAATTTGAACTTCACTTAAATTTGATTACACGATTTTTTGTAGGGTTAGGGTCGGGGGGGGGGGGGGGGGGGCGCAGTTTGGGGAGCCACTCCCATTGGTCTTGACAAGTGTCCTACACCCCCAAAGTGGTATGTCTTTCGGAGAAGTGAACACTTTTTCGAGGTCCGGTGAAGATGCTCGTAGAACCTTTAGTAAGGTAGACAAAAAAACACATATCTAGAAGAGTATGGAGCTTTTTGGAATTTCAAAATAGTCAAAGGTCAAAACATATACTATTCCACATATGGCATGTAGCTAATCATTTTATTATCATCAAGTTGAAAATAAAATACAAAGTTCCTCAAAAATCTTTTTCCAATAGTGAAACTGCCGAAGGATTGAACCAGTCAAGAATAAATTTTTCCTTGATCTCCTACGAAGTTCTAGATTTCTCAAAAAAGGACCCCCTTATTTCAACTTTTATATATTTTTTATCTATCCGTATGTAAAAATGGTGTCATGTATAAACTGTCAGGGCGAAACGGTTAAGGATATGTCGTACAAGAGAATATACTAATTCATAAATTAAAGGTAAAAAACCATCAGTTTTAGAGTTCAAGGTTGAAACTCTAGCGGTAGTTCCACGCGATTCTGGTAGAACTGTAGGCTTCTTATACTCATTAGTTATCACACATTCTTCTCAACCATTCCCTGCAACACTGTGTAAACACTACTACTTCTGTTTCAAAAAAAAATACTTATAAATTTTTCAAAAGTCAAACTATATTGTTTAACCAAACTTTTAGGAAAAAATATAGATAATTATAATATATGGATATAATATAAAAATATATTTAGTGACATACCTAATAAGCCTGATTGGATTTTGTAGAGCTCGATAGTTTTTTTTATAAAGTTTGATAACTTTACATGGTTTTATTTTTTATAAATTTTGTACGTCTTTTTTATGGAACTGAACGAGTAGGTTGGAATTTGGAGACTTGTTTTGCATCTTGATATCTTAAAACAATGCGAAACAATCCATGTGTGATAGTGTGATGGAAATTCTATCAAATGACAATGTGCAGAAATCTATCATGTGTCTTTCAAAGTCATGTACACTGGTGCGATTTTAGGAGCATCACGATGGGATAAATATTGTGGATGACAGGGAAAATTGAAAGAAAAAGTTTAACTTTTCTTAACGAAGAGATGATCTTTTAGCAACGATAACTCTCTCCGGATATCTTGTTAATAGAGACAACACTTGAAAATAGCTCACTGTTCATCGTTGTCATATCCATTTTATGTGGCTGATATAAGATAACTCTATCCAATTAAATGTCCTAAATTATCATTAGTTTCGATGAGGTTAACAGAAAAAAAAAGAGCCAAAACCCGGGGATACAAAATAGTGGAAGTTTCAGAGAGACAAAATTAGGGTGTGTTTGGTTGAGAGTGTATCCCTCAAGTGGTAGGGGTAGCCACTTTTTCAGTGGTTGCCACTCGTTTGGTTTGGAGGATGAGTGGGATAGAGGCAACCATATCCTTGGTATATTCCCTCAGAAAATTGGTTCAGCTCATCCGCCCGGGATGAGGGCAACCACTTGTGGTTGGCGCCTCTGCTCACCCCCGAGTCGTGCGCTGCATCTCTGCTCACCCCGCGCTCCTCTCTCTTCTTCCTGGTGTCGCCGCGACCCTCTCTCTCTTCTTCTTCCTAGCGCCGCCGCGACCATCTCTCTTCTTCTTCCTAGCGCCGTCGCGACCCTCTCTCTCCTATCGCGCCGGCGAGATGGACCGGCGGCGCGGAACGGCGCCGGACGGGCTGGTCCTCGCTCCTATCTCGCGACCCGCTCCTGCCCCTTTCCGTCCTCTCTCCGACCCCTTAATCTCTTGCTCGCTGCTGCTTCTGGGGCGGCCGATGAACACGAGCGTGCTGGGCGCTGGCCTGAGATGCCCCGTGCCCGTGTCTCGTCTCGATTCCCTCCTCTCTCCCCACGCGTCGGCCGAGGTAAAGCTGGATCCATGGGATAGAGACGACGGCGCTCGCTCCCTTGCTCGATTCCCTCCTCTCTCCCCACGCTCGCTCCCCTTCTGGATTCCCTGCTCGCTCGCTCCCCCGCTCCCCCTGCTTGGAAGCCAGCTTTGTACGGCAGCGGGCAGCCC
Source organism: Poa pratensis (assembly GCA_947311845.1). Taxonomy (NCBI): domain Eukaryota; kingdom Viridiplantae; phylum Streptophyta; class Magnoliopsida; order Poales; family Poaceae; genus Poa; species Poa pratensis. The sequence goes on from CAMZMU010000100.1 coordinate 25,504,308, forward strand.
AGCGCGCACCGCTGGATCCATGGAGCTGCTTGGAAGCCAGCTTTGTACGGCAGCCCAGCGCGCGCCGCCGCCGGACGGCCGGAGAGGCCAGAGTACTAGAGACGAACCGAGTACCCGACCTGCTGCAGTGCAATACCTAGAGCAATACGTAGGAAAATTTCACTGCTTAAGAAAACTATGTTGTTTTACTTGGACATTACCACCCACTTGTTCTTTTTTTGTTTAATCAGAGCTAAAATATAAATTTGGGGTAATCTCACCACCTCGTGGCATAGTGGTCATCACAACAATCTATCCATTTTTCATCCTTCCAACCAAACAAAAAATTGGTTACCAATAACCACATTTTATTTTTTAAACCAAACAAGAAAAATGGCTATCTCTAACCAGTTGGTTGGGATGCCCTCAACCACCAAACCATATCCCTGAACCAAACACACCTAGTGGATGCAAACAACCATCATACACAAATTCATGAGCACGAGCTGAGCTCATTCAAGTTCCCAGGCGGAAAAGAAGTCCCATCCTTTTCATCAGTTCTCAAGCCGTCAAACGAAGTCCACTCTGTTCCGAACCAGAAAGGAAAGGTGTCACTCTGTTCCGGCGTTCCTCTTCCCGTAGCCGGGGCCGGGGAGCCCGGCGTTCGGCGACCTGCTCCGCCAACCGGCCACAGCCGAGTCGAGGGCCTCGGGGCACTGATCCGCGAGCCAGGGAGTAGGCGATGCAGTCAGGAGGAGTTGGAGCAGGGGAAGATGCCTGCAAGGACCAGGGCAACCCGCCGCCGACCGGCCACCTAGGCCAGGACAGGGATCCTCCATCCCAGTCATCGCCGCCGAATCCCTCACCGGAGAGATCAACTGAGGTTTGCTCCGCTGCTCTTTCAATTTTCGATCTTTCATCTAATAAAGGGATCTCCGGGAACCTGAATCGAACCTCTCCGCCATCTGTAGGAGCAGCAGCATCACGAGGACGAGGACGAGCAGCAGCAGCAACAGCTCGTGGCGAGCCTCCCAGAGGACGCCCTCGTCGAGATCCTGTCGCGGGTGCCCTACAAGTCGCTCCGCCGCTTCAAGTGCGTGTCCAAGCCGTGGCTTGCACTCTGCTCCTCCACCGACATCCGCAGGAGGTCGCCGCAGACCCTGTCCGGCTTCTTCCACTTCGGCATCGACGGCCTCAAGTTCCACAATCTGTCCGGGAGAGGCCCGCCCATGGTCGACCCCTCCCTTCCTTTCTTGCATAAGCGGTACAAACGTATCATGGTTGAGAAATGCTGCAACAGCCTTCTCCTCTGCCAATGCTGGAAATCGCCTTCACAGGGAGATGAATATGATTATGTTGTGTGCAATCCTGCAACTGAGAAGTGGATCGTGTTGCCTCCTCTAGTATCGCCGGACCAAGAGGATGGTCAGTTTAATCTGGACCCAACTAATATCTTCTTAGGTTTCGATAGAGCCGCTCCGTCCCGCTTCGTGGTGTTTGCGCCCCTGAGAAGTTATTGCGACAAGTTTGGAGAGGTAGCCATCTACTCATCGGATACTGGACGATGGACTTTCGTGCAGAGCCAGTGGGGTAACAGAACTACCCTGGTTGGTAATCCGGAAAGTGTCTTCCTGAATGGGATTATGCATTTGGCCACCCATCATTCCTCGGTAGCGACAGTCGACACGGAGGGGAAAATTTGGAGGAAAATTGAAATACCAGGCATCATGCCGAACAGCTATGATAATGCTATTGCTTCCATTGGTCAGTCTCAGGGACGCTTGCATGCCTGGCGGATAGATTATCATCATGATTGCCAACTCTCTGTTTGGGTTCTTGATGATTATGACAGTGGAAAGTGGACCCTAAAGCACACTGTTAACGTTTTGGAACTATTCAGAAGGCATTGTCACAAAGATGTCGAGTCCTATACAATGTTTGCAATTCATCCGGAGTCTAATTTGATTTTCCTTACTGATGGGGAGGAGATGACAGTGTCATATGATATGGATAATCAGAAAGTGCATGTTATCTGCACTTCTGAAGAATTCTTGGGTGGTCTACCTTATACTCCATGTTTTGCGGAGTGACCGTCACTAAATGTCAGTGCAGCTTCACAATCTTAGCAACGCAACAAGTATCAGTTGTTGGTATGGACCTATTCTTCTAATTTTATTACACAGGGTTGGAAATGTCCCCAATTCTTATGTCTACAGTTTGGTATCTCTATATGTTGTTGTTCGGGTGCATGCCTTTTTGTGGTTTTGAATAATGTTGGTGAGACAAGACTTTGTAAGGCTAACACTTAGTTGTGTCAATGAACCTAGTCATTTAATCTATTCTCTGTAATGTAGTATTACCAGTTATTCAATGTTGGTAAGCTGTACTAATTGATGTGGGGTAAATGTAAGACGGTGAGAGTACATTGTCTTACATAACCTGCATTTACATGTTCACCTCATTGTTCCCCTTTATTGTATACAAGTAATTATCTTCTATGTACGTATTTTTATCCATTGATGCTAAACATTTATATTGCCCTGTTTTTATGCATTTTCAAGATTTGAAATGCTTACCTTTGGATTCTCCCTTCTATATTGCAGCATATACAGAGAGAATGTAGAAGTATTATTATCTTTTTTGAAACCTGCATGGCCTTCCATGTATGGTTTCAAGTATTATGCAGCTTGACAAACCTAGAAAACATATTTATTTCATCTTCTTTCTTGGTTAGGGCCTTAGGGTAAGACGATAACCTAAAAGACTGTGCACCGTTCATTTCTGATTTTAATTCTTGTGTTGATTGAGCTGTCCATGACCATTCTCCTACTTGGATTCTGTCCAGATTCATAAATTTCTAGGTTGTTGTCCGAGTAAATCTATGCATGAGCATCTTACGGTTTTTGTTGACTGTATTTTTTCTTGTAGAACTTTGTTATCCATTACCGAGAATTTCAAGTTGTGTATTCAGTTCCTAAATATGCAAATTGAATTATTTCTAATTATAAATTTCATTGAATGGTTCTTCTGCTCTGATTGAAGTGTTGCAGTGGAAGATCTGAGAGTTCAAACTACATTGTCTCTGGCTACTAATACAGGTATGCATTTCACACTAGTGTGGCTAATTTTCTAGGCTTGTAAACTTAAATGAAAAAGCCGAATGATATAAATGCTAAGTCTGAAGTGGGCATGGCATCTAAGCATGTGATTCTGAGCCCTGCTTCTTTACTATAACATGACCAGGGCAACCGTTTTGGCATTAGGACAAATTCCATTATTCCCTTTAGCTCTGCGTCCATTCAAACCCTAGAAGTTCTAGGCAATCTTACCTGTTGCCCTGGCATGTGTATTGCACTGTACTACTGAAAGTCTCAAATTCCTATTGAGTCATTCATTCTTTCAGGAGTCTGCTAAATTGTATGACCCCTGTTTCTGAAAGAACCCCACTGCCCAGTTACACATCAATGGCTGAAACGAAGAGATAAGCTTAGATCGACCGGCCTGCCTGCTTGTGTTTGTTTCTTGAGCTTGCCTGGTAGTGGTGGTGAACTAACACAATTAAATTGTATAACCCCCTGTTGCCAAAAGAAGCTCAATTACTCATCAAAAGCCATATTTTCACTTGGCAAAGTACGTAGTTCGACGGATAAAAAATGATAATAAATATATAATAATTTGGAATGGATTGATTTACAAGTTCTTTATATGTGCGCTAAGAGTAAAAAAAAAGCAAAGTCGTCAAAACAGTATCCGGGATGGCAGCACCGAGTGGTGGTAGCGCTGATCATTTCATGCCCTTTTGAAGGTGTAGGTGTCGTTCTTCAGGGCGATGAATTGACGGTGGGAGGCGGGTGTACGGACAGCATGGTCTGATCTGGAGCTTTTTCGGCTTGTAGACGCGGCAAGATTCGGACGAGGCGAAGTCTAGTTGACGACAGCAACGCCCGTGAGTGCCGTTGCTCTCTATAGAGGCGTCGCTGAGGTCTTTTTCCCGCCTTGAACCTAGGTGAAAACCCAGGCTGCCTTGTCAGGCTAGGCTTCAGCTTCGTGGGGTTGACGTCGCGCAATTTCGCAAGATTTTATTTTGTTTCTGCAATAATTTGGTTGTGTGCATCCTTAGTAATACGTGCGCATACGGGGGTAATAGACCTTTGCAAGTTTTGAATTTGAAGGGGTAAGACATGAAAAACGTTGCTGCACATAACAAAAGAACGTCGACCTCTATGCTTGGTAGCGCTCCGGCATTCCTACGAGAAGTCATCCAACATTGTCTCGCCGTGAAGCTGAACCATACCCATGTTAGGGAAAAATTGCGGAAAATTTCAGAGTGGGCCCTAAACCCTAGAAGAGGGAACCGATAAGCTCGTCAAGTAGGGAATTATGACCAGCTAGTAGACTTTCCGTGTAGGCCTCTTCTTATGTCGGAATTGATATTTTTAGGACGTGGTTTTCTTTCAATCTATATGTAACTTACCGCTTCTGTGGTGCGCATTTGATGTAATAATTTTGTTGTGGACATCTTTTGTAAGTGCACAGACCGGGAGTAATGTACCTTCTTTCCTTCAAAAAAATATTGCAAATTATTAATTTTTAACGTATGGTAAGGCAAGAAAAATGTTGCTACGCAGAAATACAGATTAAGTTTTCCTTTTGATTTTTTTAGAATCAAGTTATGAGAATTTACAGTCAGTGTGGTACTACGTACAAAGGTGTATATATGTATACTACCTCCTCAATGTTTTACCCCTAAAAATTGACGAGGATCTTGTACCCAAACTTTTCTAGATGGTTTTTACTAATCAACTACTCATAATTATTCCTACGAGACTTTATTGAAAAAAAAGATCCTACTAAAATAAACTACATTGGACCATCCCCCAGTACACTTGGCTCGTTCTCATCCAGCCGTATCCTGCTCCATGATACCATCTCTCTGCCTGGCGAGGTAAAACTGATACCATCTCTCTGCAAAGAGCGACCTGCCTGTTCTCTCTTCAGTTATTACCGCTGTAACATTAGAGACAACATATAATCCAAAAGAGAGCTCTTCTTCACTCCAAATCAGTTTGTCTTCCATGCAAGTTCCAACACAACCATTTTAATTTGGCCCGTAACGAGCACACCGAGCGAGAGAGTATCATACTCAGGAAAATGTTCCTAGTACTCATCTATAACAAGTACTCGATCAGTTTTGGCCTGCAGCTAGCTACATGTCCCTATATAAAGGAACTCCCTTGAACCAGCCACACACAACCCGATCAGCTAGCTTAGCAAACATGGCGAACACCAAGCTTATAGCAATCGTGGCCACGCTCGTGATCCTCCTGGAGGTGTCGATGTGCGCCGTGGCCCGGCACCACGGCAAGCCGGACCCATGCAACAGCGAGGACGACGGCTCCATGCCAGGCACGCTGCAGAAGCACAAGAAGCCGGGCCACTGCCCGTCCCCGGGTGGCAGCGGCGGCACGCCTGGCATCATGACAGTGAACGGGTTCGAGAGAGGCGAGGAAGGCGGCGGGCCGGCGGAGTGCGACGGCAAATACCACAGCGACAAGGACTTGATCGTGGCGCTGTCGACGCGGTGGTACGCAGGCGGGCGCCGGTGCCACAAGCCAATCCGCATCACGAGCAGGCACAACGGGCGCTCGGTGGTAGCCCGAGTGGTGGACGAGTGTGACTCCAGCCATGGCTGCAAGGACAATATCGTGGACACCTCCAAGGCCGTGTGGAGGGCGCTCAGGCTCGACAGCAATATCGGCGAGGTGCCCGTCACCTGGTCCGATGCATGAAACCCATGCATTACCCACCACGAGCAGCATTGGCACATATCAATCCCATGTGAAGTGTCAATGTCGTCGTTGGCCCGTCGCTTATATCGATGGTTATAAGGTACTAGTCCCTCCGTTAAATAATTCTTGTCGTGGTTCTAGTAACCACGAGAAGAATTACGTAACAGACGCGTAGTACTTAGCTGAGCAGCAGAATAAAAAACTACTTATATTATCGTTTTGCGAGTTTATTATCTTGTGAGAGTGTGACACATACCTATGTGTCGTTGTCAATCTCAGTCTTATGTTGGTGTTTTATGTTGTGTTGTGTAGTAGTACTCGTATTACTCTTGTTATGTCGTACTGCTACAAGGTCGTATTACAGAACAAGAAGTGCAAGCTCTTGACTTCACCTTTATCTGAGTTCATCATTAATTAGGCTAGCCTGTGTACATTTTCAATATCAGCCTTTCTACATTATGCACTATAATTTGTTCACACTGTCTGATATAGTAGCATTGTTTGGTTCAGAGCAAAGACATTCAGACGCCAGTCTGGACATATGGCAATCAATTTTGACTGTGTCACATTTCGAAAAACAAAATTGACTCTGTATTTGGTTATATTTATAGCTTCAGACCATCAGTCGACATGACATATAATGGAAAACCTTGACTGTCGTCACCTAGTTCAGTTAATAAGCTATACTGTATAAACCAAGCCTAAAATTTTCGCAAATGCCGAATTCTGATCAACGAACTCCAAAGAAGCATATAAACATGGGTTAGTAATTACCAATGTACGTCTAAGACACTAATTGATTATCTGTAGTTAGCATCTAAAAAAATTCTGGAAGTGGGCTCATCCACTTCTCAATTTCTCAATGGAGCTTAGCATATTAAATTTGGAGTGTTCCGCTAAAAGATAAAATTTTAACTTGAGATATAAGATGGCACATCATCTGATGCTTGAAGTGAGAATCAGGACATGGGCATTTTTTTTAGCTTGAGTTTTCGCCATCTGTCAGGTCAAATCCTAGAAATTCTAAGCAATCTTACCTGTTGCTCTGGCATATGTATTCCACTGTTCTACTGAAGTCTCAAATTCCTTTTGAGTCATTCATTCTTTCAAGAGTCTGCTGAATTGTATGACCCCTGTTTCTGAAATAGCCCCACTGCCCACTTATCAATGGCTGAAACGGAGAGATAAGCTTAGATCGACCGGCCTGCTTGCTTGTGTTTTTTTCTTGAGCTCGCCTGTTAGTGTTAGTGAACTAACACAATGAAATTGTATAACCCCCTGTTGCCAAAAGAAGCTCAATTACTCATCAAAAGCCATATTTTCACTTGGCAAAGCACGTAGTTCGATGGATAAAAAATGATAATAAATATATAATAATTTGGAACGGATTGAAACCTGCATGGCCTTCCATTTATGGTTTGAAATATTATGCAGCTTGACAAACCTAGAAATCATATTTGTTTCATTTTCTTTCTTGGTTAGGGCCTTAGGGTAACAGAATAACAAGGATTGTGCAACGTTCATTTCTGTATCACTTATTCTCCCCTGGTGAGTTTTTAATTCTTGTTTTGATTCAGCTGTCTATGATCATTCTCCTACTTGAATTATGTCCAGACTGATAAAGTGATAAATTTCTAGGTTGATCTCCAAGTATCTGTGAGCATCTTACGATTTTTGTTGACCGTAATGTTATCTTATAGAACATTCTTCCCCATTACGGAGAATTTCAAGTTGTGTGTTGAGTTTTGTCAAACAAAAATTCTTCAAAACATTTGTGTGTTGAGTTCCTAAATATGCAAATTGAATTATTTTCTAATAATAAAATGATTTTAAATGGTTCTCCTGTTCTGATTCAAGTGTTGCACTGGAAGATCTGAGCTTTCAAGCTATTGTATATGGCTTCTAATAATGCAGCTATGCATTTCACACTAGCGTGGCTTATTTTCTAGACAGTTAAATGAAAAAACGAATGAGATCAATGCTAAGTCTGAATTGGGCATGGCATCTAATCATGTGATTCTGAGCCCTGCTTCTTTACTATAACTTGAGCAGGATAACCATTTTGTGATTAGGCGGATTCCCCATTACTGCCTTTAGCTCTGCATCCAGTTAAATCCTAGAAGTTCTAAGCAATCTTACCTGTTGCTCTGGCATGTGCATTGCATTGCATTGGACAACTGAAAGTCTCCAATCCCCTTTTGATCATTCATTCTTTCAAGAGTATGCTAAATTATATGACCCCTGTTGCTAAAAGAACCTCACTGCCCACTTGCTCATCAATGGCTGAAACGGAGAGATAAGCTTATAGATCGACCGGCCTGCCTGCTTGTGTTTTTTCTTGAGCTGCCCTGTTAGTGTTAGTGAACTAAGACACGTACAACCCCCTGTTGCCAAAAGAAGTCATCAAAATCCATATTTTCACTTGGCAAAGTACATGGTTCAATGGATTTAAAAATGCTAATAAGAATATATTAATTTGGAACGGATCGATATACAAGTTTTTTTTTTTGAGGGAGATTGATTTACAAGTTATTATATAAGAGATAAAAAGCGAAGCGTCAAAACAGCTGGGGCGGCAGCACCGAGTGGTGGTAGCGGCGATCATTTTAAGTAATGAAAACGTTGCTGCACACAACAAAAGAACGTGGGGTAATAATTTGGTTGTGTTCATCCTATTGTCCCACCAGCTTGAAGACTTTCCGTGTAGGCCTCTTATAAAGTAGGTATTGATATTTTTAGGATGTGATCTTTTCAATCTATATGTAATTTACCGCTTCTGTGGCGCGCATTTACTGTAATAATTTTGTTTTGGACATCCTTAGTAAGTGCACCGATTGGGGGCAATATACCTTGTACTATTTCCTTAAAAATGTTATTGCAAATCTTTAATTTCAAACGTAGGGCAAGGCAAGAAAACGTTGCTACAAGGAACAAAATTGTCCTTTTCTTTTATCTAGTTATGAGAATTTACAGGTCAGTGTGGTACTAAGTACAAAGGTGCATATGCTTACTACCTCAATGGTTTACCCCTAAAAATGGACGATGATCTTGTACCCAAACTTTTCTAGATGGTTATTACTAATCAACAACTCACAATTATTCCTACGAGAAAAACTACATTGGACCATCCCCCAGTACACTTGGCTCGTTCTCATCCAGCCTTATCAGGCTCCAAGATTAAATCAGCAAGGACTTTGGCTTCTTCCTTACCTTGAGGCTGGAGAGGTAAAAACAGATACCATCTCTCTGCCAAGAGCGACCTGCCTTGTTTCCTCTTCAGTTTTTACCGTTGTAACATTACCGACAACATGTAATCCAAAAGAGAGCTCCAATCAGTTAGTCTTCCATGCATGTTCCAACACAGCCATTTTAATTTGGCCAGTATCGAGCACACCGATCGAGGGAGTATCTTATTAGGGAACATTCCTAGTACTCATCTAACAAGTAATCCTAATTAACTTGGAAGCTCGATCAGTATTGGCCTGCAGTTAACTACGTGCGCCTATATAAAGAAACTCCCTGAACCAGACACACACAAGTCGATAAATCTCAGTGTACAAACGGCTACTCAAGTGCATGGCGAGCGCCAAGGTTGTAGCAGTTGTGGCCACGCTCGTGATCCTCCTGGAGATGTCGACGTGCGCCGTGGCCCGGCACCACAGCAAGCCGGACCCGTGCAGCGGCTAGGATGACGGCTCTGTGCCAGGCACGCTGCAGAAGCACAAGAAGCCGGGCCACTGCCCGTCCCCAGGCGGCAGCGGTGGCACGCTTGGTATCATGACAGTGAACGGGTTCCAGAAAGGCGAGGATGGCGGCGTGCGACGACAAGTACCACAGCGACAGGGACCTGATCGTGGCGCTGTCGACGCGGTGGTACGCTGGCGGGCGGCGGTGCCACAAGCCAATCCGCATCACGAGCAAGCACAACGGGCGCACCGTGGTGGCCCAAGTGGTGGACGAGTGCGACTCCAGCCACGGCTGCAAGGACAATATCGTGGACACCTCCGAGGCTGTGTGGAGGGCGCTCGGCCTCGACAGCAACATCGGCGAGGTGCCCGTCACCTGGTCCGATGCATGAAACCCATGCATTATCCACCGCTGAGCGGCATCGGCACATATCAATCCCATGTCAAGTGTCAATGTCGTCGTTGGCCCGTTGCTTATATCAATGGTTATAAGGTACTAGTCCCTCCGTTAAATAATTCTTGTCGTGGTTCTAGAAACCACGAGAAGAATTATGTAACAGAGGCGTAGTACTTAGCCGAGCAGCAGAATAAAGAAACTACTTATATTATCGTATTGCGAGTTTATTATCTTGTGAGAGTGTGACACATACCTATGTGTCGTTGTCAGTCTCAGCCTTATGTTATTGTTTTATGTTGTGTTGTGTAGCAGTACTAGTATTACTCTTGTTATGTCGTACTGCTACAAGGTCGTATTACAGAACAAGAAATGCTAGCTCTTGACTTCACCTTTATCTGGGTTCATCATTAATTAGGCTAGCCTGTGTACATTTTCCAGATCAGCCTTCTACATTATGCACTGTAATTTGTTCACACTATCTGATATAGTAGAATTGTTTGGCTCCGAGCAAAGACATTCAGACGCCAGTCTGGACATATGGCAATCAATTTTGACTGTCACAAATCCTGTACCCTCCTCTTTTCTTTTTCTTTTCTGGACCATAGCTTTTTTGGTCCTACTTTCATGTGTATAATTCATACCCCTGTAATCCCTGTACTCTCTTCCGGCATTTGTCCCGGCCCCTCTTAATGCAACGAAGCAGTGCTGACTGTTTCCATCAAAAAATTTGGCTGTCACATTTCGAAAAAAAAATTGAGTGTGTATTTGGTTTTATAGCTTCAAACCATCAATCGACATGACATATAATGGAAAACCATGACTGATCGTCACCTAGCTCAGTTAATAAGCTATAATGTATAAACCAAGCCTACAATTTTCGCAAATGCCGAATTCTGACAAACGAACTCGAAAGAATCATATAAGCATGTGTTAGTAATTACCGATGTACGTCTAAGACACTAATTGATTATCTGTAGTTAGCATCCAAAAAAATCTGGAAGTGGGCTCATCTACTTCTCCATTTCTCAACGAAGCTTAGCATATTAAATTTGGAGTGTTCCGCTAAAAGATAAATTATATCATGAGATATAAGATGGCACAAAACACATATTAATTTTCCACGGTTGGTATTAATTTGCACATCATCTGATGCTCGAAGTGAGAATCAAGACATGGGCTTTTTTTTAGCTCGAGTTTTCGCCATCGTCAGGTGGACGGAGACTCAAATTATCTGGAGGGATCAATGACGTGCTTACCAATATATATATCCCGTAGGTTTTGAGTTTCAAGCCACCTGTCAGTTTAAGTGAAGTAATCCAGCTCAGATAAGTATATCATTCTAGTCTTCTCTATTGATACTACGCAGTACAGCTAGGCATGCACGGTCGGAGTGAAACCCTATAAAACCAAGAAAGGAAAATCAGCAATACGACTCTTTCAACTAAGCTTGCCATAACCCGATTAATCTCATATATATCAATGCATGTATACATTTTAGGACATAATAGGATCACAACTGTTCTCCCGTGCGATCTTGAAGAGAAAAATCCCGTTTATTGTGTGCTCCATCATCAACCGAGATACATTTTGGGACATACAATCACAACTGAAACCCCGGTGCAGCGCATGCCCGCCCATTATTCACCCCGTAGATGCATGGTTTTAGGCGTCGGACCATGTGACGGGCACCTCGCCGATGTTGGTGTCGAGCCCGAGCGCCTTCCACACGGCGACGGAGGTGTCCACGATGTTGTCCTTGCAGCCGTGCCTGCTGTCGCACTCGTCTACCACGCGTGCCAGCGCGGTTCGGCCGTTTTGCGTGCTCCTGATGCTGATCATCCTCTGGCACCGGCGCCCGCCGGCGTACCACCCAGTTGACAGCGCCGCCAGCATCTCGTTGTTGTTGTGGTATTGGCCGTCACACTCCGACGGCCCGCCACCGCTCCCGCCAGGCCCGAAATCGTTCAGCGTCATCGTCGCCGGCATTCCGTAGATCGCCACGGCGCTCGTCGACGCATGCAGTAGGAGCACGACGAGCACTGCCAGAGCTGCGAGCTTAGCGTGCGCCATTTACTATGCCTAACTAATTAAGTTCCTGCAGTCCTGCTGCTAATTAGGCTTGCATGTGCTAGACTTGCTCGCGTGTGCTTATGGCGTTTGATTCCAGTGGTTTATATAGAAGAGCATCGCGCATCGGTTCTTGTTTCAGAACTGCGACACTAGCTTAGGTTATTCTTTTGCCGATACCCTCGATCGGTGTGCTCAATATGGGACTATTTAACGGCCTTTTTCAGGGACACTTGTGTAGTTGTGTGTGGTGTAAAACGATGTATTTGGATTTGATGGTGTGGCTGATTATTACAGCGGTAATACCCGAGCGAATGGCAACTGAGCAGGTCGCCGTCCTGGAGTCGATAGTGATTCTTTCTCCGTGTAAATCAATAAATAATCTCAAGCCAGCTTTTCAATTACGCATCCAAAATTTGCTTCTAGAATCAGCATCACATCACCCACCTCTAAAGAGCCCTCTATATTATTTAAGAGCTAATCATCTTATATATATATATTTACTAATTGGAGGCACCGTAGGAGCTTCCACGTTAATCCTAGAGATTAACAATTTTGTCCGTACGATCTAAAATTTAACTGTCTAAAGCCGTTGGATTTAAGCTGTTGCCCAACGCGTCACGCGTGACCCTCCGACATGACCTGCTAGACATGAGTTCGAATCGCGTAGGTTGCATATCATGCCGTAATTAATTCGTGCCGTGCGCACACAGGGATGATATTCTCCTCTGACCTCTGCCCCCGTGGCCAATCTGCATCGTATGGATTGAGTGCGCGCCTCCGCGGCGGCAATGGCCGAACTCTGCACCATCCGGGACGCACGCATTAGGGATCAATCAACTGCAGTGCGCCATGTACTCTGTTTCGAGACCAATCTTGCTGATCTGAGGTAAGGTACCAGCACGACACTCTTTTTCCCAATCAGACTCCGTCTACCAGTTTGATCTTGAAAATTGGACGCCCTTTTGTTCACACTCAGATCTGTTAATACTTTGATCTACAAAATTGGAGAGAAGCAGTTTAATTCTCCCATGGTACTCCTCCATGCCCTTCAGCTGTAGTAGGCTGCATCCGTGATGCACCACACGCTTTGGCGGCCGGCCGGCCGGCCACCGCCCCGCAAGGCCGCAACGCCAGTTACGGGTATACCGCTGCTGAATATATGTGCCATACAATGCTGGATGTAGATGATAGGCGCGCCGTCAGACATCGATGCGAACGTCCGTGCACGCACAGGCTTCCAGGTCATATTTGTCTCTCTACTCTTTATCTAAAAAAAAAAATTTGTCTCTCTACTCAATTAAGTTAACCTTTGTTTTAGCTTCTTCAGACTAATATGGCTGTCAGTAGCCAAACAATATATATCACCCTAACAGATATTAAATATGGTGCTCTAGCCTTGAACTAGAAACTTATAATTAGCCTATGTCAAAACAATTAGTTTTCTGTAAGGAATTTATAAATCCGTTTATAAAATTCTAGCTTTATGTACTAATTACCTCTCTGGTCTGATATGGGCACTACAAGTTCATGTCCGTACATAATGCCTATGTCATGTGCTTGATGCCAGCATGCATGAAATCAAGGTATGCATCAAAACAGAATTTGGTTGGCTTAGCTTGACAGCCTTCTGGGTTTTGTTGTTCTACCGTGGTCCAAGCTATACAAATTCTTCAAAATAAATCGAGGAATGTCCCATTTGAAAAAAAATAGAATACCTGTTCACTATGATACGTTCCTTAGATTACTAAATCATCAATATATTTATTCTTCCGAACATACCAAGTCATACGTATTCATAACCTGTCTTCTAATTTGCTTATAATGTTACCTATTTTGTTGTTTAAGTACGAATTATCCTTTTCTTTTTTTCAAACTTCACATAATACCTGAAGGTCATCAACGAACAGCTTGCATGTTCCATCCTTGCAGGTAATTAAATGTATATGTACAATTCATATAAAGGTATGTGGCAACAGTGTACATGCAGCCAGTTGATTATATTAATCTAATTTATGGACATATTTCCATCTTTGTGTTTGGAGGGAAAGCCATGAATAGAATCAGCATCCAGTCCTGAAGAATACAGCCGTGGAGATATCTCATAGGCACAAGAACCATGTATAATATGCTGCGGGGATTTGGGATGCTAAATAACCAAGAATGCTGTAAAAAAACAACTATGGAAAGGATTCATCCATCTGGGCCACTCCTTTTGGTATGATAACTGTTAACTGAATATACTGGAATTTTAGCTAATGTTCACATGTGCAGTTTATATTGAGTAGTATTGTCCGTGGCTTATATATTCAGGTTTAATGCGTCTCATGATAAACCACCTTTGCGACAGTTACTGAATATCGTAGTGTTATTTACGGACATGTCTTCCTCATGATATGTGACCAAACATAGAATGTCTGGAACCATACAATTGTTTGTTGAACCAATCATGATAGCGTATAGTTTCATTTCTCCGCCGTATGATATATTCTTGTAACAACCCACTTTTGGTATTGCAAAATATGAACCAAATTTTCGCTTTTCTTTCCTCTCATGCATCATGACATCCATGCATAATCATGTCTCATTTGAGTTAATACAACAGTTGCATGGAAATGTTGTTGAGTTGTTAAACAAAAGTTTGCAAATAAACATATTTGTCAAGGAAGTTCCAAGAGTTCACAAATAATATTTGTGCACTTGCTCTAAAATCACTAGGGTATTCTTCAAATTTTCAAATCACCAAAAATCCCTAGACATACCTTCCTAAACAAATGTTGTCCAAACTATTTTATTTTGAGACACCAAAATTTGTGGAGCTTCTACAGGTTATGGGGAGGCTGCCTGAATTTTGTCATAATTTTTGAAGATGTTTAAGTGCCTTAATTAAATCCCTAAAAGCCACTGTTTTTAAAAGAGTAACTAAAAAGGGCCTATCGGTGATGGAAGAAAACTGCCAGGGTTTTTTTGCAAATCGCCGTCGTCTCTCACCTCCGCACTGGCGCCATGCCGCCGTGCCGCGCCCGCACGATGCCACGCCGGGGCACCCCCCCCCCCTTCTCTGCCGCCACCTGCAAGGAGAGCCAGCCCCACGAGGCATACCTGCTCCCCCTCCCTCCCAGCGATTCTTCCCCGTTTCCTCTCTCTCTCCATTTTCCCCCCACGAGCTCGCAACCGAGCCGCCATGTCCGAGCTCGCCGCCAGAGATTGAGCTCGGCCCGAGCAAATCGAAGACCGCAGGAAGCTTCGCCTCGACGTCCTCTACCACTCCGCCGAAGGAATTGAAGAGGGAAGCCCTGAATCGACCGCGCCGTCCGCAGCTTCTCCGACCACGGCCGAGCTCCGCCGTGTGATTGCCGCCGTTCCCGTCCACCTCCGTCTCCGCCGAGCCTACCCACGAGTCTGGGGTGAGCACACGAACCTCCCCGTGCCCTCCTTTTCGTCGCTCGCGATCCGTAGCTCGAGTTCGTTTAAGCTCGCCGTCGCATCGCGTTTGACGTCCGCGTCGGATATTCCGGGCTGGGACGAGCCGGATAGTCCGGTTTACTCCAGTACGTCGAACCACATTTTCTTGCCCGTGCATCGGATATTCCGAGTCCAGTCCAAATCGGATAATCCGGTTAATGCCAGTACCTCCAAACCTCAAAATTCTTCTCCATCGGAATTTCCGAGTCAAAAGAAAATCGGATAATCCGATTTAATCCAGTACCTAGAATACTTCATATTCCACCTTCTTCCAAACCTGGCCATTTAGTTTTAATTGTTGTTTAAAAGAATTCGACCAAGGGACATATTTAAAAGAGGAATTTTAGAAATGTAATAACTCTGTATTGGTTACTCAGAAAAATGTGTTGAATATACCAAAATGCTCAGAACAATGTGAACTATCCAGAAGCATCATTTTCATGCATGTTTAATCACAATTATAGTACTGCACTTATAGAAGTTAGGAGAATCATTAAGTTAAATATGGGGTGTTTTCTCATCTGGTTGAAGTAATTAATCTCGCACCCCATTTAAATTGCTAGATAGCTATTAATAAGTTAGGTACATTAAAATGTCATGTCATCATGTGTTTGCGCATTGCATTCGTGAAGCATGTGTGGTGATTGATTGTTTCTTCCCGTGTTTTATGCTACGATAGATCAAGCAGCCGGGGTTACGCCGCAATACCCCGACGATCCGTACTACCAGCACGTTGAACAAGGCAAGCGTAATCCCCCCTCTGAGTATGTCTTACCCTATTTTCCGCAAATATTTTCTCCACTATAATATTGCATGCGGTTCCAAATGTCAATTTGATTGGATTAGAGTATCCTATAGTTGCATTAAGTTTCCGATGCCATTATCTGTTTCCCCTCCTATTATCCATAGGATTGTATTGTTGGCCTGAAATACTTAACTATGCTATGTTGATGCTTAGCCATGCCTAGTTAAATGCTTAGTCGTCCGATGGATATTTCATGTTGGAAACAGGTGTTGAAATGTCCGGATGATGGTGGATGAATTGTGGTGATAGGTAATAAAATGCTTAAAGGTGGGGATGAGAGGTCACTATGGTATGGTGGTGTTTTATCTCGCTCCCGCCGCCTAGGTGCGAGTTCTTTACCTCTTGAACCAAGAATGAGCGCGCTTCCATTCGGTGGGGTATATGGAGCCCTCGTCGACCGACTAACTTGTGCGGGGCTAGCCAGGGTCCTCTAGTTTGAGCTTCCATTTGCGCGTGCGTTGAGATGGTGGCCAAGGCTGAGATGAGGATGGTGGTGTTTAGGAAAATGAGTGGCCACGTGGCAGGGTGTTGGAGGCACTGAACCTGTCCCGTCCTCACTGATGATCCTAGGTTAGTCTCAAGCAAGGTAAAGGTTGTAACCGTTCCCACTCAGCCGGCTTTCCCCGGAAGAGAGCTAAGCGTAGGCAATGAGCCGGGCGGTACCGAAGGTTAAACACAGTGCACCCCTGCAGGGTTAAATCTTTTCGAAAAGCCGTGTCCACGGTTATGGACGACTTGGGAAAGGACGATAAGATCATAGAATAACTTGAACGGAATGATTAAAAACTGAGTACTATAGGTACTACTCAAGAATGCAAGATTAGCTTCCTCGAGGGTGATTCGGGGAGGTGCCTTTATAGAACAGGTACAGTGGTAAATGGTGGTTGATGATGAGAAAGGATCAGAAGAAAAGAGTTACTTCTTACCCATTTTGAAAACTATTCTGATTAGTCGATGCCATGGAGTTATGTTTTCATAAATAAAATCAGCTTTATGCAAAACAGGCATAAAACTTTGAAAGCCTCATCGAGCTAAAGCTCTATATTTAATCTTGCGAGTTCGTTGAACTCAACGTCGTTTGCTTTGTTTCAGAGGAGGACTTCACCGACCTCGAAGGTGGGTTCTTTGTGGAAGTCGACGAGTAGTCTGGGGTTCCCAGGTGGCAGCTTGAGAAATCCCAGAACAGCTGGCGCTGGATGTTTATCTGTAGGCCTCTTAGGCCATAATTTGGATCTTGTTGTTTAGAACAACTTAATTCGCTTCCGCATGTTGTAATGTTGGGTCTGTGACCTCTGGTTGTAATTTGCTATCTTTTCTATTATAAGAGTTGAACTATAATGCTTTGTGTCGTAGAGTCTGTGATGTGCCAGTTGTTCCACAAGTCTTGATCTCTCTATTATGCTTTGATAGTTGTGCCTGTGTTAAGGCATCAATCGGGGTGTTGCGTTGCCGATGATCCATTCCGAGCAACGCCTGCCAAAGGTTTTGGCCGGGGATTGGTAAACCCGTAACCTCCGGTTGTATCGCTTAACCGGTGACACACAGCATCACTGTATAGCAGTCGGGTCGGGGCGCCACAATTCTTTATGTTACTATGCAATCCATACACAACTAAAATTTGACTCTGATAATTTAACAGTTCCACGACAGATGAATGCAACGGGAATTTAGGAGAAGCTGTTGAAGTACCATTCGGCACAGTTTTTTCAGGTTACATCATACCCCCTTTAAGATATTTAATGGAATTCAGGAGAAGCTGTTGAAGTATCATTTGGTAAATTTAGCTTTCATTATTTCTCCAGATATTAGTGCAAGAATAAATATCGAGAACCATGGTGCATTGTTATGGTTAAATTAGCAATCAAAATCTAATCCTCTGCTTCCAAATTTCCTAATTTTAATATGTAGTATGAGTGGTGTAGAGATAGTTAAGAACCTTTCCGTTGTTAAGATACTTGACTCTTGCTTCATGGTATTATATCTGTTTACTCTTCAAGCAGTGAGTCATCATCCGTTTATTTTTCAGTATAAAAAAGAATGATTGAATTTGTAGCTTCTGAAGATTTAGAATTTGCAATGATTCTTCTCTCGCCTGTTCTTTTTCAGTCTCTCTCTTCCTGGCATGTCGTTTCGTGCTCTAACCCGCTCATGTATTTATGCAAGAAAGTTTTATTTGCATCAATCTTGCATATTTGCTCAAACCAATTCAGTCTGGTGTGTAGTGTATTTTCCTTACAAAGTCAGGTATCAAGTAATTTTATAGTCGATGTAAATTTGATTAATTTCTAAAAATTGAACTTCGGCGGGTGAAATCATACACCCGCACCTTCACCAACCACACAAAATACAGTTAATGGCTTAGAAAATAGTATAGGCTGTTTTAACACAAAAACATTTGAGCAAGCTGGGACTTTTCGTACGCTGAAATAACTATTTTCATGTTCCTGGTGACCTGCAGTTTTTTCTTTTCCAACAAATAATAATGCCAAATTGTTTCATTTTTTTCATGATTTTATATGTTCTCCGATGATTTATTTTCACTGTAGGGTCGCTTCATATATAGTTCTCAGTGATGTAAAAGATCTATTCGGCCTATGTTTGTATTATATAGGTTCTGTTGCTGAAGTGTAACTCGGATTAAAGTTACATGGATGCTTCATCTTGCTATGCACTTAGGTATTTTATCAGGAAGCTATATCTTTTACGGAGACATATATGTTCGTCCTGTTCTATTGCTCCTTTACGACCGGCTTTGCATAGTTCACCTTTCATGGATGAAAAGAAAACTGCCGCATAACACAACATTCTGGAGGTGTTGAAAAATCTAAGGGAAGCAAACACGTCCAATACTAACCGGCTTCGCATAGTTCGCCTTTCATGGATGATTAGAAGTTTATTTTCTTCATTCTAATTCTTTTTCCTCATATGTGAGATATCCAAAGAGTATACACCAATATTTTTCTATGAAGACAATATTCCAAATTCGGTAGGGCGTAGGTAAGGAGTCCAATATGTTGTCTGTGGAAATTATTGAAATTGATAGTGTTATAATGGATTAGAAGGTAACATTAATATCTAGCCCGTGCGAATGCATGGGTTGACGACTAGTGAGTTGTAATTAGATTAAATCTAAAATAAAGAAGAGAACCAAGGGTTCTTAAATCACATACCTGCGCTCAGATAGGGAAGATCATTGGCAGTCATGGCGATATTCTTTATCAAGGCATGCATGCATTCAAACGTATTCAGTACCGCAAACACTGGTTTCGCAACACGTTCAGCACCGCGAACAGCAACCCGTTGACACTTTTAAGTCTGCCGGTTGTTTCCAGTTTCTCAAGATGGATGGGTCTTCGAGATCTCACGAAGCATGTTGTTCCTCTCAACCCGTTCAGTAGCCCCCGGCCCATGTCCCGCCGGAAAGGGATGCTTAATCACATGTAATTAAGCATGCCATTTCTCGTATGATGTAATATACAACTTTGTTCTTGATGCTACTGCCCTTGCTGGATGTTGATACGCTTTTGCTGATGTTATGCCACATGTAATTAAGCATCCGAACTGGTCTGGGAATTAAGCTGATCGTTTGACAAAATCTGCTGCAAGCCAGCAACTTAACACAATGATTGATGATAATAATAAGAATGCTCATGTATGTCTGAACTTTCTTTATGGAGGAAAAAAAAATGTATGTCTGAACTCTGGGATACAGTAGAGTTTGACCAGTCGTGCGATTGCATCACTGCACCAGTGGTGGAAGGTGCTGTCATTCCTATTTTCGAGGCGCGCAACGTCCAGTTAGCTTCAGAAACACCATAGAAATGCAACATTTCGTGGCTATAGGTAATGCCAGAAAATATGTTGGACATAGAGTTAATCTCCTAGACTTAGTGGACATCTCAGAAGACACGATTAAGTGTTGAGTATCTGGCCACGATAAGGGAGGAAGGATAAGAAAGTAGGACACATTATATCACCAGAGACCCAAGACCACCAACATCATGCGATGCCACTACACTTGGTCACTCTCAATCATCCAATAAATCACTAGTAGAAAAAGGACTTTTGGTCCGGAGTACTGTTTTGCCATTAGCCCCGGTTCAGGCAAAAACCGGGACCAGTGCCTGGCACTGGTCCCGGTTCGAGCTGCCAGGGCCCCGTGGGGCAATGGTCCCGGTTCGGTTGGGGGCATTGGTCCCGGTTCATGCCAAGAACCGGGACCAAAGCTCCAGAGCCGGACCACGTGGCATGCCGCGGAGCTTTGGTCCCGGTTCGTGCCAAGAACCGGGACCAATACCCCTCCCCTGCCTATATATTGTTGCCCCCACCCCCCTCTCTCCTCTGTTTTTTTTTCCTGGATTGGTGGGAAGTGGGGGTGCTAGTTTTTTTTCTCTTTGCCACGCACAAGATGTGTTCGATGAAATGCCCGACCCGCACCGAGGTTAGCAACTTTATCCTTTTCGTCTGTAATTGATACAGAAATATTGCACGTGTCGATGTACGGTGGTCATTTCACTATTCAAGATGTTATTGTAATGGTATTTGATAAACTTAATTATATATATGATGCAGATGGATGCACGGATGCGATGGATGTACGGCGAACGACGCAGTTCCGAGTTTATTGCAGGCCTGCATAAATTTCTCGATGTGGCTGAGGCAAACAAAGTGAATAATTTTATGCCTTGTCCATGTGAGAAGTGTCGGAACGTCAGGGAGTACTCTGACCCGAGAACCATTCAAGACCACGTGATTCGGAAAGGTTTCATGCCCAGCTATAATTGTTGGACCAAGCACGGAGAAAGAGGGGTTACGATGGAAGACAATGAAGAAGAGGAGGATGATGACAACTATCCTATGTTCCCTGAGGAATGCGGTGATACTGTTATGGAAGACGTTGAAGAAGAAAGAGGTGAACATCGGGCATCAGATGAGCCCGCTGATGGTCTTGGTGGGGTCATTTCTGATGCAAAGCGAGAATGCGATACAGAAAAGGAGAAGCTAAAGTTGGAGGCCATGCTTGAGGATCACAAAAAGTTGCTGTACCCAAACTGCGAAGATGGCAGCACAAAGCTCGGTACCACACTGGAACTGCTGAAATGGAAGGCAGAGACTGGTTGTTCTGACAAGGGATTTGAGAAGTTACTGAAAATAATGAAGCCGAAGCTTCCAAAGGATAACGAATTGCCCGAGACTACATACGAAGCAAAGAAGGCTATCTGCCCTCTAGGATTAGATGTGCAGAAGATACATGCATGCATTAATGACTGCATCCTGTACCGCGGTGAGTACGAGAACATGGATAAATGCCCGGTATGCAATGCACTGCGGTACAAGATAAGACAAGATGACCCTGGTGATGTTGAGGGCGATGACGAGCCCCCCCGGAAGAGGGTTCCTGCTAAGGTGATGTGGTATGCTCCTATAATACCACGGTTGAAACGTCTGTTCAGAAACAAAGAGCATGCCAGGTTGTTGCGATGGCACAAAGAAGAGCGTAAGAAAGACGGGAAGTTGAGACACCCCGCCGATGGGTCCCAGTGGAGAAAAATCGACAGAGAGTTCCCGACATTTTCAGATGACGCAAGGAACTTAAGATTTGGTCTAAGTACAGATGGCTTTAATCCTTTTGGGGAGCAGAGCTCCAGTCATAGCACTTGGCCCGTGACTCTATGTATCTACAACCTTCCTCCTTGGTTGTGCATGAAGCGGAAGTTCATTATGATGCCAGTGCTCATCCAAGGCCCGAAGCAACCCGGCAACGACATTGATGTGTACCTACGGCCATTAGTTGATGAACTTTTGCAGTTGTGGTCCGAACCAGGTGTACGTGTGTGGGATGAGCACAAACAACAGGAATTTGACCTACGAGCGTTGCTGTTCGTAACCATCAATGATTGGCCTGCTCTTAGTAACATTTCAGGACAGTCAAACAAGGGATACAATGCATGCACGCACTGTTTAGATAAGACTGAAAGTATACATTTGGGAAACAAGAATGTGTACCTGGGGCATCGTCGATTTCTTCCGAACGGTCATGCCGTAAGAAAGCCCGGCAAGCATTTCAACGGTGAGGCAGATCGCCGGAAGAAGCCTAACCTCCCTGATGGTGATGTTATATATGACATGGTCAAGGATTTAGAAGTAATCTTTGGAAAGGGTCCTGGCAGTCTATCTGTTCCGAATGACGCTGACAACCACGTACCCATATGGAAGAAGTGCTCTATATTCTGGGAGCTACCCTATTGGAAAGTCCTAGAGGTCCGGTCTTCAATCGACGTGATGCACGTGACGAAGAATCTTTGCGTGAACCTGCTAGGCTTCCTGGGCGTGTATGGGAAGACAAAAGATACACCGGAAGCACGGGCAGACCAGCAACGTATGAAAGACCCATACAACAAGCAGACGGATAAAGGGCGTAAATACTTAAGCAGATACGCTCTTACCAAAGCAGAGAAGGAAATCTTTTTTGAATGCCTGAGCAGTATCAAGGTCCCGGCTGGCTTCTCGTCAAATATAAAGGGAATAATAAATATGGCAAAGAAAAAATTCCAGAACCTGAAGTCTCATGATTGCCACGTGATTATGACGCAGTTGCTTCCGGTTGCATTGAGGGGGCTTCTACCGGAAAATGTTCGAGTACCCATTGTGAAGCTATGTGCATTCCTCAATGCAATATCTCAGAAGGTCATCGATCCAGTAACTCTACCAAGTTTACAGAAGGCTGTGGTCCAATGTCTTGTCAGCTTCGAGTTGGTGTTCCCCCCATCATTCTTCAATATTATGACGCATCTCCTGGTTCACCTACGCGACGAGATTGCCATTCTCGGTCCTGTATTTCTACACAATATGTTCCCCTTCGAGAGGTTCATGGGAGTCTTGAAGAAATATGTTCATAACCGTGCTAGGCCAGAAGGAAGCATCTCAAGGGGCTATGGAACAGAAGAGGTCATTGAGTTCTGTGTTGACTTTATTCCTGACCTTAAGCCGATTGGTGTTCCTGAATCGCGGCATGAGGGGAGACTGAGTGGAAAAGGCACGCTAGGAAAGAAAGCACTGATATGTAGGGACGGGCATTCTTTAACTCAAGCACACTACACAGTTCTACAAAGTTCCACCTTCGTGGCTCCGTATATCGAGGAACACAAGAATTATGTACGCTCCAAGAACCCGGGGAAGGATGACTCCTGGATTAAAGAAAAACACATGGAGACCTTCGGCAGTTGGTTGCGATTACAGCTCATGAATGACACCACTGTCGGAGATCAGCTCTACTTGTTGGCCGCGTCACCATCTTCGACTGTATTGAATTTCCAAGGGTACGAGATAAATGGGAATACATTTTACACGATCGCCCAAGATAAAAAGAGCACCAACCAGAACAGTGGTGTCCGCTTGATGCAACAAACGACGATGGGCAAAAGGACACATACTATGGTCGCATAGAGGAGATATGGGAACTTGACTATGGACCTACTTTTAAGGTCCCTTTGTTTCGGTGCAGTTGGGTCAACATGAATGGAGAAGGGATAAAGGTAGACCAGCTGTACGGGATGACAACAGTGGATCTCAAGAATCTTGGTTGTTACAAGAACGAACCATTCGTCCTAGCCAATGATGTGGCTCAGGTTTTCTATGTGAAGGACATGTCCTCCAGACCGAAAAAAAGAAAAAACAAGCAAACGAATACCGAAAAAAAGAAAAAACAAGCAAACGAATACGATGAGCCAAAGCGTCACGTAGTTCTTTCAGGGAAAAGAAACATCGTGGGAGTCGAGGACAAGACAGACATGTCAGCAGATTATGATAAGTTTGATGAAATTCCGCCCTTCACAGTGAGAACTGACCCAAGCATCCCGTTAAATAATGAAGATGCTCCATGGTTACGGCTGAAGCGATCATAGGCCAGGGACATACGCGAAGAAGGGTTCATGGCTTTTATGTAAATCAATGTAATGTATTAAACCTTTATGTGATGTGTAGTAATGTATTAAACCTTTATGTGGTGAAACACGCGTGGTAGGTGGTTGTCGGCTCCCACACCTCCCGTGGGAACCTCTCAAACCTCAGCTTCGACCGTCCAAACACAGTTCCCCCTGCATACAGCCCGACGGTGGCTCGTGAGTTTGAGCGCCACTTCGATCCAAGCAGCGGTAAGACGTCTCTGATGATCTACAACCGTCCGGCAAGACGTCTCTGATGATCTGCAACCGTTTGGAACGGTCGCAGGTCATCAGAGACGTCTTGCCACTGGTTGCCCAAAGATGCCTCTCCGAGTGACGCTGGAATGTTTTGTGTTTGAGCACCACTTCGATCCAAGCAGCGGCAAGACGTCTCTGATGATCTACAACCGTCCGGCAACACATCTCTGATGATCTGCAACCGTTTGGAACGGTCGCAGGTCATCAGAGACGTCTTGCCGCTGGTTGCCCAAAGATGCCTCTCCGAGTGACGCTGGAATGTTTTGTGTGAGTGAGTAACTTGTCTGAGGAGGGCGGTTATATATAGGGTACGTGTGCTTCTTTAGTCCCGGTTGGTAACACCAACCGGGTCATGTGGCTCACGAAGTGGTCGTGATACTGCTGATCCAACAGCTCACAATCCCTCAAAAGAAACACACCCCTGATCCAACGTCTCACAAGCGCTTGAAAGAAACACACGATCCGTGTGCTTCTTTAGTCCCGGTTGGTAACACCAACCGGGTCATGTGGCTCACGAAGTGGTCGTGATACTGCTGATCCAACAGCTCACAATCCCTCAAAAGAAACACACCCCTGATCCAACGGCTCACAAGCGATTGAAAGAAACACACGATCTGTGTGCTTCTTTAGTCCCGGTTGGTAACACCAACCGGGTCATGTGGCTCACGAAGTGGTCGTGATACTGCTGGTAACACCAACCGGGACTAAAGACGGGCTTTGCGGTCACGACACGTGTCCTCCCCCAGCGCTTTCCTGGGCACCTGTCCTCCCCCAGCGCTGCCCTGGAGGTCTTTATATATTGTCGCCGACGGGGTAAACCCTAATCCACCATTCCTAGCCACGAACGCATCGTCTCCACGAGATGGATCCGCCACGCCCGCCGCAGCGCCTTCTGGACGAGGTCGAGCGTGCTCGGCAGAGCGCGCTTGGGCGCAACCGCGGGAGTCTATCCCGCCGTATGCCCACGAGCCCGGCGTGGAGAGGAATGCCCAGCTACCGGCCTCCTGCTCCACCAGGTGCCGCCGCACCTCCACCTGGCGCCGCTGCACCTCCACCAGGCGCCGCCGCTCCTCCCGCGGAGGAGGAGGAGGACGACGACTTCGACTGGAGCGACGACGGGGAAAAAGGTTGTGGGTTGCAGATACAGGAGGCCATGGAAGCCTCCTTCCAGTCTGTCCGCGACTACCCTGTCCAGCGAGCCAAGACTTCCTACCAGCTCAAGGTGAAGGAGGCTTCCGATCTGGATTGGGCGCTGAAAGACTCATCCTCCATGGATCTTGCCCTCCGCCGCAAACGTGCGCGCGAGAACCGGGCGGCCGCCCACGGGGCTGGCTCCTCCCGCCGTTCCCCCTAATCCTACGGCCTTCGAGCCAGCAAGTCCGTTTATGTAGAATAATGTTGGTGATGTTGGATCAGGGGTGTGTTTCTTTCAAGCGCTTGTGAGACGTTGTATCATGTGTAATAATGTATTAAACCTTTTATGTAATGCATTAAGATAAATGAATTAATAATTTTTATCTGCTTTCTTCTACATTTTACAACACCAAACATTCATCTTACAAATATAGGTTTTCTGAAATTGTTCTGCATTTACTTCTGCTTGCCATGGGATTTTACAACACCAAAAATAGAATTAACTGAATTAATAATTATTATTACTTAATCATAAATCTTACTTAATCAATTTTTATCGATTTATACGTATTATTAGTCGAGTTTCGACTTACGGATTTAAAGATATGAATTTATCCATATTAAATTGAAAATGACAATAATAATGTAAAATTGATTTTGGATTATTTATACAAATTCAAACACTTTTCATGTTGAAAGTTTTGTCAATTCAAAATATGCAATAAAGTTAATGCATTTTTAATTGAAAATGGCAAAATGGTTAATAGTTTGTATAGTTAGAATAATTATTTTAGAAAACAGAAAATGGTTTTGGATTATTTATTCAAATTTAAAAACTTTTCATGTTGAAAGTCTTTTCAGATTCAAAACCATTTGAAATTCATATCCAAACACCTAAATAAGAAAAAAAAAAGGCGGGAACAAAATTTCAGAACTGAAAAGTTCAAAATAATTTTGAAAAAGGACCCTTGGTCCCGGTTTCTACCAAGAACCGGGACCAATGAGTCCGTGGATCCCGCGCTTGATCTGCCCACTCTTTGGTCCCGGTTGGTCGACGCATGCAGTAGGAGCACGACGAGCACTGCCAGAGCTGCGAGCTTAGCGTGCGCCATTTGCTATGCCTAACTAATTAAGTTCCTGCAGTCCTGCTGCTAATTAGGCTTGCATGTGCTAGACTTGCTCGCGTGTGCTTATGGCGTTTGATTCCAGTGGTTTATATAGAAGAGCATCGCGCATCGGTTCTTGTTTCAGAACTGCGACACTAGCTTAGGTTATTCTTTTGCCGATACCCTCGATCGGTGTGCTCAATATGGGACTATTTAACGGCCTTTTTCAGGGACACTTGTGTAGTTGTGTGTGGTGTAAAACGATGTATTTGGATTTGATGGTGTGGCTGATTATTACAGCGGTAATACCCGAGCGAATGGCAACTGAGCAGGTCGCCGTCCTGGAGTCGATAGTGATTCTTTCTCCGTGTAAATCAATAAATAATCTCAAGCCAGCTTTTCAATTACGCATCCAAAATTTGCTTCTAGAATCAGCATCACATCACCCACCTCTAAAGAGCCCTCTATATTATTTAAGAGCTAATCATCTTATATATATATATTTACTAATTGGAGGCACCGTAGGAGCTTCCACGTTAATCCTAGAGATTAACAATTTTGTCCGTACGATCTAAAATTTAACTGTCTAAAGCCGTTGGATTTAAGCTGTTGCCCAACGCGTCACGCGTGACCCTCCGACATGACCTGCTAGACATGAGTTCGAATCGCGTAGGTTGCATATCATGCCGTAATTAATTCGTGCCGTGCGCACACAGGGATGATATTCTCCTCTGACCTCTGCCCCCGTGGCCAATCTGCATCGTATGGATTGAGTGCGCGCCTCCGCGGCGGCAATGGCCGAACTCTGCACCATCCGGGACGCACGCATTAGGGATCAATCAACTGCAGTGCGCCATGTACTCTGTTTCGAGACCAATCTTGCTGATCTGAGGTAAGGTACCAGCACGACACTCTTTTTCCCAATCAGACTCCGTCTACCAGTTTGATCTTGAAAATTGGACGCCCTTTTGTTCACACTCAGATCTGTTAATACTTTGATCTACAAAATTGGAGAGAAGCAGTTTAATTCTCCCATGGTACTCCTCCATGCCCTTCAGCTGTAGTAGGCTGCATCCGTGATGCACCACACGCTTTGGCGGCCGGCCGGCCGGCCACCGCCCCGCAAGGCCGCAACGCCAGTTACGGGTATACCGCTGCTGAATATATGTGCCATACAATGCTGGATGTAGATGATAGGCGCGCCGTCAGACATCGATGCGAACGTCCGTGCACGCACAGGCTTCCAGGTCATATTTGTCTCTCTACTCTTTATCTAAAAAAAAAAATTTGTCTCTCTACTCAATTAAGTTAACCTTTGTTTTAGCTTCTTCAGACTAATATGGCTGTCAGTAGCCAAACAATATATATCACCCTAACAGATATTAAATATGGTGCTCTAGCCTTGAACTAGAAACTTATAATTAGCCTATGTCAAAACAATTAGTTTTCTGTAAGGAATTTATAAATCCGTTTATAAAATTCTAGCTTTATGTACTAATTACCTCTCTGGTCTGATATGGGCACTACAAGTTCATGTCCGTACATAATGCCTATGTCATGTGCTTGATGCCAGCATGCATGAAATCAAGGTATGCATCAAAACAGAATTTGGTTGGCTTAGCTTGACAGCCTTCTGGGTTTTGTTGTTCTACCGTGGTCCAAGCTATACAAATTCTTCAAAATAAATCGAGGAATGTCCCATTTGAAAAAAAATAGAATACCTGTTCACTATGATACGTTCCTTAGATTACTAAATCATCAATATATTTATTCTTCCGAACATACCAAGTCATACGTATTCATAACCTGTCTTCTAATTTGCTTATAATGTTACCTATTTTGTTGTTTAAGTACGAATTATCCTTTTCTTTTTTTCAAACTTCACATAATACCTGAAGGTCATCAACGAACAGCTTGCATGTTCCATCCTTGCAGGTAATTAAATGTATATGTACAATTCATATAAAGGTATGTGGCAACAGTGTACATGCAGCCAGTTGATTATATTAATCTAATTTATGGACATATTTCCATCTTTGTGTTTGGAGGGAAAGCCATGAATAGAATCAGCATCCAGTCCTGAAGAATACAGCCGTGGAGATATCTCATAGGCACAAGAACCATGTATAATATGCTGCGGGGATTTGGGATGCTAAATAACCAAGAATGCTGTAAAAAAACAACTATGGAAAGGATTCATCCATCTGGGCCACTCCTTTTGGTATGATAACTGTTAACTGAATATACTGGAATTTTAGCTAATGTTCACATGTGCAGTTTATATTGAGTAGTATTGTCCGTGGCTTATATATTCAGGTTTAATGCGTCTCATGATAAACCACCTTTGCGACAGTTACTGAATATCGTAGTGTTATTTACGGACATGTCTTCCTCATGATATGTGACCAAACATAGAATGTCTGGAACCATACAATTGTTTGTTGAACCAATCATGATAGCGTATAGTTTCATTTCTCCGCCGTATGATATATTCTTGTAACAGCCCACTTTTGGTATTGCAAAATATGAACCAAATTTTCGCTTTTCTTTCCTCTCATGCATCATGACATCCATGCATAATCATGTCTCATTTGAGTTAATACAACAGTTGCATGGAAATGTTGTTGAGTTGTTAAACAAAAGTTTGCAAATAAACATATTTGTCAAGGAAGTTCCAAGAGTTCACAAATAATATTTGTGCACTTGCTCTAAAATCACTAGGGTATTCTTCAAATTTTCAAATCACCAAAAATCCCTAGACATACCTTCCTAAACAAATGTTGTCCAAACTATTTTATTTTGAGACACCAAAATTTGTGGAGCTTCTACAGGTTATGGGGAGGCTGCCTGAATTTTGTCATAATTTTTGAAGATGTTTAAGTGCCTTAATTAAATCCCTAAAAGCCACTGTTTTTAAAAGAGTAACTAAAAAGGGCCTATCGGTGATGGAAGAAAACTGCCAGGGTTTTTTTGCAAATCGCCGTCGTCTCTCACCTCCGCACTGGCGCCATGCCGCCGTGCCGCGCCCGCACGATGCCACGCCGGGGCACCCCCCCCCCCTTCTCTGCCGCCACCTGCAAGGAGAGCCAGCCCCACGAGGCATACCTGCTCCCCCTCCCTCCAAGCGATTCTTCCCCGTTTCCTCTCTCTCTCCATTTTCCCCCCACGAGCTCGCAACCGAGCCGCCATGTCCGAGCTCGCCGCCAGAGATTGAGCTCGGCCCGAGCAAATCGAAGACCGCAGGAAGCTTCGCCTCGACGTCCTCTACCACTCCGCCGAAGGAATTGAAGAGGGAAGCCCTGAATCGACCGCGCCGTCCGCAGCTTCTCCGACCACGGCCGAGCTCCGCCGTGTGATTGCCGCCGTTCCCGTCCACCTCCGTCTCCGCCGAGCCTACCCACGAGTCTGGGGTGAGCACACGAACCTCCCCGTGCCCTCCTTTTCGTCGCTCGCGATCCGTAGCTCGAGTTCGTTTAAGCTCGCCGTCGCATCGCGTTTGACGTCCGCGTCGGATATTCCGGGCTGGGACGAGCCGGATAGTCCGGTTTACTCCAGTACGTCGAACCACATTTTCTTGCCCGTGCATCGGATATTCCGAGTCCAGTCCAAATCGGATAATCCGGTTAATGCCAGTACCTCCAAACCTCAAAATTCTTCTCCATCGGAATTTCCGAGTCAAAAGAAAATCGGATAATCCGATTTAATCCAGTACCTAGAATACTTCATATTCCACCTTCTTCCAAACCTGGCCATTTAGTTTTAATTGTTGTTTAAAAGAATTCGACCAAGGGACATATTTAAAAGAGGAATTTTAGAAATGTAATAACTCTGTATTGGTTACTCAGAAAAATGTGTTGAATATACCAAAATGCTCAGAACAATGTGAACTATCCAGAAGCATCATTTTCATGCATGTTTAATCACAATTATAGTACTGCACTTATAGAAGTTAGGAGAATCATTAAGTTAAATATGGGGTGTTTTCTCATCTGGTTGAAGTAATTAATCTCGCACCCCATTTAAATTGCTAGATAGCTATTAATAAGTTAGGTACATTAAAATGTCATGTCATCATGTGTTTGCGCATTGCATTCGTGAAGCATGTGTGGTGATTGATTGTTTCTTCCCGTGTTTTATGCTACGATAGATCAAGCAGCCGGGGTTACGCCGCAATACCCCGACGATCCGTACTACCAGCACGTTGAACAAGGCAAGCGTAATCCCCCCTCTGAGTATGTCTTACCCTATTTTCCGCAAATATTTTCTCCACTATAATATTGCATGCGGTTCCAAATGTCAATTTGATTGGATTAGAGTATCCTATAGTTGCATTAAGTTTCCGATGCCATTATCTGTTTCCCCTCCTATTATCCATAGGATTGTATTGTTGGCCTGAAATACTTAACTATGCTATGTTGATGCTTAGCCATGCCTAGTTAAATGCTTAGTCGTCCGATGGATATTTCATGTTGGAAACAGGTGTTGAAATGTCCGGATGATGGTGGATGAATTGTGGTGATAGGTAATAAAATGCTTAAAGGTGGGGATGAGAGGTCACTATGGTATGGTGGTGTTTTATCTCGCTCCCGCCGCCTAGGTGCGAGTTCTTTACCTCTTGAACCAAGAATGAGCGCGCTTCCATTCGGTGGGGTATATGGAGCCCTCGTCGACCGACTAACTTGTGCGGGGCTAGCCAGGGTCCTCTAGTTTGAGCTTCCATTTGCGCGTGCGTTGAGATGGTGGCCAAGGCTGAGATGAGGATGGTGGTGTTTAGGAAAATGAGTGGCCACGTGGCAGGGTGTTGGAGGCACTGAACCTGTCCCGTCCTCACTGATGATCCTAGGTTAGTCTCAAGCAAGGTAAAGGTTGTAACCGTTCCCACTCAGCCGGCTTTCCCCGGAAGAGAGCTAAGCGTAGGCAATGAGCCGGGCGGTACCGAAGGTTAAACACAGTGCACCCCTGCAGGGTTAAATCTTTTCGAAAAGCCGTGTCCACGGTTATGGACGACTTGGGAAAGGACGATAAGATCATAGAATAACTTGAACGGAATGATTAAAAACTGAGTACTATAGGTACTACTCAAGAATGCAAGATTAGCTTCCTCGAGGGTGATTCGGGGAGGTGCCTTTATAGAACAGGTACAGTGGTAAATGGTGGTTGATGATGAGAAAGGATCAGAAGAAAAGAGTTACTTCTTACCCATTTTGAAAACTATTCTGATTAGTCGATGCCATGGAGTTATGTTTTCATAAATAAAATCAGCTTTATGCAAAACAGGCATAAAACTTTGAAAGCCTCATCGAGCTAAAGCTCTATATTTAATCTTGCGAGTTCGTTGAACTCAACGTCGTTTGCTTTGTTTCAGAGGAGGACTTCACCGACCTCGAAGGTGGGTTCTTTGTGGAAGTCGACGAGTAGTCTGGGGTTCCCAGGTGGCAGCTTGAGAAATCCCAGAACAGCTGGCGCTGGATGTTTATCTGTAGGCCTCTTAGGCCATAATTTGGATCTTGTTGTTTAGAACAACTTAATTCGCTTCCGCATGTTGTAATGTTGGGTCTGTGACCTCTGGTTGTAATTTGCTATCTTTTTCTATTATAAGAGTTGAACTATAATGCTTTTTGTCGTAGAGTCTGTGATGTGCCAGTTGTTCCACAAGTCTTGATCTCTCTATTATGCTTTGATAGTTGTGCCTGTGTTAAGGCATCAATCGGGGTGTTGCGTTGCCGATGATCCATTCCGAGCAACGCCTGCCAAAGGTTTTGGCCGGGGATTGGTAAACCCGTAACCTCCGGTTGTATCGCTTAACCGGTGACACACAGCATCACTGTATAGCAGTCGGGTCGGGGCGCCACAATTCTTTATGTTACTATGCAATCCATACACAACTAAAATTTGACTCTGATAATTTAACAGTTCCACGACAGATGAATGCAACGGGAATTTAGGAGAAGCTGTTGAAGTACCATTCGGCACAGTTTTTTCAGGTTACATCATACCCCCTTTAAGATATTTAATGGAATTCAGGAGAAGCTGTTGAAGTATCATTTGGTAAATTTAGCTTTCATTATTTCTCCAGATATTAGTGCAAGAATAAATATCGAGAACCATGGTGCATTGTTATGGTTAAATTAGCAATCAAAATCTAATCCTCTGCTTCCAAATTTCCTAATTTTAATATGTAGTATGAGTGGTGTAGAGATAGTTAAGAACCTTTCCGTTGTTAAGATACTTGACTCTTGCTTCATGGTATTATATCTGTTTACTCTTCAAGCAGTGAGTCATCATCCGTTTATTTTTCAGTATAAAAAAGAATGATTGAATTTGTAGCTTCTGAAGATTTAGAATTTGCAATGATTCTTCTCTCGCCTGTTCTTTTTCAGTCTCTCTCTTCCTGGCATGTCGTTTCGTGCTCTAACCCGCTCATGTATTTATGCAAGAAAGTTTTATTTGCATCAATCTTGCATATTTGCTCAAACCAATTCAGTCTGGTGTGTAGTGTATTTTCCTTACAAAGTCAGGTATCAAGTAATTTTATAGTCGATGTAAATTTGATTAATTTCTAAAAATTGAACTTCGGCGGGTGAAATCATACACCCGCACCTTCACCAACCACACAAAATACAGTTAATGGCTTAGAAAATAGTATAGGCTGTTTTAACACAAAAACATTTGAGCAAGCTGGGACTTTTCGTACGCTGAAATAACTATTTTCATGTTCCTGGTGACCTGCAGTTTTTTCTTTTCCAACAAATAATAATGCCAAATTGTTTCATTTTTTTCATGATTTTATATGTTCTCCGGTGATTTATTTTCACTGTAGGGTCGCTTCATATATAGTTCTCAGTGATGTAAAAGATCTATTCGGCCTATGTTTGTATTATATAGGTTCTGTTGCTGAAGTGTAACTCGGATTAAAGTTACATGGATGCTTCATCTTGCTATGCACTTAGGTATTTTATCAGGAAGCTATATCTTTTACGGAGACATATATGTTCGTCCTGTTCTATTGCTCCTTTACGACCGGCTTTGCATAGTTCACCTTTCATGGATGAAAAGAAAACTGCCGCATAACACAACATTCTGGAGGTGTTGAAAAATCTAAGGGAAGCAAACACGTCCAATACTAACCGGCTTCGCATAGTTCGCCTTTCATGGATGATTAGAAGTTTATTTTCTTCATTCTAATTCTTTTTCCTCATATGTGAGATATCCAAAGAGTATACACCAATATTTTTCTATGAAGACAATATTCCAAATTCGGTAGGGCGTAGGTAAGGAGTCCAATATGTTGTCTGTGGAAATTATTGAAATTGATAGTGTTATAATGGATTAGAAGGTAACATTAATATCTAGCCCGTGCGAATGCACGGGTTGACGACTAGTGAGTTGTAATTAGATTAAATCTAAAATAAAGAAGAGAACCAAGGGTTCTTAAATCACATACCTGCGCTCAGATAGGGAAGATCATTGGCAGTCATGGCGATATTCTTTATCAAGGCATGCATGCATTCAAACGTATTCAGTACCGCAAACACTGGTTTCGCAACACGTTCAGCACCGCGAACAGCAACCCGTTGACACTTTTAAGTCTGCCGGTTGTTTCCAGTTTCTCAAGATGGATGGGTCTTCGAGATCTCACGAAGCATGTTGTTCCTCTCAACCCGTTCAGTAGCCCCCGGCCCATGTCCCGCCGGAAAGGGATGCTTAATCACATGTAATTAAGCATGCCATTTCTCGTATGATGTAATATACAACTTTGTTCTTGATGCTACTGCCCTTGCTGGATGTTGATACGCTTTTGCTGATGTTATGCCACATGTAATTAAGCATCCGAACTGGTCTGGGAATTAAGCTGATCGTTTGACAAAATCTGCTGCAAGCCAGCAACTTAACACAATGATTGATGATAATAATAAGAATGCTCATGTATGTCTGAACTTTCTTTATGGAGGAAAAAAAAATGTATGTCTGAACTCTGGGATACAGTAGAGTTTGACCAGTCGTGCGATTGCATCACTGCACCAGTGGTGGAAGGTGCTGTCATTCCTATTTTCGAGGCGCGCAACGTCCAGTTAGCTTCAGAAACACCATAGAAATGCAACATTTCGTGGCTATAGGTAATGCCAGAAAATATGTTGGACATAGAGTTAATCTCCTAGACTTAGTGGACATCTCAGAAGACACGATTAAGTGTTGAGTATCTGGCCACGATAAGGGAGGAAGGATAAGAAAGTAGGACACATTATATCACCAGAGACCCAAGACCACCAACATCATGCGATGCCACTACACTTGGTCACTCTCAATCATCCAATAAATCACTAGTAGAAAAAGGACTTTTGGTCCGGAGTACTGTTTTGCCATTAGCCCCGGTTCAGGCAAAAACCGGGACCAGTGCCTGGCACTGGTCCCGGTTCGAGCTGCCAGGGCCCCGTGGGGCAATGGTCCCGGTTCGGTTGGGGGCATTGGTCCCGGTTCATGCCAAGAACCGGGACCAAAGCTCCAGAGCCGGACCACGTGGCATGCCGCGGAGCTTTGGTCCCGGTTCGTGCCAAGAACCGGGACCAATACCCCTCCCCTGCCTATATATTGTTGCCCCCACCCCCCTCTCTCCTCTGTTTTTTTTTCCTGGATTGGTGGGAAGTGGGGGTGCTAGTTTTTTTTCTCTTTGCCACGCACAAGATGTGTTCGATGAAATGCCCGACCCGCACCGAGGTTAGCAACTTTATCCTTTTCGTCTGTAATTGATACAGAAATATTGCACGTGTCGATGTACGGTGGTCATTTCACTATTCAAGATGTTATTGTAATGGTATTTGATAAACTTAATTATATATATGATGCAGATGGATGCACGGATGCGATGGATGTACGGCGAACGACGCAGTTCCGAGTTTATTGCAGGCCTGCATAAATTTCTCGATGTGGCTGAGGCAAACAAAGTGAATAATTTTATGCCTTGTCCATGTGAGAAGTGTCGGAACGTCAGGGAGTACTCTGACCCGAGAACCATTCAAGACCACGTGATTCGGAAAGGTTTCATGCCCAGCTATAATTGTTGGACCAAGCACGGAGAAAGAGGGGTTACGATGGAAGACAATGAAGAAGAGGAGGATGATGACAACTATCCTATGTTCCCTGAGGAATGCGGTGATACTGTTATGGAAGACGTTGAAGAAGAAAGAGGTGAACATCGGGCATCAGATGAGCCCGCTGATGGTCTTGGTGGGGTCATTTCTGATGCAAAGCGAGAATGCGATACAGAAAAGGAGAAGCTAAAGTTGGAGGCCATGCTTGAGGATCACAAAAAGTTGCTGTACCCAAACTGCGAAGATGGCAGCACAAAGCTCGGTACCACACTGGAACTGCTGAAATGGAAGGCAGAGACTGGTTGTTCTGACAAGGGATTTGAGAAGTTACTGAAAATAATGAAGCCGAAGCTTCCAAAGGATAACGAATTGCCCGAGACTACATACGAAGCAAAGAAGGCTATCTGCCCTCTAGGATTAGATGTGCAGAAGATACATGCATGCATTAATGACTGCATCCTGTACCGCGGTGAGTACGAGAACATGGATAAATGCCCGGTATGCAATGCACTGCGGTACAAGATAAGACAAGATGACCCTGGTGATGTTGAGGGCGATGACGAGCCCCCCCGGAAGAGGGTTCCTGCTAAGGTGATGTGGTATGCTCCTATAATACCACGGTTGAAACGTCTGTTCAGAAACAAAGAGCATGCCAGGTTGTTGCGATGGCACAAAGAAGAGCGTAAGAAAGACGGGAAGTTGAGACACCCCGCCGATGGGTCCCAGTGGAGAAAAATCGACAGAGAGTTCCCGACATTTTCAGATGACGCAAGGAACTTAAGATTTGGTCTAAGTACAGATGGCTTTAATCCTTTTGGGGAGCAGAGCTCCAGTCATAGCACTTGGCCCGTGACTCTATGTATCTACAACCTTCCTCCTTGGTTGTGCATGAAGCGGAAGTTCATTATGATGCCAGTGCTCATCCAAGGCCCGAAGCAACCCGGCAACGACATTGATGTGTACCTACGGCCATTAGTTGATGAACTTTTGCAGTTGTGGTCCGAACCAGGTGTACGTGTGTGGGATGAGCACAAACAACAGGAATTTGACCTACGAGCGTTGCTGTTCGTAACCATCAATGATTGGCCTGCTCTTAGTAACATTTCAGGACAGTCAAACAAGGGATACAATGCATGCACGCACTGTTTAGATAAGACTGAAAGTATACATTTGGGAAACAAGAATGTGTACCTGGGGCATCGTCGATTTCTTCCGAACGGTCATGCCGTAAGAAAGCCCGGCAAGCATTTCAACGGTGAGGCAGATCGCCGGAAGAAGCCTAACCTCCCTGATGGTGATGTTATATATGACATGGTCAAGGATTTAGAAGTAATCTTTGGAAAGGGTCCTGGCAGTCTATCTGTTCCGAATGACGCTGACAACCACGTACCCATATGGAAGAAGTGCTCTATATTCTGGGAGCTACCCTATTGGAAAGTCCTAGAGGTCCGGTCTTCAATCGACGTGATGCACGTGACGAAGAATCTTTGCGTGAACCTGCTAGGCTTCCTGGGCGTGTATGGGAAGACAAAAGATACACCGGAAGCACGGGCAGACCAGCAACGTATGAAAGACCCATACAACAAGCAGACGGATAAAGGGCGTAAATACTTAAGCAGATACGCTCTTACCAAAGCAGAGAAGGAAATCTTTTTTGAATGCCTGAGCAGTATCAAGGTCCCGGCTGGCTTCTCGTCAAATATAAAGGGAATAATAAATATGGCAAAGAAAAAATTCCAGAACCTGAAGTCTCATGATTGCCACGTGATTATGACGCAGTTGCTTCCGGTTGCATTGAGGGGGCTTCTACCGGAAAATGTTCGAGTACCCATTGTGAAGCTATGTGCATTCCTCAATGCAATATCTCAGAAGGTCATCGATCCAGTAACTCTACCAAGTTTACAGAAGGCTGTGGTCCAATGTCTTGTCAGCTTCGAGTTGGTGTTCCCCCCATCATTCTTCAATATTATGACGCATCTCCTGGTTCACCTACGCGACGAGATTGCCATTCTCGGTCCTGTATTTCTACACAATATGTTCCCCTTCGAGAGGTTCATGGGAGTCTTGAAGAAATATGTTCATAACCGTGCTAGGCCAGAAGGAAGCATCTCAAGGGGCTATGGAACAGAAGAGGTCATTGAGTTCTGTGTTGACTTTATTCCTGACCTTAAGCCGATTGGTGTTCCTGAATCGCGGCATGAGGGGAGACTGAGTGGAAAAGGCACGCTAGGAAAGAAAGCACTGATATGTAGGGACGGGCATTCTTTAACTCAAGCACACTACACAGTTCTACAAAGTTCCACCTTCGTGGCTCCGTATATCGAGGAACACAAGAATTATGTACGCTCCAAGAACCCGGGGAAGGATGACTCCTGGATTAAAGAAAAACACATGGAGACCTTCGGCAGTTGGTTGCGATTACAGCTCATGAATGACACCACTGTCGGAGATCAGCTCTACTTGTTGGCCGCGTCACCATCTTCGACTGTATTGAATTTCCAAGGGTACGAGATAAATGGGAATACATTTTACACGATCGCCCAAGATAAAAAGAGCACCAACCAGAACAGTGGTGTCCGCTTGATGCAACAAACGACGATGGGCAAAAGGACACATACTATGGTCGCATAGAGGAGATATGGGAACTTGACTATGGACCTACTTTTAAGGTCCCTTTGTTTCGGTGCAGTTGGGTCAACATGAATGGAGAAGGGATAAAGGTAGACCAGCTGTACGGGATGACAACAGTGGATCTCAAGAATCTTGGTTGTTACAAGAACGAACCATTCGTCCTAGCCAATGATGTGGCTCAGGTTTTCTATGTGAAGGACATGTCCTCCAGACCGAAAAAAAGAAAAAACAAGCAAACGAATACCGAAAAAAAGAAAAAACAAGCAAACGAATACGATGAGCCAAAGCGTCACGTAGTTCTTTCAGGGAAAAGAAACATCGTGGGAGTCGAGGACAAGACAGACATGTCAGCAGATTATGATAAGTTTGATGAAATTCCGCCCTTCACAGTGAGAACTGACCCAAGCATCCCGTTAAATAATGAAGATGCTCCATGGTTACGGCTGAAGCGATCATAGGCCAGGGACATACGCGAAGAAGGGTTCATGGCTTTTATGTAAATCAATGTAATGTATTAAACCTTTATGTGATGTGTAGTAATGTATTAAACCTTTATGTGGTGAAACACGCGTGGTAGGTGGTTGTCGGCTCCCACACCTCCCGTGGGAACCTCTCAAACCTCAGCTTCGACCGTCCAAACACAGTTCCCCCTGCATACAGCCCGACGGTGGCTCGTGAGTTTGAGCGCCACTTCGATCCAAGCAGCGGTAAGACGTCTCTGATGATCTACAACCGTCCGGCAAGACGTCTCTGATGATCTGCAACCGTTTGGAACGGTCGCAGGTCATCAGAGACGTCTTGCCACTGGTTGCCCAAAGATGCCTCTCCGAGTGACGCTGGAATGTTTTGTGTTTGAGCACCACTTCGATCCAAGCAGCGGCAAGACGTCTCTGATGATCTACAACCGTCCGGCAACACATCTCTGATGATCTGCAACCGTTTGGAACGGTCGCAGGTCATCAGAGACGTCTTGCCGCTGGTTGCCCAAAGATGCCTCTCCGAGTGACGCTGGAATGTTTTGTGTGAGTGAGTAACTTGTCTGAGGAGGGCGGTTATATATAGGGTACGTGTGCTTCTTTAGTCCCGGTTGGTAACACCAACCGGGTCATGTGGCTCACGAAGTGGTCGTGATACTGCTGATCCAACAGCTCACAATCCCTCAAAAGAAACACACCCCTGATCCAACGTCTCACAAGCGCTTGAAAGAAACACACGATCCGTGTGCTTC
The DNA here is from genome assembly GCA_947311845.1 of Poa pratensis. Classification (NCBI taxonomy): domain Eukaryota; kingdom Viridiplantae; phylum Streptophyta; class Magnoliopsida; order Poales; family Poaceae; genus Poa; species Poa pratensis. Next base: position 25,543,885 of record CAMZMU010000100.1, read on the forward strand.
TTTAGTCCCGGTTGGTAACACCAACCGGGTCATGTGGCTCACGAAGTGGTCGTGATACTGCTGATCCAACAGCTCACAATCCCTCAAAAGAAACACACCCCTGATCCAACGGCTCACAAGCGATTGAAAGAAACACACGATCGTGTGCTTCTTTAGTCCCGGTTGGTAACACCAACCGGGTCATGTGGCTCACGAAGTGGTCGTGATACTGCTGGTAACACCAACCGGGACTAAAGACGGGCTTTGCGGTCACGACACGTGTCCTCCCCCAGCGCTTTCCTGGGCACCTGTCCTCCCCCAGCGCTGCCCTGGAGGTCTTTATATATTGTCGCCGACGGGGTAAACCCTAATCCACCATTCCTAGCCACGAACGCATCGTCTCCACGAGATGGATCCGCCACGCCCGCCGCAGCGCCTTCTGGACGAGGTCGAGCGTGCTCGGCAGAGCGCGCTTGGGCGCAACCGCGGGAGTCTATCCCACCGTATGCCCACGAGCCCGGCGTGGAGAGGAATGCCCAGCTACCGGCCTCCTGCTCCACCAGGTGCCGCCGCACCTCCACCTGGCGCCGCTGCACCTCCACCAGGCGCCGCCGCTCCTCCCGCGGAGGAGGAGGAGGACGACGACTTCGACTGGAGCGACGACGGGGAAGAAGGTTGTGGGTTGCAGATACAGGAGGCCATGGAAGCCTCCTTCCAGTCTGTCCGCGACTACCCTGTCCAGCGAGCCAAGACTTCCTACCAGCTCAAGGTGAAGGAGGCTTCCGATCTGGATTGGGCGCTGAAAGACTCATCCTCCATGGATCTTGCCCTCCGCCGCAAACGTGCGCGCGAGAACCGGGCGGCCGCCCACGGGGCTGGCTCCTCCCGCCGTTCCCCCTAATCCTACGGCCTTCGAGCCAGCAAGTCCGTTTATGTAGAATAATGTTGGTGATGTTGGATCAGGGGTGTGTTTCTTTCAAGCGCTTGTGAGACGTTGTATCATGTGTAATAATGTATTAAACCTTTTATGTAATGCATTAAGATAAATGAATTAATAATTTTTATCTGCTTTCTTCTGCATTTTACAACACCAAACATTCATCTTACAAATATAGGTTTTCTGAAATTGTTCTGCATTTACTTCTGCTTGCCATGGGATTTTACAACACCAAAAATAGAATTAACTGAATTAATAATTATTATTACTTAATCATAAATCTTACTTAATCAATTTTTATCGATTTATACGTATTATTAGTCGAGTTTCGACTTACGGATTTAAAGATATGAATTTATCCATATTAAATTGAAAATGACAATAATAATGTAAAATTGATTTTGGATTATTTATACAAATTCAAACACTTTTCATGTTGAAAGTTTTGTCAATTCAAAATATGCAATAAAGTTAATGTATTTTTAATTGAAAATGGCAAAATGGTTAATAGTTTGTATAGTTAGAATAATTATTTTAGAAAACAGAAAATGGTTTTGGATTATTTATTCAAATTTAAAAACTTTTCATGTTGAAAGTCTTTTCAGATTCAAAACCATTTGAAATTCATATCCAAACACCTAAATAAGAAAAAAAAAAGGCGGGAACAAAATTTCAGAACTGAAAAGTTCAAAATAATTTTGAAAAAGGACCCTTGGTCCCGGTTTCTACCAAGAACCGGGACCAATGAGTCCGTGGATCCCGCGCTTGATCTGCCCACTCTTTGGTCCCGGTTGGTCGACGCATGCAGTAGGAGCACGACGAGCACTGCCAGAGCTGCGAGCTTAGCGTGCGCCATTTGCTATGCCTAACTAATTAAGTTCCTGCAGTCCTGCTGCTAATTAGGCTTGCATGTGCTAGACTTGCTCGCGTGTGCTTATGGCGTTTGATTCCAGTGGTTTATATAGAAGAGCATCGCGCATCGGTTCTTGTTTCAGAACTGCGACACTAGCTTAGGTTATTCTTTTGCCGATACCCTCGATCGGTGTGCTCAATATGGGACTATTTAACGGCCTTTTTCAGGGACACTTGTGTAGTTGTGTGTGGTGTAAAACGATGTATTTGGATTTGATGGTGTGGCTGATTATTACAGCGGTAATACCCGAGCGAATGGCAACTGAGCAGGTCGCCGTCCTGGAGTCGATAGTGATTCTTTCTCCGTGTAAATCAATAAATAATCTCAAGCCAGCTTTTCAATTACGCATCCAAAATTTGCTTCTAGAATCAGCATCACATCACCCACCTCTAAAGAGCCCTCTATATTATTTAAGAGCTAATCATCTTATATATATATATTTACTAATTGGAGGCACCGTAGGAGCTTCCACGTTAATCCTAGAGATTAACAATTTTGTCCGTACGATCTAAAATTTAACTGTCTAAAGCCGTTGGATTTAAGCTGTTGCCCAACGCGTCACGCGTGACCCTCCGACATGACCTGCTAGACATGAGTTCGAATCGCGTAGGTTGCATATCATGCCGTAATTAATTCGTGCCGTGCGCACACAGGGATGATATTCTCCTCTGACCTCTGCCCCCGTGGCCAATCTGCATCGTATGGATTGAGTGCGCGCCTCCGCGGCGGCAATGGCCGAACTCTGCACCATCCGGGACGCACGCATTAGGGATCAATCAACTGCAGTGCGCCATGTACTCTGTTTCGAGACCAATCTTGCTGATCTGAGGTAAGGTACCAGCACGACACTCTTTTTCCCAATCAGACTCCGTCTACCAGTTTGATCTTGAAAATTGGACGCCCTTTTGTTCACACTCAGATCTGTTAATACTTTGATCTACAAAATTGGAGAGAAGCAGTTTAATTCTCCCATGGTACTCCTCCATGCCCTTCAGCTGTAGTAGGCTGCATCCGTGATGCACCACACGCTTTGGCGGCCGGCCGGCCGGCCACCGCCCCGCAAGGCCGCAACGCCAGTTACGGGTATACCGCTGCTGAATATATGTGCCATACAATGCTGGATGTAGATGATAGGCGCGCCGTCAGACATCGATGCGAACGTCCGTGCACGCACAGGCTTCCAGGTCATATTTGTCTCTCTACTCTTTATCTAAAAAAAAAAATTTGTCTCTCTACTCAATTAAGTTAACCTTTGTTTTAGCTTCTTCAGACTAATATGGCTGTCAGTAGCCAAACAATATATATCACCCTAACAGATATTAAATATGGTGCTCTAGCCTTGAACTAGAAACTTATAATTAGCCTATGTCAAAACAATTAGTTTTCTGTAAGGAATTTATAAATCCGTTTATAAAATTCTAGCTTTATGTACTAATTACCTCTCTGGTCTGATATGGGCACTACAAGTTCATGTCCGTACATAATGCCTATGTCATGTGCTTGATGCCAGCATGCATGAAATCAAGGTATGCATCAAAACAGAATTTGGTTGGCTTAGCTTGACAGCCTTCTGGGTTTTGTTGTTCTACCGTGGTCCAAGCTATACAAATTCTTCAAAATAAATCGAGGAATGTCCCATTTGAAAAAAAATAGAATACCTGTTCACTATGATACGTTCCTTAGATTACTAAATCATCAATATATTTATTCTTCCGAACATACCAAGTCATACGTATTCATAACCTGTCTTCTAATTTGCTTATAATGTTACCTATTTTGTTGTTTAAGTACGAATTATCCTTTTCTTTTTTTCAAACTTCACATAATACCTGAAGGTCATCAACGAACAGCTTGCATGTTCCATCCTTGCAGGTAATTAAATGTATATGTACAATTCATATAAAGGTATGTGGCAACAGTGTACATGCAGCCAGTTGATTATATTAATCTAATTTATGGACATATTTCCATCTTTGTGTTTGGAGGGAAAGCCATGAATAGAATCAGCATCCAGTCCTGAAGAATACAGCCGTGGAGATATCTCATAGGCACAAGAACCATGTATAATATGCTGCGGGGATTTGGGATGCTAAATAACCAAGAATGCTGTAAAAAAACAACTATGGAAAGGATTCATCCATCTGGGCCACTCCTTTTGGTATGATAACTGTTAACTGAATATACTGGAATTTTAGCTAATGTTCACATGTGCAGTTTATATTGAGTAGTATTGTCCGTGGCTTATATATTCAGGTTTAATGCGTCTCATGATAAACCACCTTTGCGACAGTTACTGAATATCGTAGTGTTATTTACGGACATGTCTTCCTCATGATATGTGACCAAACATAGAATGTCTGGAACCATACAATTGTTTGTTGAACCAATCATGATAGCGTATAGTTTCATTTCTCCGCCGTATGATATATTCTTGTAACAGCCCACTTTTGGTATTGCAAAATATGAACCAAATTTTCGCTTTTCTTTCCTCTCATGCATCATGACATCCATGCATAATCATGTCTCATTTGAGTTAATACAACAGTTGCATGGAAATGTTGTTGAGTTGTTAAACAAAAGTTTGCAAATAAACATACTAGCAAAATGCCCGTGCGTTGCAACGGGTGTAAACTTAAATTATAAAGTGTCATGCATTTTATCTCAAACACACAAACATTTGATACAACATAATATCTAGAAAAGAAGATAATTTACAGAAATAGTCAATAAACAATGTTGGTTCTGTCAGCCTTGTTTACGTTGAAATCATATGAATAATATCACACGCGAGTATAAAGCAAATGGTGATTCATGGAATGTCGTATCAGTACTTGAGTAATCAGGTCAAATTACAACCCGTCAAATTATTCTCAAGCTGCTTATAATGTGAAGTTTTCGAAATTCGTTCATCATGTTTGGCCTGCAAATTTCAAGATACAATAAAAACCATCAATGTCTATTTCGGTACAATTTTTTGCTCGAATCATCAACCCGTTGATCAGTACATAGAAACTACAACTACAAGCATGTCTTTCCTGGTTTCCCTTGTTTTTTAGAAGCAAACATGCTCGTACTGGGTGAGCACTGAGTACAACATATCATTATAAACGGTGCAAAGTAGGACACTGCTTAGAACTTGCAGTGAAAAATAATACCTACGTAAAGGTCATTGCACCCTAGTTGGTTCACAAACTTGCATTCACAAGCATAATGCGCTGTTCACGATTTAAGGTAACTTTGCATAAAAACCAAAGTACCTGTCTTTGGAGCTGCCGTCCCCATTCTGCAAGCCATCTTTCCCGGAGCCTGATTAGAACAAAAGTAAAGTGACAATTAAGTGGTAAATCATATGAGGCAAATCAAACTAAGGAGAGAGAGACTGAGAGATTACCGGTGGTTTGACTGCCCAGACTATTGGTGATCTTGTCTAAGCTAGTATAAGTAAAATAACTGCAGGAGGAATTGCGGGAAAATGAGTGCATTGCAAGAGTATTCCATCAACCAAACTAACAATATCGCAAACTCTACACAACTGAAATTTTCAGGGAACAAGTTTTTCAATGATCTGATAATAAAATATAGCAGAAATAACTACCACATACCAAACATCAGCATATTTGGAGTACTTGGACTCAAGCAACTCTAGCAATGGATCAATCGAATCAGTAGCATGAACCTGCAAATAAATGGAAACACATTAAAAAACAGACACTAACACTACTTCTGGCTGCAGGAAACGTGTTACTAAACAGGTGCACGGGAACGAAGTTTGTGCTCACACAAGGCACATTCCCAGATTAGTAGGGCAGACTAAAGTAAATTTCCTAGTCTCACGGAGATGCAAAGCCATAGCAGGAAGAAGGAGAACTCACCACGGCGTGGACAAACTTGTGGTAAATCGCTGAGTGGAACCTCCCAAGTAGAATCGAAAAAAGGCAGGAAACGTGGTCAGGAGCCCGACGGGGAATAGCCGCCGTGTCTTTTCTTCTTTCGCCCGGACGCAAATCCGGTCACCGGCTCCGGCGAGGCAGGACGCAGGCTCGGCCGCAGGCTCCATGTCCTGAGGACCACGGCACCCTCCCTCGCCAGAGACATCGCCGCCGTGCTCATCCCGGCGAGGCATCCGTCCCCGTGCGCCTCCGCCGAGCTCGGCCCCCGCGCGCCCCGACGACCTCCGTCGCCGCGCGTCCGCGTCCGTGCTCATCCCGTCGAGGGAGCCGCCACCGCGCGCGTCCGTCGAGCTTGCCCCCGCGCCTCCCCTCATCCCGGCGAGGCAGCCGCCCGGCGGGCCTCCATCGAGCTCCTCCGCGCCGCGTGCCTGGAAGGATAAGTTAGACTGCGGGTTTATTTTCGGAAACATGAGGGACTTAAGTGTAAAGCTTCCAGAACGTACATAAGTATGGATTGCGGGTTGATTTGCAAAAACATCAGGAACTTTAATGCAAAATTGGCAGGACGTACGACGACCACGGTTTCTCATACGGCATGGATTGACTTCGGTTTTCGCGACGTACGGCAGCTTCTTTAGTACCACATCGCCCAGCTCGTTTCCACGGCAGCGTGCGGACTAAAATTTTGCCTTGCAGCGTGCGGACTAAAATTTTGCCTTGACCTACCGCCGCCAACCATCACCGTTTTCAATATTATATAGTAGAGATTTGTCAAGGAAGTTCCAAGAGTTCACAAATAATATTTGTGCACTTGCTCTAAAATCACTAGGGTATTCTTCAAATTTTCAAATCACCAAAAATCCCTAGACATACCTTCCTAAACAAATGTTGTCCAAACTATTTTATTTTGAGACACCAAAATTTGTGGAGCTTCTACAGGTTATGGGGAGGCTGCCTGAATTTTGTCATAATTTTTGAAGATGTTTAAGTGCCTTAATTAAATCCCTAAAAACCACTGTTTTTAAAAGAGTAACTAAAAAGGGCCTATCGGTGATGGAAGAAAACTGCCAGGGTTTTTTTGCAAATCGCCGTCGTCTCTCACCTCCGCACTGGCGCCATGCCGCCGTGCCGCGCCCGCACGATGCCACGCCGGGGCACCCCCCCCCCCCTTCTCTGCCGCCACCTGCAAGGAGAGCCAGCCCCACGAGGCATACCTGCTCCCCCTCCCTCCCAGCGATTCTTCCCCGTTTCCTCTCTCTCTCCATTTTCCCCCCACGAGCTCGCAACCGAGCCGCCATGTCCGAGCTCGCCGCCAGAGATTGAGCTCGGCCCGAGCAAATCGAAGACCGCAGGAAGCTTCGCCTCGACGTCCTCTACCACTCCGCCGAAGGAATTGAAGAGGGAAGCCCTGAATCGACCGCGCCGTCCGCAGCTTCTCCGACCACGGCCGAGCTCCGCCGTGTGATTGCCGCCGTTCCCGTCCACCTCCGTCTCCGCCGAGCCTACCCACGAGTCTGGGGTGAGCACACGAACCTCCCCGTGCCCTCCTTTTCGTCGCTCGCGATCCGTAGCTCGAGTTCGTTTAAGCTCGCCGTCGCATCGCGTTTGACGTCCGCGTCGGATATTCCGGGCTGGGACGAGCCGGATAGTCCGGTTTACTCCAGTACGTCGAACCACATTTTCTTGCCCGTGCATCGGATATTCCGAGTCCAGTCCAAATCGGATAATCCGGTTAATGCCAGTACCTCCAAACCTCAAAATTCTTCTCCATCGGAATTTCCGAGTCAAAAGAAAATCGGATAATCCGATTTAATCCAGTACCTAGAATACTTCATATTCCACCTTCTTCCAAACCTGGCCATTTAGTTTTAATTGTTGTTTAAAAGAATTCGACCAAGGGACATATTTAAAAGAGGAATTTTAGAAATGTAATAACTCTGTATTGGTTACTCAGAAAAATGTGTTGAATATACCAAAATGCTCAGAACAATGTGAACTATCCAGAAGCATCATTTTCATGCATGTTTAATCACAATTATAGTACTGCACTTATAGAAGTTAGGAGAATCATTAAGTTAAATATGGGGTGTTTTCTCATCTGGTTGAAGTAATTAATCTCGCACCCCATTTAAATTGCTAGATAGCTATTAATAAGTTAGGTACATTAAAATGTCATGTCATCATGTGTTTGCGCATTGCATTCGTGAAGCATGTGTGGTGATTGATTGTTTCTTCCCGTGTTTTATGCTACGATAGATCAAGCAGCCGGGGTTACGCCGCAATACCCCGACGATCCGTACTACCAGCACGTTGAACAAGGCAAGCGTAATCCCCCCTCTGAGTATGTCTTACCCTATTTTCCGCAAATATTTTCTCCACTATAATATTGCATGCGGTTCCAAATGTCAATTTGATTGGATTAGAGTATCCTATAGTTGCATTAAGTTTCCGATGCCATTATCTGTTTCCCCTCTTATTATCCATAGGATTGTATTGTTGGCCTGAAATACTTAACTATGCTATGTTGATGCTTAGCCATGCCTAGTTAAATGCTTAGTCGTCCGATGGATATTTCATGTTGGAAACAGGTGTTGAAATGTCCGGATGATGGTGGATGAATTGTGGTGATAGGTAATAAAATGCTTAAAGGTGGGGATGAGAGGTCACTATGGTATGGTGGTGTTTTATCTCGCTCCCGCCGCCTAGGTGCGAGTTCTTTACCTCTTGAACCAAGAATGAGCGCGCTTCCATTCGGTGGGGTATATGGAGCCCTCGTCGACCGACTAACTTGTGCGGGGCTAGCCAGGGTCCTCTAGTTTGAGCTTCCATTTGCGCGTGCGTTGAGATGGTGGCCAAGGCTGAGATGAGGATGGTGGTGTTTAGGAAAATGAGTGGCCACGTGGCAGGGTGTTGGAGGCACTGAACCTGTCCCGTCCTCACTGATGATCCTAGGTTAGTCTCAAGCAAGGTAAAGGTTGTAACCGTTCCCACTCAGCCGGCTTTCCCCGGAAGAGAGCTAAGCGTAGGCAATGAGCCGGGCGGTACCGAAGGTTAAACACAGTGCACCCCTGCAGGGTTAAATCTTTTCGAAAAGCCGTGTCCACGGTTATGGACGACTTGGGAAAGGACGATAAGATCATAGAATAACTTGAACGGAATGATTAAAAACTGAGTACTATAGGTACTACTCAAGAATGCAAGATTAGCTTCCTCGAGGGTGATTCGGGGAGGTGCCTTTATAGAACAGGTACAGTGGTAAATGGTGGTTGATGATGAGAAAGGATCAGAAGAAAAGAGTTACTTCTTACCCATTTTGAAAACTATTCTGATTAGTCGATGCCATGGAGTTATGTTTTCATAAATAAAATCAGCTTTATGCAAAACAGGCATAAAACTTTGAAAGCCTCATCGAGCTAAAGCTCTATATTTAATCTTGCGAGTTCGTTGAACTCAACGTCGTTTGCTTTGTTTCAGAGGAGGACTTCACCGACCTCGAAGGTGGGTTCTTTGTGGAAGTCGACGAGTAGTCTGGGGTTCCCAGGTGGCAGCTTGAGAAATCCCAGAACAGCTGGCGCTGGATGTTTATCTGTAGGCCTCTTAGGCCATAATTTGGATCTTGTTGTTTAGAACAACTTAATTCGCTTCCGCATGTTGTAATGTTGGGTCTGTGACCTCTGGTTGTAATTTGCTATCTTTCTCTATTATAAGAGTTGAACTATAATGCTTTGTGTCGTAGAGTCTGTGATGTGCCAGTTGTTCCACAAGTCTTGATCTCTCTATTATGCTTTGATAGTTGTGCCTGTGTTAAGGCATCAATCGGGGTGTTGCGTTGCCGATGATCCATTCCGAGCAACGCCTGCCAAAGGTTTTGGCCGGGGATTGGTAAACCCGTAACCTCCGGTTGTATCGCTTAACCGGTGACACACAGCATCACTGTATAGCAGTCGGGTCGGGGCGCCACAATTCTTTATGTTACTATGCAATCCATACACAACTAAAATTTGACTCTGATAATTTAACAGTTCCACGACAGATGAATGCAACGGGAATTTAGGAGAAGCTGTTGAAGTACCATTCGGCACAGTTTTTTCAGGTTACATCATACCCCCTTTAAGATATTTAATGGAATTCAGGAGAAGCTGTTGAAGTATCATTTGGTAAATTTAGCTTTCATTATTTCTCCAGATATTAGTGCAAGAATAAATATCGAGAACCATGGTGCATTGTTATGGTTAAATTAGCAATCAAAATCTAATCCTCTGCTTCCAAATTTCCTAATTTTAATATGTAGTATGAGTGGTGTAGAGATAGTTAAGAACCTTTCCGTTGTTAAGATACTTGACTCTTGCTTCATGGTATTATATCTGTTTACTCTTCAAGCAGTGAGTCATCATCCGTTTATTTTTCAGTATAAAAAAGAATGATTGAATTTGTAGCTTCTGAAGATTTAGAATTTGCAATGATTCTTCTCTCGCCTGTTCTTTTTCAGTCTCTCTCTTCCTGGCATGTCGTTTCGTGCTCTAACCCGCTCATGTATTTATGCAAGAAAGTTTTATTTGCATCAATCTTGCATATTTGCTCAAACCAATTCAGTCTGGTGTGTAGTGTATTTTCCTTACAAAGTCAGGTATCAAGTAATTTTATAGTCGATGTAAATTTGATTAATTTCTAAAAATTGAACTTCGGCGGGTGAAATCATACACCCGCACCTTCACCAACCACACAAAATACAGTTAATGGCTTAGAAAATAGTATAGGCTGTTTTAACACAAAAACATTTGAGCAAGCTGGGACTTTTCGTACGCTGAAATAACTATTTTCATGTTCCTGGTGACCTGCAGTTTTTTCTTTTCCAACAAATAATAATGCCAAATTGTTTCATTTTTTTCATGATTTTATATGTTCTCCGGTGATTTATTTTCACTGTAGGGTCGCTTCATATATAGTTCTCAGTGATGTAAAAGATCTATTCGGCCTATGTTTGTATTATATAGGTTCTGTTGCTGAAGTGTAACTCGGATTAAAGTTACATGGATGCTTCATCTTGCTATGCACTTAGGTATTTTATCAGGAAGCTATATCTTTTACGGAGACATATATGTTCGTCCTGTTCTATTGCTCCTTTACGACCGGCTTTGCATAGTTCACCTTTCATGGATGAAAAGAAAACTGCCGCATAACACAACATTCTGGAGGTGTTGAAAAATCTAAGGGAAGCAAACACGTCCAATACTAACCGGCTTCGCATAGTTCGCCTTTCATGGATGATTAGAAGTTTATTTTCTTCATTCTAATTCTTTTTCCTCATATGTGAGATATCCAAAGAGTATACACCAATATTTTTCTATGAAGACAATATTCCAAATTCGGTAGGGCGTAGGTAAGGAGTCCAATATGTTGTCTGTGGAAATTATTGAAATTGATAGTGTTATAATGGATTAGAAGGTAACATTAATATCTAGCCCGTGCGAATGCACGGGTTGACGACTAGTGAGTTGTAATTAGATTAAATCTAAAATAAAGAAGAGAACCAAGGGTTCTTAAATCACATACCTGCGCTCAGATAGGGAAGATCATTGGCAGTCATGGCGATATTCTTTATCAAGGCATGCATGCATTCAAACGTATTCAGTACCGCAAACACTGGTTTCGCAACACGTTCAGCACCGCGAACAGCAACCCGTTGACACTTTTAAGTCTGCCGGTTGTTTCCAGTTTCTCAAGATGGATGGGTCTTCGAGATCTCACGAAGCATGTTGTTCCTCTCAACCCGTTCAGTAGCCCCCGGCCCATGTCCCGCCGGAAAGGGATGCTTAATCACATGTAATTAAGCATGCCATTTCTCGTATGATGTAATATACAACTTTGTTCTTGATGCTACTGCCCTTGCTGGATGTTGATACGCTTTTGCTGATGTTATGCCACATGTAATTAAGCATCCGAACTGGTCTGGGAATTAAGCTGATCGTTTGACAAAATCTGCTGCAAGCCAGCAACTTAACACAATGATTGATGATAATAATAAGAATGCTCATGTATGTCTGAACTTTCTTTATGGAGGAAAAAAAAATGTATGTCTGAACTCTGGGATACAGTAGAGTTTGACCAGTCGTGCGATTGCATCACTGCACCAGTGGTGGAAGGTGCTGTCATTCCTATTTTCGAGGCGCGCAACGTCCAGTTAGCTTCAGAAGCACCATAGAAATGCAACATTTCGTGGCTATAGGTAATGCCAGAAAATATGTTGGACATAGAGTTAATCTCCTAGACTTAGTGGACATCTCAGAAGACACGATTAAGTGTTGAGTATCTGGCCACGATAAGGGAGGAAGGATAAGAAAGTAGGACACATTATATCACCAGAGACCCAAGACCACCAACATCATGCGATGCCACTACACTTGGTCACTCTCAATCATCCAATAAATAGACCCCGAGATGGCAAACATGTTCATTCAATCATCAGGAAGATAGCTGCAGCATACGATCAGCTGGGCATCAATGAGTTACATAGTGATGGCGGTCCTCCTGAGCACCTTGCTCTGTATGTGTCCTTGCATTGCCATGGCGACGGTTGCCAGGGCAGAGTATGCCAAGTACCGTGACCCGGAGCAGCCCCTCAGCCAGCGGATGGCGACCTGCTGGGACGTATGTCCCTCGCTGAGAAGATAGGTCAGATGTCACAGATTGAACAGGCGAACGCTACCGCTGAGATCATCAAGAAGTACTTCATAGGTATGTAGACTATATCGTTGTGTTAAGCGGTGCTTGGTCATCTTGTTTGGTGTTTCTGTCTGCATGATTGTTATAAAGATTTTAATCAGTCTTTGTTGAATAAATAAAATAAAACAGGTTGTATGCATCTTTTCGATGCACAGGCCGGGGTATTCCCTCTTATAAAAAAAACTAAGTATGTATGTATGTGTCCACTTTCTGTACACATGTACATTGTTCTTTTTTTATCTTGCAAAAGAAAATTTACCTTTTCACTCTCGAACCATCGCCTACGTACAGGGAGCGTGGTGAGCGGCGCAGGCAGCGTACCAGCGGTGAACGCGTCGCCGGAGACATGGGTGGAGATGGTGAACGGGATGCAGAGGGCAGCGCTGTCTACGCGCCTTGGGATCCCCATTCTCTATGGCATCGATGCCGTGCATGGCGTCGGTAACGTGTATAAGGCAACCATCTTCCCGCACAATGTTGGCCTTGGCTGCACCAGGTAAAAGTAATTGTCGTATTGCCATGCTCTAATTATTAGCTAAATACTCAGTGCGTTGGCATGAAACAAAAATAATAAATGGGCAACGACTGAAGAGATGTTATATTTGAGACTGGGCGTATGCTTTTTGATTAATTTGCGATAAACAATTGTGAGATTATTTTTTGTTCTATTCACTGCGACTATGTGGGCCTCTCAGCCTATTCTCTGTTTAAGCTTGTTCATGCTTCGTCGAAATCGTGGACTCTGGTTCTTCTCATTTCCTTTCTCCAAATTAGATAGTAGTGAGACACAAGGCAACATAGAATTTCAGTTTTAATAGTAAAGATTGAGACAACTTATGACTATATTGAATTTATTGTCTTTATAGTATATGCTACTTACTCCGTCGCATAATATAAGGTGTCACGACAAAAATATAGAATGTAATTGGTTGCAATGGCGGAGCTACAGCAAAGCCAGGGGGCTGCCGCCCCCCAGCCCATGGGCTTTCAACGAAGAAAGTCTGCTAAATGGACCATTTGCCCCCCCCCCCCCCCCAGTTTGGAAAAAAATATAGCTATTTTAGCCTGTTTGCCCCCTCATACAAATGGGCCAAGATCCGCCATTGATTGGCTGTCCTAACATCACATATTACGGGACGGAGGGAGTGCATGTTTATAGTGGACAAGGCTGTGCACTCCGAATTTCATGTTGCAGTTTTTAGTAGTGGAACAAACAGTTCTACATCTATGTGTTACTACGATTTCGTATTGAGCTTCAAATTGTAGACAAAATTTTCGGAATTTCGCAAATTTGGGTTGTGGGTTGAACATTTTCCCTTTCAGAATATATCCTGGGTTGGTAGGAATTTGAGCAGGTAAACGCTAGTATCCTAGAGGAAAATCACCATGAAATAATTTAAAGTTTCTTTTTTTAGAAATGGGATAATTTAAAGTTTTTGAAATTGAAACAAATTCTGACTGAAATATTTTCAATGAGAACTGAAATTTTCCTTAAAACAAAAAATGCATTCATTGTTATGGTTCTAAACTGTCGATATAGTCATGGGTGATTTTCCTTCTTGTTGCATTCAAACATAACAAGTCCAAAATTGTTTGACACGGCCTGAAGTTGAATGTATGACTACTTCCAGGGATCCAAGGCTAGCAAAGGAGATCGGAGCGGCAATTGCACTAGAAGTCCGGGCCACCGGGATTCCATATGCTTTCGCTCCGTGCGCGGCGGTATGCAGAGATCCCCGGTGGGGTCGGTGCTACGAGAGCTTCAGCGAGGACCCTGAGGTGGTGCAGCGGATGGTCACCGCCGTCATCTCCGGCCTGCAGGGCGACATCCCCGGCGGGCAGCGCAAAGTGGCGGCGTGCGCCCTGCACTTCGTCGGCGATGGCGGCACGACCGATGGCGACAAACAGAACAGTACCTTCGACGAGCTGCTGAGGGTTCACATGCCGCCCTACTACAGCGCCGTCCGCCAGGGCGTCTCCACCGTCATGGTCTCCTTCACCAGCTGGCATGGCGTCAAGATGCACGCCAACCGTTTCCTCCTCACCGAGTTCCTCAAAACCAGGCTCCGGTTCAAGGGTTTTGTGATCTCGGATTGGGAAGGGATTGATAGGATCACCACCCCTGCACATGCCGACTACCTGCTGTCCATCAAGCTGGCGATCACGGCCGGTATTGACATGGTGAGTAAATTAGGGCTGACGATTCGTACTAGTAAACTGAAAGAAACGTGATATGACAGGTGCTTGTTTCTTTCAGGTGATGATCCCGTACACGTACACGGAATTCATTGACGGCCTGACCAAGCTGGTGAAGAACGGCGACATTCCGATGAGCCGGATCGACGACGCCGTGCGGCGTATCCTCCGTGTCAAGCTCATCATGGGCCTATTCGAGAGCCCCTACGGGAGCCGCAGCCTCACCGGCGAGATCGGCAAGAAGGCGCACCGCGAGCTGGCGAGGGATTCCGTGAGGAGGTCCCTCGTCCTGCTCAAGAACGGCAAGGCCGGCGACACGCCGCTGCTGCCGCTGCCCAGGAACGCCAAGGGAAGGAGCATCCTGGTCGCCGGCAGCCACGCCGACGATCTCGGCAGCCAGTGCGGCGGCTGGACTGTAACCTGGCAGGGCGTCGCCGGGAACAACTTGATCGCCAGGACCACGATCCTCGACGGCATCAGGCAGGCCGTGCAGGGCCACGGCAAGGACGTGGTGTACAACGAGAGGCCCAACGCGGGGTTCATGCGGCGGAACAAGGCCCGCTTCGACTACGCCGTGGTCGTCGTCGGCGAGCCGCCGTACGCCGAGGCGTTCGGCGACAGCCTCAACCTGACGATCCCGGCCCCAGGGCCCAGCGTGATCAGGGATGTGTGCGGCAGTGTCAGGTGCGTCGTGGTGCTGGTCGCCGGAAGGCCGCTGGTGGTTGAGCCGTGGCTGGACGCGGTGGACGCGCTCGTGGCGGCGTGGCTGCCGGGGACGGAGGGGCAGGGCGTGAGCGATGTGCTGTTCGGCCATTACGGGTTCACTGGGAAGCTTGCGCGGACGTGGTTCCGGAGAGTGGAGCAGCTGCCATGAACGTGGGAGACGCACACTACGATCCCCTGTTTCCCTTTGGGTTCGGCCTCGAGACGCAGCCGCTCAAAGCATAGCATTTCCCTGCTGCTCTATCCGCTCTATCTATCTGTTCCCTCGTCACTGGAACCGGATATCAGTGTACCAGTTGGAGAGGCATTGTAATTTGCTGCTGCAGCAACAGATTCGTATTTAAAGAAAGCGGCTAATATGAAATTGATTCCATGCTTGTTTGAGCAATTATCGGGGCTGAAAATTACTTTCCACAAAAGTGAAATATATTGCTGTAAAGCGAGCAAAAGTTCTGTTGGTAAGATGCTCTCATATGTTCTTATTATTTTATCACTTGCTAGTTTGTCAATGATCTTATTTTCATTCTCTGAAATACCAATGGGGTAAGAATATTTTTTGACTTTTACCATTCGGGCCTTTTTTCGCAATGTGCCAAACTGAAGAAAAAATATAGGTTTACAAAGTGGAAATATAATATGTAGGCCTAAGGAGCATAGGGGGTTTGGTCATTAAAGTGTTCGACTTGGAAAACAAATGGTTACTTGGTACATGGTTAAGTTATTACATGAGGAGGGCATGTGGCAGGAGTTGTTGTACACTAAATATTTACAAGACAAAATGTTGTCTCAGCTTCATGCTAAGCCAACCGAGTCACCTCTTTTGAAAGTGTTGACGAGGGTAAAGAAGAGTTTTTAACCATGAGTCTTTAACGCCGGGCATGGTTAGGGAACACTGTTTTCGGTAGATTCTTGGCTTGGTGAAGCCTCTTTAATCATAGGAGTACCCAACCCAATCGTGAGAAGTAAAAAATGTTACTTTCTCTAATCTTTTATTTTAGAATCGCCAAAATGTTGGTTTTAGGCGGGCATTAAGCCATTAATTAGGGATAAATGAGTTTCTTGGCTGCACTTTGTTGAGAGATTAACGAGTGTTTCTATCTACGACAATATATCAATGTCTTCAATCTATGAATGAGGACCTAACGAATGAGTTTAATAAGTACTTGCAAAAATGTTTTGGAAATTGAGGTCCCTCTTATAAAATTTAAAATATTACGTGGTTCCATCGTAAGTTTTACTTACAAAGAATAACTTGGTTAAGTGGTAATGGGCTGGTTGCATAAAGTGTGTCTTTCTTGGGTTGGAGGAATCGGTTCAACACTTGTTTATTTCTTATTCTTTCGCTGAGTCAATTTGGAGAGTTTTCCATGTTTGTAGATGGTTGAATAAGATTGATAAGAGCACCAAAGAATCGTATTTAAACGGGTGCTTGTGCTATTTTCTGAACAATTTGGTATAGTCAAAATGATATTATTTTTAACAAGATATGCTCCTTTTTTGCTGCTTATTCACATGGCTACGTACTAGATACAATTATGGTCATTCCTCATGTCGGTGGATCAATGGAGTCATATGGATTCCGGATACCCTCGTTTGATGGTGGTTGTTCGGACTATTTTTATTCAGAGTGGTTGACAATAGTCTAATGGAATTTGTGTCCACGTATATATGATCGTGTTAATTGTATAAAGGAAAGTGCTTTTGTCTCCCGAGCTCTAGTGATCCTGATAGTTTAAAAAGAAAAAATTATTCAAGAGTTTCAAAAAAAATTGAAAAAAATCGGGTGTAACAATGGTGTATCCCACAAACGCGTAAAAATCAACTTCCAATATCTTGTATTCTTTACGCAAAATGATAAAATATGATTGATATTTGAAAATATGCATATTCAAATCCACACTTTGTTTATTTTTGTGTAGTTCAGAATACAAAGTATTTGAAGGTGATTTTTGACACGTTCGGTGAATACACCATTTTCTACGTCCGGGATTTTCTTTAAATATTTTAAACTAATATTTTTCAATTGTTGATGTTTCATCTTTCTTGAATAAACTTTGCAAATTTCTGAAGAAAATTATTTTGTGCAATTAACTATTTTTATTTTTTTTTACAGTATCGAGGAGGCGCCCATTCCACTCCCATCGCGAAGCCTCTCCTCACGGGGTCACATTCACACGGGCGATACAGCCGCCGCTCCATTCTCCTTCCAAAAACCCTAGAGTTCGGCGAGCAGCGGCGGCGAAGGTCGAACCAAGGACCCCGAGGCATTGATCCGGGGAGCGGAGGAAGCGATGCATCCAGGAGGAGGAGGCAAGCATGGCTGCACGGTGCAGGGACGTCCGCCGGCGACGGCCGCCGTGGCCGCGACGAGGACGCTCCGTCCCATCCGCCGCCGTTCCCCGAGACTGAGGTTTGTTCCCTACTTTCCCTCCTATTGCTTCCTTCCTCTGATCTTGAATCCAACAAAGGGAACCGAGATGAATCGCCCCTTCCGTCTGTAGGTGAAGAAGCATAAGAAGGAGCAGGAGCCCACGGCGGGCCTCCCCGACGCCGCCCTGGTGGAGATCCTCTCACGGGTTCCCTACAAGTCGCTCTGCCGCTTCAAGTGCGTGTCCAAGCCGTGGCTGGCCCTCTGCTCCGACCCCAAAGTCCGCAAGAGGTGTCCGCAGACCCTGGCAGGCTTCTTCTTCAACAAGAGCAAGACCGGCCTCAGCTTCCGCAATCTGTCCGGGAAGGGCGCCCCAATGGTTGACCCTTCGCTCCCTTTCCTGCGCGGCAGGTACGAGCGCGTCGAGGTCGAACAATGCTGCGGCGGCCTTCTCCTTTGCAAGTACTGGGAATCCTACAAAGGGCGAAACAAGAAGAATTACGGGTATGCCGTGTGCAATCCTGCTACTGGGCTGTGGATTGTGTTAACTCTCATCGTGCTGCCGGACCCAGTGGACGGTGTTCCTGTGATTTACGACGATATAGACGAGTTCTTCCTGGCTTTCGACGCGGCCAATCCATCTGGCTTTGTGGTGTTTGCGCCCCTGAGCAATTCTTTCGGCGAGTTTGCACAAGTGGGCATCTTCTCATCTGAAACTCGGCGGTGGACTTCCGTGGAGAATGAGTGGGGTTACAAAACTGTCCTGATCGGTAAACCAGAATGTGTTTTACTGAATGGCACTATGCATTTTGCTACCCATTATGGTACAATAGTCACAGTGGACATGGAGGGAAAGGTTTGGGGGGAAATTGAAATGCCAGGCAGCAGGCCTGATATCAACAATTATACTTCGATTGGGCAGTCTCAGGGATGCTTGTATGCGTGGCAGATAGATAATGATACTGATTGCAAACTCTGTGTATGGGTTCTTGAGGACTATGGTAGTGGGAAGTGGACCCTAAAGCATACTTGTAATGTTTCAGAAATATTTGGGAGGCGACTTGATGAAGATGATCACTCCTATACAATGTTTGGGATTCATCCAGATTGTAATGTGGCTTTCCTTAACGATGGCAAGAAAATGACAGTGTCGTATGATATGGATAATCAGAAAGTCAGTGTTATCAGCAGTTCTAGATCAGAATTCATGGATGGTGCACTCTATGTTCCCTGCTTTGAGGAATGGTCGTCAGAGGGCCACTAAAAGATGTAGCTTCATGCACTTAGTGTGGCCGTACTCATCAAAACCAGTTGTTGGGTATGGGCCTAATCTTCTTGTTTTGTGGAACTGGCATGGATACGTCGTAGCTAGCTCCTATGTTTACTTCAGTTTGGCCTTCTTATCTGTTTGCGTTCGGATATGTTCTGTTCTGTGGCTTTGATCAATGCTGGTTAGCCATAAAGAATTTGTAATGAACCCTCTATGGGTAATTATTGAGGTCACTGTTAGCTCCTCATGTGGGGATAAATTTGAGATAATATGTTATCAATATTTGGAACTATTTCTATTTCTTGTTATTTCAAGCAACTGTCTTTAGTATGCAATTCAATTTAATTAAATCTATTTTCTGCATTTGGAGATGCTACTCTTGTTTGTTTGATTTTATTTGAAATTGATACTCCTTTGCACTGGCGTCATTTTGTATGCTACATGTACAGAGAGGGTAAAGAAATCTGCTTGGTGTTAATCATTATGCAGCTGAACAGACCTAGAGAACATATTTGTTTCTTTCAAGGGGAAGATAACTTCTTTTAGACAACAGCATAATTCACTGAATGACATGTCTGTAGTTTAGACTGGGTTAATGCTACACAACTTCTCTATTTGTCTACCGTTTTAAGTGCTTAAGGGAGTTTGTTGAAGAATTTTTTATGTGCAACTTTAGTCTAATCTATATCTCTTGTCTACTCTACTCATATGAAGAGACAACGCCCTCATAAAAATCAGTTGTTGGATATCTACCAACTCCTATTTCTACTTCCGTATCTGTTGGTGTTCGGGTGCATGTCTATTGTGGCTTTGAACATTAGCAAAATTGAAAGGATACCTCTAATGGTTAATATTCATTTATATGAATGAACCCAGTCAGTTAATCTAGTTGCTAATTATGGAGATCACTTTGATAACTTACCATGTGGGCTAAATTTGAGAGAATATATCATGTATGTATGGATTTTTTTTTCCTTCATGCAAGTGTATTGAGCGTGCAACTTATTAACCATTGGTCTCAAATATTTATGATGCACTATCTGCATTCGGAAGCGTTGCTCCCTCATGTATTTTGTTTGCAATGGTTACATATTTCTGTTGGACATTTGTATTTCTGCATTTACATAGAGGGTAACGGAACATGATTTCTTTCTTTTTTTGTATGTTGTTTCCTTTTTTTTCCTTAAGCAGAAGATAACTCTGTTTTCTTAAGGGGTAGAGAGCAACATAATTCTTTGAATAGTATAGTTGTAGTTTAGGCTGGGATAACACAGTAACACCACATCAGTTAGCCTGTCAGCTGTCTGTACTGTATTTTTCATTACTTTATTTTCGTGATTATGTTAAACTGTAGATAACCAATATCTCCTTCTTGAATCCTGTCGTTACAGAACCTCCTTGTCCATTTCCTAGTATGCAAATTAGGTCCTTGTCTGATTTTGAATTTATGGTTTGAGGTATCTGGGTCGATTCTGTAATTTCGAAATTACACCAAACAAAGTTGAAAATATGTTCTTGAATCTGGATTCTTGAACGAATAGGGAGGCTGCACCAGGACTACCTGTAGAGCTCTGGCATGCATCGGACAGAAGCTGTAGCCTCATGTTCATTGCCATTCATATTCAGAAAGACAGGAAAAGCTCCTATAAATACTTCTTCAGTCAATCATCTAAATCAAACACCATGGAAAAGAAATCCCCTTTCAGTTATCCTCCATTTAAGTATTTATTCCGTTCTTTGAATTATATCCTACATAAATCTGTCTCCAACATTACAAGTTGGCTACTCTATATATCATCCAGAGAGTTGATAAGCTAGCCTAAGCAAGATCCCGTTGTAGTTGGGCTTATGTTAAGACCCGAAGATAGACAACCAGGTCTTTCTCTTTCATGGTAAAAATGTATTTCTAGTAGTAGCATCATTGCTTTTCATGCATTTATCTAGGGTGGGTACCTGGGAGGCACAAGATAGAAGTTAAAGTTTCTTCGAGTAATACCATTCTTGCTCTCACTGAATGTATCAGTAGTACTAACGGATTCCTTGGTTCAGACCGACGAAGTCCATCTAATGCAAGCAAGAATAATCCTATTCCTACCCTAAAAAAAAGGAATAATGCTATTCCAGGAACGCAGCACTCATGACCCAACCTTTTTGTCTCCTAGGTCTGTGTCATGACAGTACTGTGAAACCGATGGAGTAATAAGTTGATCATTTTAATAGCAAACCTAATCATCAGCACAAATATCGCAACGCCGGCATCAGTAAAAAATTGATTCCGTACATTCCACTTTGGAGGCGCATGACCACTTGGTCAATTTACTAAACTTGCTTCTACGAACAGCTGATGGTACGAGTCACATAAACTAAGATGTTTTATCAGTCACTTGTCATATTGACAGGTTCCGTAATCACAATCACAATGTATTTATATTTATCATGGAGCCGGCCGGCCTCCCTGAAAAGAGGACGGCTTATTCAAAATCGTCAAACTCTAATAATCCTCTGCAAGTTGGGCAAGTTGCACTTTACAGACAAATAGCAATAATGCACAGCTTCAGGTTCAGGCGTCACCATCTCGAAACCATCAGCCGCACAAGTCACTCTCCCATCAACACCACAATGGAACTAGATGGATATCCACCACCACCAGTGAGTTCGTATCCAATCTTCCATGCATTTGCTGCCGTTAGTCTTGATCATTCTTGATAGGAAAATGCCAGTGGCTTATCACTGTTTTGTACCACAGACTCAGGCACTGACCAAGCCAATCATGCAGGTACTTGGTTACAAATACAAGTACAGTGCAGTGTACATACAAGGTAGCAATAAGTGCAACATTCTGTTGTACATATGATTTGCATAAACAAAGTTCCTCATTTCATATAGATTAATAAATGCATGGTGACAAGAAAGTACTAAACCCTACACCAGTAGACAGGCCTAATCCATTCACAACAGCAATCATAAAAAGGTAGCAATAAGTACACCATTTCTTTGATAATCCACAACTTTGTACATATATTTTGCACGAACAAAATGTCATCGTTTCATATATAACATACACGGTGACAAGGATGCGCTAAACCCTACATCAGGAGACATGCCTAATCTATTAACAAAGCAGCAATCATACAAGAAGGCGGGGAGGAGGCAGGCTGGTGAGCAGATAGCACACATTTGCATTAATCTATAGCAAACTGAAGTAGTATCTGTGTCAGCATCCAGTAATCTCTTGACCCAAACAAAGCACAGTGATTGCACCTCTTACCAAACATGTTATTTCCTCTTCTTCTTGCTTTCCTTCCTGGCAATAGGATAATGCATGAGTGACATAATGCGCTGCCGTTCATTTCTTGTTTCCCACTGATCATTTACAACACTGCTCAGAGGATGCAGCTCTAAGGAGCCTCATTGTTTTGGGGAACATCAACAGGAAGACTTTTGTCAAGTGTCCTGCCTTCGTCTGTTCGGCAAAGATTTGCTAGCTCTGAAATCATGCAATGGCTGCAACATAATGAAGAATTCTCCTGTTTTCCATCACCATTGATCTTGAGAAATTGGTCACACAAACACCCACATCATTGTCCAATGACATGAACAGAGGCTGGTAACTGTGAGATACTGGGCACTATGGAGACCAGTTTGGCCGACAATTTACCGATGAGACTAGACACCCTGGAGTAGCCTTAATTTGAGCTTTCAGTGGGTAATTAACAGGATACATCGACCTACTGTAGGAATCATTTTCAAGCTTTAGCTTCAGTCGGCCAATAATCGGATAAATTCGGTGCTTTCAAGTGCTTTTGATTCATGGACATAGAAATCGAGTCTTCAGTTGAAGCAGCCCATCAGTGTTTTCCTTACCCTATCAACAACACGGTTCCTATTAGTTAGGCTGTTTGATAAGGGGAATTCTTTGCTGTCATCCAGCAGGAAACGGTAGACCTCCCATTGATGCTCCGACGCTGTCTGTCTCCCGATTTCAGCCTGAAATGAGAAAGTGAAACAGTAAACACTAACATCTTTGCAAATTTATTTTGTACCTTCTTAATTAGGTTGTAACTCTTACAGAGAAAATGCAGATTCCAAGCGCTTTCAGAGCCAAAGTAGCATCATAGAAAACCCGTGGCCGGCCCTTCCCAGATAGTTCAACGGGATTGGCAACAAGGAGTTCTGTGTCAGGGCCACGGTTGACGATCATTACCCTGAGAGGATGGAGCATCTCGGACTTCATGCGAGACCGAAGAGCATCCTGTTTCTCGGGATCAATAACCTTTTTGCCATCTGCTTGCTTGATAAAAAGATCCACCTCTCGAAAACCGTTCTTGTGTGACCAGAACCGTGCATAAGTAACCTAAAATAAAATAGTGAATCATGATATAATATGATACACACACAACATTAGGCACATTGATACAAGTCTACAGCTACTTTTTTAACAGTGAATTCTATAGCCCTTGAAGAATATACAATGGGCAATCACAGTGAGAGTAAAAAAAGGGGATACTAATATTTATCGTCATAGAAGAAAAGGAGGATTAAGCAATATATCTTTTTTTTTAGACGTTTTGCTATAACAAAATTTTATTTAACTATCTGATTGTTAGTATTTTCAGATATTCAGAATATCTACAGTCGCCCTGGTACTATTTTTTCACACAGCCTGAATTTTGCATGGGGTGAGGATTAAGCCATAATACATCATTGACTGCATATCTATCCTCAGGTACCTTAATGCTGCAGTCCTTCAGTGTTCTCAGCATGTCATAAAGAAGCCCCTTCTGATCAGCACAAATTATTTGGAGCAGTGTGTGGGCAGGACTCAGGGAATTGTCAAAGTTGATGGTGGCCATCTGCACCTTTTTCATCTCCGCACTAAGAGAGCTTGAACTGCTCTCGCAATCATCAAGTTCCAACCTGAACAGTTCTTCAGAGATTGTTGTTGGAAGAGAAGAGAATCCTTGCTGGAACCCTTCCGCTGATAGGATTTCACAACTTACGGAAGAACCTAAGGTAGCAATAAGCATCGAGCAAGTCTCTTCTTGTCTTTCCTTTTTGTGCAAAAGTTCCCTTCAGATAGAAACATTAACTGTCATATATATAGTAGAGTTATTATGCCATGCAACCAACCAACATCATTTATAATAAGCAGCAATTGACATCATAGGAGCAGCAAGAGAGTGTCAAAGGTGACTTTAATGATTCAGAAACATGCACAAAACAACTGAACTTCAAGACAGTGACTTACATGCCATCGGTGATAAAGAAGAGGTTCACAACTCTCCCGTCAGGGGTTGTCGAAACTTTGACTCTCTCGATTATAAGCTCTAGGGCCGACAGAATATGTGTCACGTCTGAAAATTGCACGGTGTAATTATTAGCAAATATCTGGATGCAGACATTTAGAAGACGAAGCAGGGCCAGATGTCCTCACCGTGCAGCAGCCCCTTACGGTCGGTCGAGAAGAGCTTGAGGAGGTAGAACTGCGGGGGCCCTGGTTGCGTGATGTCGGGATAGAAAGGGATGGCGTAGGATGAAGGGCACATCGACATGAGCCTGTTCTTGAGGCTCCCCCACCGGATGTTGATGGACGGCGAGCGTGGCACCACCCAGAAAATCACGTAGCACCATTGCCCGTCCGTGGACACGTCTGCTAAATTCGACAAAGACAGGAAATTTAGAAGACAGTGATGATAACGCAAAAAAAAAAAGACAGTGATGATAGAGAGTAAAAGTCATGAACTGCAGAATTATGCAGCTTGCAGACGAAACAGGGTCCTGTACAAGTGAACAGGTTGCAACGTTTGCCCAGTTTTAATGGTTATGATTGAAGCCCTAAATGATTAACTGTGTGCACACAGTAACATGAACAGGATAAGCCAGGTGCCGTTGCCAATGATTAACAGCGAGCACACAGTAAAATGTACGATTCAAGTGTTATGGACTGACAGTGATCATACTGTAACATGGACAGTAAAGTCAAGATGAGATG
Organism: Poa pratensis; assembly: GCA_947311845.1. Lineage (NCBI taxonomy): Eukaryota > Viridiplantae > Streptophyta > Magnoliopsida > Poales > Poaceae > Poa > Poa pratensis. The sequence continues at coordinate 25,568,876 of CAMZMU010000100.1, forward strand.
GCAACTTGGCATAAGAAAAGAAAGCCTAGCTTTTCCAGAAACCGAAAGAAGAGAAAATGCGGAACTCAGTACAAATCACACGTGAGTTCTGCCTGTATGCCTGGTTCAGGGGTATCGACGAACACAGAACGGGCAAAAACAATGGAAAACTTTTTCTGCGGATACAGGCGGAAAGGTGGCGTAAAACTTGTCGGAATAGAGGAAAGCCATCCTCACCACCAACCGTACACAGCGGAGAGAAAAGGGCAAAATGATTTTTTTGAAAGAAAAACAAATTAAGCACAGCACCGCGCCGCGCCTAATCCCGGACAAGAAAAAAATCCAGCCGGCCGATATATGCGACTCGCGCTCGCGGTAAAACCAACGAATTGAAGTTTCGCGTGGAGGTGACAAGGCAGGCCGCAGCAATCGAACTGAAAACAAGGGCGAATTGGGAGGGAAGCAGAATTTGGGAGGGATGGGGAGGGGAGGTCTCACCGCCGCGGGTGATGCGGAGGCCGAACTCGAGGATGGTGCGGCAGAGGTCGCAGCCGAGGCCCGCCTGGTCGGGGCAGTTGACGGTGATGACGCTGTCCTCGCCTTCCCCCGCTGCCAGCTCCATCACCACCGCGTCCTCCACCCCGACCCCGGCGCCGCCTCCACCGAGCACTATCCTCCCTCCGCTTTCTCGTCCTCCGAGTCCCCCGCCCGCCACCGGCATCGCCGCGGCCGTCGAGATCCCCTCCCTCTGCTCCGCGCCTTCTCGGCCTCTCTTCTGGCGTGGTTGGGTTCGGTTGGAACTGTGTAGTAGCGTGTTCTTTTTTGTACGGGTGGTGCGAGGCGGCGGAGGCGTTGTTATCGCTGGGTTGCTTGCTTCTGGGGCCCGCGGCTGAGTCAGCCGGGCTGGAGCTCGTGCGGCGGGAGGTGGCTCCGGGCCCACCTGCCAGGGAGTGACTGCCTAGGGCCTCGTGGGAACCGAAGTTTGTTTTCGGTATGTCTACGCTCGTGTACGCGCGTGTTGCAGGCAGTTTGGTCTGCTCGCCTTTGGTCTGACATTAGTCAAACCTAAGACAACTAGACAAGGTGCAACAGGTGCCCATTTATTTTGCTAGTCGAAATGTAATTGCCTTAATTGCAAAAAAAGAAAAGAGAAAAGAAATGTAATTGCCTTACAAGGCCAAGACATGACACATGTAGTGGATGATAGAAAACAACCTCCTCGTTTACTGACACACACAATATGTTAAATCATATATAGGGTAGAAATCATGTAAAAAATACAAAATTCATACAAGTACATGTATTTGACGTCACAATTTTGAGACATCACAACTTTATACTCCAATAAATCCCAAGATACATTCATCAGAGGATAGTCTTGTGTTTGGTCTCTTTCTTGGTTTTGCAACATCTCTGGTGGTATCAAAGACAATCTACCATTCCTATCCATCTAGTCCATCATGTGTTAAGCTCTACATTGATAAAAATTGCTACTGGCAAAATAAGGAAGAACGAAAAGGAGGAAGGTGGTGTTGAAGGTATAATTTGGCTACTAGGTATGTTTGGGCCAAATTAAAATGAATGACCTGGGATAGATTATTGATTGACATATATTGCTGTTTAGTTCAAGATGCAGGCTTGATAAAATCTAGCACAGATACCACGGCGCCATATCAAGCATACGAAGCTATTTCTTCAAGGTGAATATTTGTAGTTTTGCATGCACTAGCAGCAGGCTGGCACAAGTCCTTGCCGGATTCAGATATAAACCGAGCTCAAGCACAGATGCCTAGGATGGACAAGTCCTAGCAAGGTTCGATCGGATCCCAGGCTGTAGACGTGTGCATTGCAGACTCTTCAGCCAAGCCACGTACGGAAGTGCACCAGGATTTCTATATATGGTTGTTACATTGTACGTACGGTAAAAGAATTAAACTAGACCGGATCAATTAGAGAGAGGAATATTTTATTCGGCTTGCATGCCAAGGAAACGATCCGTGTCTTGTACGCCAAAGACCAGGCTACCTATATAAAGGTACACGGCCGATTGTAGAAGCCCCCCAATCGACATTCATCAAAAATACAATCTACTCTTTTACGTACTACTTTTTCTGTTCGTTCTCTTGCCGTCGAGCCCTAGCGGCTAGGGTTTGGCAAATCTTTGCCGTTTTGCGCTGAAAAGCGGCCGTTCTTTCTCTCCGAAATTGAGGAATTCTTTGTTGCTTTGCTCGGAAAGGAATCGTCCGTCGTCACGAAAGTACGACAGTATCGTGGTGCTGCGCGGCGATTTTGCGTGGCAACACAATTGGCGACTCCGCTGGGGACGAAGGATCGAGCGGTCTCCGGCCCGTTCCTGCTACGTAGATAGCGTCATCAAGAGACTGTAGTCTACAACGGTAATATGAATACTCAACTCCCATATGTAGATGCAATGAATTGTTATGTTGATATTACCAGATCTTTTGATATGCGTACTGTATCGGCTAGTCCTAGTTCTTATTATGTGCAAGAGCCGATGCAAAATAGCTACTTGCAACACGGAAATTCAAATTTTCATGCATCGGCAAGCCCAGCAATTCACATGCCGGTGAACAACATGATGAATTCCGTTAGTCCATATGAAACATCCGAACTTAGAAATTTCAATAGCATGCAAAGTAGCGTTTCGCCATTTTATTCATCGGAAATCAGCTCACAATACGTAAGTCCACTTCAAAGCGTGCCGATGGATAGGGAATTTGGCCAGGCCACTACAAGCCATTCGGCCAATTGCTCTCAACCGCTGTATGATACACCTCATGTTACTGTTACTAGATATTCAGCACCACATGCAACTATTTGTACTCATACTTCGGCTCCACGTCTTCACAATGGTTATAGCCGAATATGTGAAAATTCATTAGGAGGTCAGATGTATTTATCTAATATTGTAGCGTATGATACTTCTCCTACACAATTGTTGAATTTCAGTAGCAACAAAGTGTCATTGCCGAAAAATACTGATAGATCTGAAGGGTGATTATCAAAAAATTGGACGAAGAACAATAACATACACATGATGAACACCGACCTCAACATCGCGAGCGACGTCGACCCGGACAACGCCATCGCCGTTACACTCGACGATCTGTCAGAAGATGATCGGCGCGAACTTGAACGGGAGGTTGAGGAAGAGATGGCTGAGCGGCGAAAAGTGATGTTGGCTGAATACCAAAAGACAAGGAACGGCGCTGTCAAGAAGATGCATGTGCCGGATCCTTCCGATCCGTTCAACACTGAGGTAAGAAAGTCAACTGAAAAGATTGTGTCCATAGGTAGTAATTTTGGATCTGATATGACAAATAGGACACGCACAATTAGTCAAGCGGCAGCTAGTAGAGTTGAGAAATTTAATGAGCAGCTAAATAGAGATCTTGAAAATAGTATAGTAGCTTCTGATTTTCGGTCGTTACTGCTCCAAAGCAATGATGAAAATTCTGGTAAAAAGCCGATGTCTGCGGAAAATAGCAGGTTAACTCATTTTTCTAGTCAGATCCACACATCAGGAGCATCGGCAAATGCTGTACATCAGCATCACGTCCCTATAAGCAGCGATCAAAGTAGCCGGAACCATGTCAGTTCGGCTAACAATTTTATTTCCAGTGTTGCTTTTTCTATTATTTCGACTTCGGTTCCACAAAATTACAGCAATCATAACCGAAGTGTTGATTTTAATTCTAATTTGCAGCAACCTAGTTATCATACAATAGCGTACAACACAACACCGCTGCTGCCTGTCGGTACCGGGGTTCCGTACGGGCCGGTACCCGATTCATATTTTAGTGGATCTCCGTTGCAAACGTCTCATGCTCAGATTTCTATGCCGGAAGTTCCACCGCGTGCTAGCATACCAATTGTTTCGCAAACGAGTTCTCTAAAGCCCCATGAAAGTTCTAAGATGAAACTCGATAGTGACTCTTCTCCTATCAATAAGATTGATTTTCAGAACAAGAAAGTACTTATTCGGTCAGATCAGGCCGAATTTACTAAGGGGAAAAACGTTGTCATTAATGTTAATGCTCCTCCGAGAATGATGAAACTAAAAAATCCAGAAGTAGGAGTGCTGAAAGTTGATGAAAGAAAAAGAAAATCAGCTCCAAGACCAAGGCCGACCGTCAAACAACTTTTGGACAAATACACTTCGTGCAAGGCCAAAAAAATGTTTAGTCGGCTTGGAAGTACTAAGCGCCGTAGGTCTCTTTCTCGGCATGGGGGTCGTGAGCAATGGCGAGGATACTTATATGACCACGCGCCCTATTTTCCAATGGAGCCAACATATTGGGGTTATGCAACTCCTTTATATCCTCAGTCTGCTCCTTGGGGTTTTAGTCATCGGGCTCCATATCTTACGAGGCCAGAATCTTATTTCCAACCGGAGCGGATTCCATCAGAGCATATGTACAGAAAACCATTGCATGAAAAAAGAGCTCGGTTTAATCAGGAAGTTAGACCACATGGTGCCATTGCATTTCGTGAGAAACCGAATTCAAGACAGAGTACTGATAGAATATATGTTAGAGGTGGTCAGAAATTGAAGTGGGTGCCCATCAGTCGTGAAAGTCATGTACAAACATGTGATGGAGCTGAGCATGGTTGCACCAAGAGTATTGTAGTGGGAGACACTAGCTTACATTCTGATTTAGAGCATGTCGTGCAGACATATTCAGAGAAAACAGTTGTACCTATTAGTACTAGTGAGTCGGGTAATACATCAGCTAGTCTATGCGCGAGAGGCAGCGTAAAAGTTGGAGTTGGTAATGCAGCTGGGCATAATTTGAAAATTATTAGACACCAATCAGTTGATGGTTCTGGTTCAGTTAGGAGAAAAGAAGCATGCACAGGAGAGAAAGGTCTGGATTATACACTTGCTACACCCTCCAGTACAAGTCAGAAAACAGAATCGACTAGCATGCATGCCGATTCAGTCATGAGAAGCATTAGCTCAGGAAATAGATTGATTCCTATGCGTTTCAAGTCTAGTACTACTACATCTACACAACGTGGGAGTTCAACTAGTAGAGGCAACCGTAAAACAAGAGCTGATGGCGTGTCTGGTCGGCAGAGAGTATTTTTGGCCAAGGATAGTGCATTTGCCCCAAGAACTGCAGTACGTCAATACAGGCCGAGAAACTCGGGGCAGCAAAACTATGTCAGTCACACCAGGGACTAAACCAGGGCCTCAGTGGTGCCCGTCGGGACTCACACCTACCCAGAAACGACGGGTACAACGGCTGCGAGCATTAGAAATTAGAGAAAAGCTAGCTGAGAAGAAGCACGGCCGAGATAGACTAATGGTGCCTCCGAAGATGATATGGAGGGAGAAGTGCAGTGTGGAAGATTTAAGTAGAGCTGCAGATGACACCATTAGGTATGATAATTCAGAAAATATTAGAGATGCACCTACTGATGTGGATGTTGATCTAGGCAGATGCTCCGGCCTGCACCGCATTGACAGATGCATCGGTTGATTGACAACACGGCGTGATACAATGTTAGACCGATGCAAGTGTGTTCACTGGCAGCAAAGACGCATGGAGGAGTATCGTTCTAGAAAGAACGATATAAATAATAAAATAGCTGAGGACTTTTGATGACATGGAGAAGTTTGGATAGGGATTCTCATCGGTTGATCCACTTGGGAAAATATATATTGGTGATGGAAGTATTCGCTAGGTTTATTAATGCTATAACATGGAAGCCGATTAGAGAACGCAAGGGAAAGTTGAATCCTTTGTTCCTTTACCTCGGCTAAAGCATGAAGCCAAATTTACTTGGGGGGCAGAACAGCGGGATGCTTTTAATAATATAAAACGATAGTTTGTCAAGTTCTCCCATATTACGAGCGCCAAGTCAAGTTTCCCGTTCAGGGTGTACATTGATACACAAGATGAAGTGATCGGTATGGTGTTGTCCCAAGTAAATGAAGAGAAAGAGTACACATCGCTGCATACATGAATTTTTGTTTGCTCGAAGCCCAGAACCGGTACGTGTTTATTACAAATTTAGGTTTATCTTTATATTAGACATGTACCTAATTTCGGCATTATATACTTTCTAGTATATGTCCTGAGACTTGCCAGCCGGCGTAATTAAGTATATGTTGCAATGACCGATTCTTAGTGGTAGGATTGGAAAGTGGGCCTATGCACTAATAGAATATGATTTAGTGTGAATCTCTGCGTGCTATGAGAGGTCAAGTTATCGCCGATTTTATTGCTGATCATAGAATTAAGGATGAGGAAAAAATAATTATGTTAGTGTTTGCCTATAGAATACTTATTTTGATGAATCGGTCCGTAGAGAAGAATAAGGCGTCGGTAATGTATTAGTTTCACATAGCAATGGTGTTTAGATATAATTAAGTCTCTAGATACATTTACTATTTATCATATACCCAGGGAAGAAAATTCTAGAGCTAAAGGTTCGGCGCAGGAGGCATCTGGTTGTCAGATTAGTAGAGAGAATTTTTTCATACTAGAAAGACCGATGCTAGCTGTTGTAGGCAATGAGTACATCTTGTAACGTTAGTTCAGTACATGGTATAGCTCGTTCTGATTCAGTTCAGCAAATAGTACTGTAGTGCAAAGAAAATTCGGTACAGGAGTCCACAATAACCGAATTAGTGAGTAGTTCAGAACTAAGTGATTTGGAGAATTCCTTTACTTAATCAGCGAATAGCAGGACAGTACAGATCCAAGTCGGACAAGAGGTAGAAAATTCGGTGGGAAGCTTTAATATATACTTTGGTAAATGCCGAATTATATCGCCGAACTATAGATGGGTTACAGTTAAATATCTTTGATTCTGCGGAGGTTAATTTACAAGTTTGGCCAGACAAAATGATTTGTCGGCTGTAGATTAAGATGATTTTATTATGGGATAGTATAAATGATGTTTCAGGAAAAATCAGTTCAAAAAATGATGTGTTTGAAAAACGATTTTGCCTATTGGGACTAAAGATAGAAAATCGGCAAATGGTTGCCGAGTTAGGAACCCATATATAGTTGTAGAGATAGTTCGTGAAATTCATATTTTTGTAAAATCTTTGTAGGGCAGAAATTATCCAGAACTCTTGATAGAAAATATTTTAAGAGGTACTATCCTACCATGTGGTCGTTGGCTTGATGATAGATATGGCCGGTATATTATTTGAAGTATCGCCGTAACCAGTATTTGGATGGAATATTGTCTAAGATATCGTCCTGAGAAGATTTGGCCAATGTGTTCTTTGAACATCGCCCTGAGTATAATGATATCGTCGGTGAAGCGACGACATCGTTCTAAGGTATGGTTTTATTGTTTTTGATAAATATTATTGTACAAAACAGGGGGGCATGTGTTGAAGGTATAATTTGGCTACTAGGTATGTTTGGGCCAAATTAAAATGAATGACCTGGGATAGATTATTGATTGACATATATTGCTGTTTAGTTCAAGATGCAGGCTTGATAAAATCTAGCACAGATACCACGGCGCCATATCAAGCATACGAAGCTATTTCTTCAAGGTGAATATTTGTAGTTTTGCATGCACTAGCAGCAGGCTGGCACAAGTCCTTGCCGGATTCAGATATAAACCGAGCTCAAGCACAGATGCCTAGGATGGACAAGTCCTAGCAAGGTTCGATCGGATCCCAGGCTGTAGACGTGTGCATTGCAGACTCTTCAGCCAAGCCACGTACGGAAGTGCACCAGGATTTCTATATATGGTTGTTACATTGTACGTACGGTAAAAGAATTAAACTAGACCGGATCAATTAGAGAGAGGAATATTTTATTCGGCTTGCATGCCAAGAAAACGATCCGTGTCTTGTACGCCAAAGACCAGGCTACCTATATAAAGGTACACGGCCGATTGTAGAAGCCCCCCAATCGACATTCATCAAAAATACAATCTACTCTTTTACGTACTACTTTTTCTGTTCGTTCTCTTGCCGTCGAACCCTAGCAGCTAGGGTTTGGCAAATCTTTGCCGTTTTGCGCTGAAAAGCGGCCGTTCTTCCTCTCCGAAATTGAGGAATTCTTTGTTGCTTTGCTCGGAAAGCAATCGTCCGTCGTCACGAAAGTACGACAGTATCGTGGTGCTGCGCAGCGATTTTGCGTGGCAACAGGTGGTGCTGCATACGAAATTTATTTTGAGTCTTAGTATTACTAAACACTACTACCAAAATGTACAAGACCGTTGGAAATGCAACCGGGTAGCTAGCCCGGGTGGATGTAGCTTTTTCACACTCTTATCCGGCCATCCTCAAGGCTACATGAAGCGTGGATGGATGCGTGGCTACAAACCGCCACCTTTCTCTTCTGTCTCACCCCAGAAACTTTCATTTCCATTTATGGGAAGACGTTGCAGATCACCACGCACGCATCTAAACATTTATCTATGTTTTCCTTTTCCTGACATGTACAGAATATAAGATAGATAAATGTTTTGTCGGCTTGACCATGCTAGCTGCCTACGGAATAGATAGTTAATTTGGAGTAATGGAGAAAAATGAAATCCAGGAGTACTCACTAGCTAGCTGTGACCTGTGAGCCTGTGATCGATCGACGCCCTCTCTCTCTCTGCAAGTGAAGCTAGCACAATGATTGCGCCATACAACACGTGTTCAATCCATCGCACCGCTGCATGCATGCGATGCACAAACGCCGCGTGGTGCGGCGCCGTGTCCTTTTGCCTTACAAGAAAATTATCACGCAGCTTCAGGAGATATAAAGTTGTAAAATATATCCAATGCAAAGGGCAAGATCATACAACGCCGCTTTGTTCTGTACCAACAAATTAACCAAATTGAAATATCTGAAAGTAATCGGTGACGTCGACATAAACGGAACGGTCAAATGTGGTGCGATAGCACCTTTGACATTTCAACGTTGATGCCAAGCTGTGTTAGAAGGAAAAAGAAAAAGAAATATGAGTTTTCATATGCATATCCATCGTCTCTGTTCGGTACATTCTAAATGTGAATTTGAAATCTTGACCACTAGTGTGTCAAAACTAAAAAAAGAAGCTTGACGATATTCCGGAAATTGAGACTATTTTTGGTGTAGAATTTCGATTAGGTATTGTGCCATCAATGTATCACGAACTAAGAAACACATTCTCAATGTGCCAAAACATATGGGGTGTAGGAGACTCGAAGAACCATGGTCAACCAGAGGATGATCGGTATGAGGCTTTGAGCATACGAAAATGGTGGGGGTTCTTTCGTCGCATTGCGGGAAAACTCTCGTCACATGTGTTGCAAGTATGGAAAGTGTTTTCATTCTTTTTTGTTATATAGTTTTATTTTCACAGTCACATGGTTCTTCCTCTCCGGCTCCGCAGCAATTTTTCTATTCGGAATTGCTATATATAAGACGGCCGGGAAATTGCTATTTCTAGGTTGACTAGATTGCACATTTTGACTACTAGAGATGCCCACAATAGTTTGTGAGATTTTATGTGTAGAAATTTGCAACAACGACGACCCAGTTGCACAAGCCGCTTATAACACAAATTTGTAACCACCTATTTTCCATATACTAGGTAAAGAAAATCTTAATTTGTGCGTGCAGATCCCGTCACACACAAAAAAAAACATTTCTCTGTCAACTTAGATATTGGCACTTGATTTCACTCTCAGCTTTTACCCAGCAGTTGCGAAAACACCACACTAGTGTTGTCATTAATTAACTAGCAACTTACGAATTGATCGACGGTGACACACAGTATATGCACACATACGAGCATGCGGGGCTACAGAAAGCTGCCAAAACTAGGGAAACAACGGTGGAGAGCGTCGGAGGAAAACGATGGCTCATTGTTTTGGCTCATGCGGCCGCGCGCAGTGGCTGTGCGAGGAACAGGAAAGGCGCCATTTGAGCCTCGTGAAAAGCCTACAAAGGCCAGCCAGTTCACTGAGCCAGTGAGGCAGTGACTGAGTGAGCCTGACCCGCATGTTCATGAGGTTACTGGGCCAGTCGGCCTGCTGCCTCTTGCTAGCGTCGAAGAGTCTGAAAAATATTTATTTCAGGTGCCGTAATTAATTCCTGAAATTAAAACTCGTCAGCTTCACTTCAGACGCGCTGTCTTTTGAGACTGACTTGAGTCACAGTCACATAAATCGTCCGAGATCTCCACGTTAAGATCTACCCATATCTCTTATGTCGTCGTTTATGTTATTTACTACTCTCTCCTTCCTAGAAATATTCTACTCCCTCCATTCTGGTTTAGACTAGACACAATGGGAGTATCATAGCTAGTATCATGCATGCCATGTTGGCAAAAATCTGATGTGGCACAGTAATTAATGAACAAAGAGAGGAGAGTGGTATCTACCTATGTTACGATATCATAGCACACAAAATAAGATATTTTAATAGCAAGTTACTCTTGTGCACATATTTGTATTGTGATACTACAAACATATAAATGAGATGTGGCTATGATACTACTATATGATACTATGCATTATAGGGATAGTATCATACACTAGTATCATATGCATGATACAAATTTATGATACTGCCCATTGTGACTAGTCTTATAGGATGTATTTGACAAATCTCTAGAACCTAGGTGAATGGGGATTGGCCATGTAAAATCTATCTCCCCAATATTTCACCCAATTAGCACTCTCATATTTAATGCCTACAATAAATAGGGAAAGCCCAAACCCAATCAGTTTTCATTGGGAAAGGCCAAAACCCAACATTAACTGCTCCTAATTAATGCTAATTAATGCTAATTGTTGCTTATTCTTGAAAAAACCTGGTTTTGGAATTGCATCATATAAACCGGAATGGAGGGAGTATATAAGTTTTGGTCGAAGTAAAACTTTATAAAATTTCATCAAGCATATAACAAAATAATAAAACATATACACACAATATCAAACCAATATTATTGAAATCCTCCTAAAATATATTTTCATACTTTATGCATTTTATATTTTAGATGTCGATAGTATTTGGATATACTTAGATAAAATTAACAAATGTTAACTTCGATTAACACTTATATGGAACATATTTTGAAAACGAGGGATGTCTAATACATTTCAAATATATGATGATCTAGAACGTTGCACAAAAACTTCGATTATTGACAAATAAATGAAAGTGACCAAGATAAGACCATTGAGTTTATGTTCTAAAGTACTTCATAATGCGTTAGCAACATATCCAAAAATAAATAATGGTCAAATTTATTTCTTGAACACCATGTGTAATATAAAAAATGTCACGCATTTCATAAAAGAGTTGTCAATGCTAGTATTTCAAAGTGAAGGAAGTAAATGAAAGAAACAAACTTATGGACCAGATGAAAATATTTTTGATTGTTTAGTTGGTCCAAATGTCAACAATATTTACTTACATATTTTTATAATCACATAATTAATTACATTCTTTCTCTATTCCATTCATAATATACTCTAACATGAATAAGAACCCAAAAATAATATTTGTGTTTTATGTGAATTACTCATCAGAAAATCAATCATCGCCAGATTCGTTCACCCCACATATATTGAAATTGACACGATTAGCCAAATATGCAATATACCCAAGGTCGATAATTTTCATTACTTTACCTAAACTTCATCTAGCAATTATTGTTGCGGCTATCATTATTATTTGGACAAGAACATGTTAATTTCACAACTATACATCGAATGTTAATGATGGAAAATCTGAATTTTAACATTGGGTGCTCATTTGACATACTCCCTCCGTCCAAAAATGGATGTATCTAGACATGTTTCATGTATAGATACATCCACTTTTGTGCAAACTTGAGACACTTATTTTTGGACGGAGGGAGTAACATAATAACTATCAGCTAGTTGGCGACCAAAATAAGTACTAGTCACCACGGAAATATCATGGTGAACATGGGTGCACATGGATATGAACTTCAAATCGTTATTAATATTTCAAAGTTTCAAATCTTTTTAAATAACTCACGCACATACATATTGCCTTGATACTTACTCATGCGAAATTTCAAGAAAAAATACGATCGTATTGGCCTATATAAAAAAAGAGAAAATGGAATTTTGTAATTTTCTGTAGAGTCAGAATCATGTTAACTGTACATACGTTGGACACTTTGTCTTTTTACACAAATAGCATACTTTTGTACCTATTTTAGTTTCAAACTTGACCTGCACGTACGTGCATACATTCTCTACGGATATGACTTATACTGTTTTTAAACCTGTTTAGTATTTTTATGATTCAGCTGTTTGTATAGGGTTCACATACACCCATGTCAACAAGATCCGTGTCACTTGTCACCATGAAATTATTTTTGACATCTGTTTAGTATTTTTGACACATCTGGCCATGGTGTGGGCCTCATTGTACATGTTCATTTCTAAATTCTATACATAATACCATCGATAGAAAATCTGAATTTTATCATGAGAGGTTAATCTAAAATATCATAATTACTAATCAACTAGCTGATGACCAAAAACATTTGCCATGCCATGAATTTATTTCTGTTACAATCTGAACGCTTTAAGGAGATGGCCTCACATGGAATGTTTTGAAGATGGTGTTTTGCCTCCCAGTGCATATGCACCCTTCATTTAAAATGTATTTTCAACGCATTTTGAAATGTTATTTTTTTTTGAAAAAAGGTTCGCGCATATCCTATGTGTTCAGGAAGTCTTTTTACGAAAAATCGACATATTCTGCAGCTTGTGTTAAAAAAACAAGTTTTGGTGTAAGAACAAGTCTTTCACATTTTTTTTTGTCTTTTTATATAGGACACACAAAAAAAATCATTTTTTCGTGAAACGATTCTGTGGACACATAGAATTTGCAGGCGTATCCGCGAAATTTTATTTTAGAATTTTTTGACATATTTTTTAGGAACATGGCAGTCGTTATGCCTTCCGATTAGATACTGTGTGCATATGTACCAGCTTCCAAAGTGAATTTCACATTTTTTAAGTTTTTAGTGTTTGTGGAGAAGGTATATTTTTTTTTTTTGAGATTAACCGCCCGTCACTTTATTGAACACTTATAGTCATAGGGATACAAAACGAGTCTGGAGTGTGAAGAAGCCAAATGTGACGGCCGGGGTTTAGGGAAGCAGAGCTACGTGCAAGGCTGTGAGCTTCGACATTTGAGGACCTCCGCTCATGAGAGAAATTCACCGAAGTAAACTCCCTACTTCTTGCCTTGATCTCCTTCAGTATGGTACTGAATCTTCCCAAATTCTTGGCCTCGAGAGATGAGACAACCTCTAGGCAATCTGTCGCTACCTGAACGTGATCGAGAGATAAATCCCTCGCCAGAGACAAAGCTTCTCGGCACGGCCAGAGCTTCCAGTGTGGCCGGGTCTGCGATGCCCCGGATCACAATCGCTGATGCCCCGAGGTAGGTACCGTCCTCCGCTCTGCACACTGCGGCAACTGAACCAAAGCTGCCAGTTTTCCACACCGCTGCATCAACATTTATCTTGGCATAGCCAACAGCCGGGGCAATCCATCTTCTCCTCTCCTGTGCTTGTCGTCTTGCCGGGGCAGACGGTTTTGCTGCTGTTGCTATATCCAAGTCACGGATAAAACTCTCGACGAAGGCTCTGGAAAATGCCCTCATGGATCGCCTTTCTTCTTGCATACCAGATAGACCACAACGTAACCATACATCGTATTAATTCCTCCTGCTTCAGAGAAGAAATCATCGAGAAGATGCATTGTTTGGCATTGGGTTCCGTTGTTCTGTACAAGTGCTCCGTGATGGTGTCAGGAGCCAAAACCCAGACCGATCTTGCCATATTGCATTCTAGGAGTGAATGGCGCCAAGAGTCAGCCTGTCCACATAGCCCACATGAAATATCGGGAGCCATGTTTCTCCGGTGGCGTACATCCCCAGTGGGAATGGATTGCTTAGCTAGCCGCCACATGAAGACCCTTATCTTTGACGGTACCTTGGCCTTCCAGAGCGAGGTCCAGTCTTTTTCCTCTCGGTTGTGATCAGAGGAAGTTGCCTTCCCCTCCAGCCAGGCTTCTCTGACCCTCTTGGTGTTAACAATCATGCGATACGCTGACCGGACCGAGAAGATGCCTGTACGTTCGAAGTGCCAAGCCCAGATGTCGTCCGTCCTTCTGGTACTTAATGGGATAGATGTGATCACCTCAACATCCATTGGTAAGAAATAGGTTTGCAGCTTCCGTACCTCCCAAGTTGCCGATGTTGGGTCAATGAAATCCGCCACCCGAAGTGGTGGATCCGCCTTCAGACAGGTAATTGGTCTCCGAACCTCATCACGGAGAAGCCAAGCTTCATCCCATGCGTGTGTATTCTCACCCGAGCCTATGCGGCGAACCAAACCTTGCTTCAGAATATCTCTCCCCTCTAAGATCGATCTCCAAATTTGGGATGGATGAGAGCCCAAAGTAGCGTGTAGTAGATCAGTAGAGGGGAAATAAACTGCCTTGAGTACCCGAGCACTCAATGTCTCCGGGTTTTGTAGGAGCCTCGATGCTTGTCTTGCCAGTAAAGCCAAGTTAAACAACTCAATATCTCGAAGCCAAGACTCCCTGCATGTTTCGGAGTACACATCTCCTCCCAAGAAACCCAGCATGTTTTCCTCTGTCCATCACGGCTTCCCCACCAGAAATTGCGGATCAGCGCATTGAGCTTTTTGCAAAGCCCTCTTGGAAGTTTAAAGCAGGACATTGAGTACGTCGGACAGCTTGAGCAACTGATTTGATCAGCACTTCTTTGCCTCCCGCGATAGGATACTTTCCATCCAACCTTGTATCCGTTTCCACACCGATCCCTCAAAAATTTAAAAGCCCCATTGATGGATCGTCCCACATCTGATGGCATACCCAGATATTTATCATTGATGGTTTCTGTTGGAATATTTAGTATCCCCTTCATGCCATCTGTGGAGAAGGTATATGTGTGGACTGTTCCCGACCACATAGCCAATATGACAGCTCGTCAGTCCAGCCCACCCTGTTTTGCGCACATCGCGGCCTAAGCCACAAGCCCACAAACCTCTCGCCCCTCGCCGCTACGACGCTATTCGGTCCTAAAATCCCGTCAGTCTTTGGGAGAGATAAAGCGCCGAGAAGGGGATATATTGGAGAGTCTCCTGTCAATAAGTTGAGTACCTGTTAGATTTTGCTAAAGCTCCCTCTGATTCGTCTGCTCGAGAATGAGCTAGAACTAGCTGCACTGCATGCCGAAGTTCTTACGGTCATGGTCTAGCTTGGTGAAACTGAGAACTGGTAATGTTTAGCCGATCGTCTACTTACATCGATCTACTACTGATAGTTACACTGTTTTGCCGTTATATCTATGCTTGGCCAGCGGTCATATCTATACTGGTGTGCACTGCAGTCGCGTCGATTCTATTGTAGTTCTTCTTTCTGCATCCTCGTTTTCTTATGCAGGCAAGGTGTTTGGTTAAATGGTTCTGAGATTCTAGTGTTTGCGGTTTTTTCTGTCTACCTTCACCCTTGTCACGCTCACAAATACATGCTGAATCCTAATTAGACCTCATGACTTCGTCCTGCATTTTTTGAACCTGTCTTGTGTTAGGAACTTGAATAAAATGTGGGAGCAGATACAAAGGGGCATGACTGACTTTACTTTTACCATGATGCAGGTTCGTCTTCGTCCATCGCCGAAAACAACATAAAGAGGTTGTTGTAGAGCCAATCAGGATGAAGTTCAGTGTTATTTGCAGAAGCTGTATGATTACGTGAGGTATGATCTTAGAGAGATCGCTTTCCCCTCTTCTCTGCCAGACCCACCGGGCACCAAGAGGCGTCCTAAGTCACACTGAAAGAGAAATGGTACATCCTCAAGGAGGCATCCAGGCTCTATGGGGCATCCTGGGTTAGGGACATTGGTCCCGAGCTCAGGCCAAATGATTACAGGAAGATCAAAGAGGAATCCGACACCAACATCGCTGAGGAGGAGAAGACTACAAGTGAGTCTAGCGTGCTCGAGGATCTTGCAGTCGCGGCGAGGGGCGGGGCAGAGACCCTGAAGCCTGCGTTGCGGCATATATACATGACCCGTGCCTCGACATACACGAGTGCGGTGAAGAGCTATGTGGAGACCTACCAGGAAGGGTTGAAGGATGTCTTGGATGAGAAGGCTGCCGGAAAAGGTCACCAGCAAGGCAATGAGCCAACCCAATCATCAACGGCGTCGCCACCGCCACCGTCGCCGTCATGAATTTGTTTGAGTGTACGAGGAAATATTATTGTTAGCAATCCCAGCTTATCGTTTATATGTACTCGATCAGAGTTGATGGCAGTGTACGTGTGACAGTGGTGCGCTGCTCTATTTTTTTTCATGTATAGGTCTCTGATCTTGTTTATCTTCTACTCTGGGTTATGTACTTATGTGCACTCTATGTACATTATTGTGTGGAGTTTGTTCTTCGGCTTGTTTCAGCTGTAGTTGTTCCTTGCTGCATTCACATTGAAATCAAAGTATTGTAGACTCTGCACTCGCCAAACAGAGGTCTTTCCTAGTATCATTTTCTTTGATGTAACTATGCATCATCTTTATTATAGGGTACTTACACAGTATTTGAATGAGATGTCCTTTGCTGCTGTTGGCTTATTTGTACATCTGGCTGGTACGAATTCATAAGTGCAAGTATGCAGATTACAGACTCATGTACGCTCCCAAAGCTAATTCGTGGCTACAGTAATGAGGTCGAACAAGGTCGTCTATTTATAGGGCGCTAGAATTTAGTCTTTTTAGCCTAGACTGGAAATAATGGATGCCGGGTATACAAGAAACTGACACAGGGAAAATTGCATTGGGTGGATTGGTCGGTGCATGAAACTCGGACAACAATCTTATTGATGTGAAGCCTGCATAAGCAAAATAAAAAATGCAGCATTGCAAACATAGCTCCTCTGTTGATTCAGATAATGCACAAGTTGACTCCTGATGCCAACCCAGGCGGTTCATCATTGTAGTCGCCCTCTTTTAAGCCTATATGCAACATGACTAAAAAACAAGGATAACCTGTCTCTCTGAAATCGGATTTATTTGCCCACAAACCCGTTGAGTGAGAGAAACTGAAGAAACAGAAGCCCCAAAACCAGAGGCTGCAGTTTCCATCCATGCATCTCAAAATTTCTCCAGAGAATAGATTACAAACTGCACTGATACCAACTGACACAAAAAAAATGTCGACCAATGCCACACTCGCAGCAACCACTGTACATGATTTTGGCCAGCATTGGTGCATTGTATGAGAGGAACCACACTCCAGAAATTTACTACTTGTCTTCTCCATATTCCATAGTCTGAATTTATATGGCTGCATGCTGAAGATGAGCAAAACATACAGTGGCGTCTTATTTTCCATCACATTCCTTTGCGACAAATATTTTCAGGCAAAAAATAACAAAGACAGTTGTAAGAATTCCTGTCCTCAGTCCTCACCCATGCCATGTTCATATGTCGGTATAATCGTCTCAACTATCAAGTAGTAAAAGTAAAAGTGCAGTAATTTCAAAACAGAGTACTAAATCAACACTTGCTTCCTGCAATTGTCAGATACAAAACAGGCTTGAAATAGCTATCAGCATACACCGTTAAGCCAACAGCAAGAACACTAGAAAAAAATGTCCCCAAATTGATCAGATGATCGCCTCAAGCATGCTAATCTACTCTCTGTCAGCCGTCGCCGTCCTGTGATCAGTCCTCCTAGTTGAAGTTGGCTAGCTCATCGTCATCAACTATATCGTCCAACGACTCCCAATTCGGTTCTCCCCCCTTGACCGTCTCCGCCGGCTGCTCGTCATCGTCCATCATCCTCATGAAGTCGCCCATGGGCATGCTGAGATTGTCCGGCGGCGCGTCCCCCGCGAGCTCGCAAGGAGTCCCGGCGATGCAGGCGGAGGGAGCGATGGAGCGACCATTGACAGCGGCCCCTGCTGCTGCTCGTGCTGACCAAGATACTGATCCTGCTGGTACCCGGAATACTGCTGCTCGTACTGACCAAGATACGGATCCTGCTGGTACTGGTACGGACCGGGATACTGCTCCGGCTGCGCCACCGGAGGCAGAGGCGGTGGCTGCAGCACGTACTGACCAAGATAGTGCGCCGCCGGAGGATTCTGTACGTGCTCTTGGCCGACACCAGGACGGACACTCCCCTGCGGCAGCAGGTCGGCGATGCGGTCGAAATACTCCTCCGGGACCATGGCTCGTGCAGGCTTCTTCTTCCCGTCAGGATAAATCTTCACGCCGTCCTCCCCGTAGACGTCTCTCTGCTGTTTGTAGGTGGCGCGCGGCGTGACGTAGACCCTGTAGAGCGCGGGCACGCCCCCCTTGCCGGCGCCGTCGTCGTTGGCGCTGGTGAACTCCTGCATGAGCCACGGCGTCTTGTCCTTCCTCTTGGACTTGGAGCGCCCGTCGACGTAGTAGCCGAAGGTGTTCTTGAAGCCGTCGTCGTCCAGCTTCTGCTTGCTCTGCTCCAGCCGCCAGTACCCGCTGGTCTCGACGCGGCGGTCGGCGCGCTTGGAGGCGCCCCCGCCCGCTCCTGGCTCTGGAATTTCGTCTGGCTCAGGAACCACCACGTGTGGTCGCCCTCGCGGATGCTGGCCGGCGGGTGCTGCTGGCGCAGCGCGTCGGGGTTCTCGCCGTAGATGTTGCCGGCACGGACGCAGCCCCAGGTGTCGCGCTCGCGCATCGCAGTGTCGCCGGCGATCGACCTGTTGAGGAGTTCCAGGCACTCCATCCGCGTCAGGCTGAAGTAGACGCCGGGAGGGAGCGGCGGCGGCGGTGGCTGGACATGGTTCGCGCCTGGGGAGGCACCTCCGCCATGGCCACGGAGCTGCTGGTGGTTGCGTTGGTTCGTTTTCGTTTCTTGGTCTCCAGTTTTCTCTCGTCCTTGATGGCCATGGGTGAAGCCGAGTGGAGGTCTGTGGGAGGACGGAGGGATCGATCGAGGGTGATTACTGATTATATGGGCTGCGAGCTGCGTCACGCGCTTCTGTCTGATCTGATATCGGATTCGCCTCCGATCGACCCCGAAGTCGGAGTTGGGTTTCCAAGTATCCTGGGATCGATGGGCACGCTTCCACGCGCTTGTGTCTGATCTGATGTCGAATTCGCCTCCTCGTCCTGAACTCGGACTTGGCTTTCCAAGTTTTCTGCCCAGCGACTAACTGAATTTGGAAGGTTTGCGTTCGGAACCGAGGATTTCCTTTGCGTGACGGTCTCTCTTATCTGACAGAACATAGGGCCTCTGCTAGATTTAATAGCCTGCAACGTTTGCAGCTAGTTTTGCCAGGGTTTTTATAGCTCATAAGGTATTTAAAATGACCTAGCCACAATGTACTCCTACGCAGACTAAGGCATGGCCTAGTGGTGGGGAGGGGCTGATGCCTTCCCACCCACCCGAGTTCAAGTCCTCATGCTTGCAATTTCGGTCATGTTGCACCCTCCTCTATCAAAAATCACGTGGCTCTCCCACGTAGAAATCAATCACAATGTACTCCTACAAAACCGGTGCAGGCAAGATACAGACTCAGAACAAAAATGCAGGACAAGTCTTTTAGCATGGTTGTCGCGTATTGGGGGGGGGGGATGTATTTTACGTGGATTTTTTTTTCATAGAGCACGTGTCAGGAAATGAGCAACTATATTTCCAGGGGGCCAAAGGCCAGTACTTATACATGTGTGATGAACAGTAAACATGAACAGTACCCTATACACATCTAACACCCCCCCTCAAACTCATGGTGGGTCAACAACACTGATTTTGGAGAAAGAACCCATGCTGCGCTCGAGTCTGTGCCTTCGTGAAGAAGTCCGCCAAGTATAACTCAGAGGGCACATAGTGAAGGGCAAGAAGCTGGTCCTGCACAGCAGCACGCACAAAGGAAGCATCTACACCGATATGCTTGGTGAGTTCATGCTTCACCGGATCACGCGCAATGCTGATGGCGCCTGTACTGTCAGACAATATAGGAGTCGGTGCAGCAGCAGAAACACCAAAGTCCTCTAGTAACCATCGTAACCAAGTCACCTCAGGCGTCAACATGGCCATCGCTCTCAACTCAGCCTCTTCACTGGAGCGGGAAACGGCAGTCTGTTTCTCCGTCTTCCAGGCAATGAGGGATCCTCCAAGAAATACACAATAGGCTGACAGCGAGCGGCGATCAGAAGGATCACTAGCCCACGTAGCATTAGAGTAGGCCTGAAGTTGGAGAGAGCTGGAGCGAGGAAAGAAAAGGCGGCGAGAGATCGTGCCACGAAGATATCGTAGAACACGGAGAAGGTGACTATAGTGGACAGAGCTGGGAGCTGAGACAAACTGACTCAGAATGTGGACAGGATATGAAATATCTGGACGAGTGACAGCTAGATAGACAAGACTCCCAACAAGATGCCGATAGCGAGTGGGGTCTGTGAGGGGATCACCATCAGTAGCACGAAGCTGAATATTGAGCTTCATAGGAGTCTCAGCAGTGCGCTCATCACCAAGAGCAGCGCGAGCAAGAAGATTCTGAATATATTTTTCTTGGGAGATGAACAAGTCATCAGAAGTCGAAGAAACCTCATCCCCGTCCTCATGTCATTTTGCCTGTCTAGGCGTTCTTCGATCTCCCACTTAGACAACCCTGGAGATGGATTGAGATATATATTTGGTTAATAATATAAATAGAGTATGATTTATTCATCTAATTAAGTGGATAAGTCTATAATAAATAAAATAAAGAAGCACTTCTATCGAGTGAGGCAAGGCTTTATTTTATAATACATCCTACCTCTGGCGTTGTGTAAGGACCCCCTTCTGTCATGACATCTTCCACGATGATTTGCGATAACTGCATCTGGATGCGATGGAAGTCTTCTCTAAGCTCAGCGTCGGTGATTTCCCCACTAAGTTTGGTCCATTCTTGGAGACTAGATGGCCACCTCGTTTTCTCTGCATTCCGGACAAACCCTTTAATGTGATGGAGGACGTAGAAGGCATCCTTCACGCTGCCAGCACTAGTACAGAACGACACATCGGATACCCCTCTATGGCAACGGCAAGAGTTAGGCGACGGAAAAATGAGCTCCGCGCGCTTCCGCGAGTGTGCGCGCGTCGATGGGCCCGACATAATGGTAATGGAGGCTGAAAAGATCTCCGTTGCTCATATATAGGCAACGGAGGAAAGAATATCTCCGTTGCTGATATTTCCACATCAGAAACGGAGATCGGTCTATCTCCGTTTCCCATGTGAAGGCACATTAAGCGGTGCCGGTATTAATATCTCCCACTCCAGTACTGTATCTCACTCTCACTCTCAATCTCACTCTCCCCAGTTCCTAACCCTAGCCGCACACGCTCTCCTCCTACTTCACCCATCAATGGCGAACCCCTCCGGCGCCGACGGAAGTCAGGATGGCGCATCTTCCTCCTCCCACCCTCCGAGGCGCAGCCCGGATCTCCCCTACAACTGGGGCGAGATCCCCGGCGACTGCGGTCGCGAGTTCATTCCGAGCCGTCAAATCCCATCCGGATCCACGGCGGCGGCGGCCACCGACGCCCGGATCTCGTCCTCATCGTCCTCCTCGGACGATGAGGACGAGGATCTGGAGGTTGGTCTCCTCCTCTCTCGCGCCTCCTTTGAGTGCGAGCGCGCCGAGGGTGTCATTCGGGCGTCTGCGATGCAGAGAGCTATCCGCATCTCCGCCGCCGAGCACGCGATAGAAGCCGCCGAGGAGGCGTTGTTCTAGACGCGGCTCCGGGCGGCCATAGACCGCTCTCTTCTCCCTGGCCAGGGCCCTGGGCCAGATGCGGCGGCGGCAGCGGTGGCGGCGGCGGAGGAGGAGGAGGATGAGGAGGAGTAGGAGGATGAGGAGGAGGAGGAGGAGGACGCTCCGGTGTTCGAGCAGGATGAGGTCTCCTATGACGTCTCCTCTGGCAGTGGCTCCGGCGCCGACGCCGACGCCGACGCCTGGGACGCAATCCGCGATGGAAAGCGACCCCGCCTCGCCTAAGGTAAATGACCGCTCTGTTAGCTACTTATTTAGCTCGGTTTGCTCTGTTAGTTAGCTCTGTTCAGCTATGTATTTGCTATGTTAGCTACTTATTTAGCTCGGTTTGCTTTGTTTAGCTATGTATTTGCTATGTTAGCTACTTATTTAGCTCAGTTTGCTCTGTTAGTTAGCTCTGTTCAGCTATGTATTTGCTATGTTAGCTACTTATTTAACTCGGTTTGTTTTGTTTAGCTATGTATTTGCTATGTTAGCTACTTATTTAGCTCAGTTTGCTCTGTTAGTTAGCTCTGTTCAGCTATGTATTTGCTATGTTAGCTACTTATTTAGCTCGGTTTGCTTTGTTTAGCTATGTATTTGCTATGTTAGCTACTTAATTAGCTCAGTTTGCTCTGTTAGTTAGCTCTGTTCAGCTATGTATTTGCTATGTTAGCTACTTATTTAGCTCGGTTTGCTTTGTTTAGCTATGTATTTGCTATGTTAGCTACTTATTTAGCTCGGTTTGCTCTGTTAGTTAGCTCTGTTCAGCTATGTATTTGCTATGTTAGCTACTTATTTAGCTCGGTTTGCTTTGTTTATCTATGTATTTGCTATGTTAGCTACTTATTTAGCTCGGTTTGCTCTATTAGTTAGCTCTGTTCAGCTATGTATTTGCTATGTTAGCTACTTATTTAGCTCGGGTTGCTCTGTTAGTTAGCTCTGTTCAGCTATGTATTTGCTATGTTAGCTACTTATTTAGCTTGGTTTGCTCTGTTAGTTAGCTCTTCAGCTATGTATTTAGCTCGGTTTGCTTTGTTTACTGCTTGTTGGCTCTGTTTATTAGCTTTGTTTGCTGTTTTTAACAAAGAATATTCGTTGTTTCAAGGGCTTGGTGGATGCTTGGTGATGATGCTGCTGCCGTGAAGACCTAGGAGCGGGGCTCCATACACGGTGCCGTCACCAGGAGCAGTACATTTTGCGCAGCAGGAAAGGCAGTAGATGTTCATCTGGCGGCCGTGAAGACATAGGAGCAGAGCTCCAGCCACGCGCACTGATGAACTTTTGTAAAGCAGGGCGTACAGGAATACGGTGACGACCGGGCGGCCGTCTAGTCGCATGGAGCGGGGCTCCATCGACGGCACAGCCCGTCACCGTGTTTTTTTTTGTTTTCCTGTAACCCTTATTAGAAACGGTTATTAGCAAAACTCCGTGTCTAATGTTAAATACATCAGAAATGGTTTATCTCCTCCGTTGCCATTGTGAGGCTTCACATCAGTGACAGAGGCGGGGACACGGACCCTTTCTCCGTTGCCGAAGGGGTTTTTGGCCCGTTTCCGATGTGTCGTTCTGTACTAGTGCAGGCGCATGCTTGATGCAATGGAATCCGGTCCCATGCCAGAAAATGTGTTTTTTGTCTTTCGTGAAACGTTCCCCGTTCTTTACTTTGTGGAAGTGGCCTCCCATTTGGGCATAGCCCTCGAGAGTCTCATCGAGAACACCCTTTATTCTGGTGTAGTCTTTAAGACTCCCGAGTCAAAATAAGTGGCAATGGACCACCTCGGGCTTAGGACGATGAGTACGCAGTACTCGTCACTGCTCAACTCAATTGAAACGGAATGTTGGAAAGGATCAACAACGGAAGAAATCTATAAGAAAGCATAAGATACGACGGCGGCGACCGGATGTGTACTTACTCGGAAAAGAAATGCAGAAGAAGGCTGTTCTTATCCTGGTTCTTCAGCATGATTCTCTGGAGGAACTCCGTGGCCATGGCCCGTGTCGTTGATCCTTCCACCAGCTGGCTGTCACGCATGTAGTAGGGATCCGCTACCTTGACGTACGGGGTATTATCTCTCCTGATCCTCATCGCCTGGTTGAGCGCGTATAGGCGGACCAAGTTGTAGTCCAGCCGTCTATAGTGAAACAGCCTGAAGACGTCCTCGTACGATATGAAGAACAGATCCGCCGGGGCTTCATGGACGAAGTCGGCCAAGTCCTTTGGCACCTTGACAGTGAACACCGGGTAATTTGGATCCTCTTCTTTAAGAAGGTTGCTCTCTAGCGTCAAGATAGCATTTTGCAAAGAGAGCATGCATCCGTCTGTGAGGCGGAGCAGCTCCCGAGACAGGATCGGTTGACCAGCTTCATGAACTCGGGTCACGCCATCCGCACGGGGTGATACCATGTCTTCATACCCCCGGATAGTCGTCTTAGGAGCTGGCTTACTTCTCTTCCTGTGCTTCTTCTTCTTTACCTCTGGGGATGCTGGGGGTGCATCTTCTGTAGCCACATTGTTTGAGTACTTGTTGGAGCCGAAGCTGATAACTGGGGGAGGCCCTTTTTTCCTCCCTCAATCCAAACCCTGACACCTTCACAGACGGTAGGAAAGATCGACGTGAACGTCTTTGTCACTGCCTGTGCGATGACCGTCTGAATCATACTATTTTTCTCTATCGGTTCCTCGCCTCCTGTTCGAGAACCCCCGACCTCGTTATTGTCAGCCATGTTCGCACCTATAAGAAAAAAAAACGTCAAAGTTAGTACACCAAATATAAGAAAAAAAATCACTTAATTAAGTACTAAGATACCCCGGCCCATGCATTAGTCGCAATACCCCATATGTCCTATTTTTAGCAAAGTCATGCCAAAATTTACAAAAAAAATCGGCATGACCTTTGCTAAAAAAGGGACATATGGAGTACCCGAATTTGCCGGAACGGAAGTTAATCGACGTTCCGGCAATCTCAAGGCCCTCTCGGGGTACCTGCAAGCATTTCACAAAAAATCCACATCTCCGGCCGGCATCTCCACGACACGATGGTCGGAGCACAAACAACCACATGAAAGTCAACATAAGTGGACAAGTCAACCATGTGATGCATGAAAATAAAACATTAGTCTTAACCAAGTACAGTGGAAACATCAGTCTACATAGATAAGTGGACAAGTTAACATAAAACATAGTACGGAAAGAAGTGGACAAGTCGCTCTATGGGTCGTCGTCCCTAGGCCTATTCAGCTGAGCCCAGAACATCGGATCTGCGGGGTCATCAGTGTCCTCGCTCCCCCACGGCTAACCCGAAAGAGTGCGAAACGGAGGTACGCCGTCCCGCCTATTCACCTCGACCCATTGCCTAGGGTCGGTGTGGTGATAAGCATCAGGGTTCGGCGGCCCGAACATCCGCAGTAGCTGCTGCTCCGACTCCTGCCACTCCTGGTGCCGCTGCTGCTGCCGCTTCTGCCGCCGCTGCTCAGAGTCAGAATCCCAGTCCTTCTCCCAGTCCTCCTCCTGCTGCTGCTCCTCCTCCTCCTCCTCCCAGATCCCAAGAGAAGTGATGTCGTCGTCAATAGGACCGGCGCCGTGGGAAGGACCGGTGCCGTACGAAGGACAAGCACCGTCAAAAGGACTAGCGCCGAACTGCTGGTAGGACATCAATTTTGGCTCGTTTTGCAGGAGATGCCTCACATACGGGTCGTCCTGGGGGCGTGCGTTGCGACGTGCGATCTGCGTCTCAGCCAACCTGTGCTCCTTCTCCTTGGCCATTTCCACCTGTCTGATCCCATCCGGTATGTACTCATTCACACGGTGGCGATCCGCTGGGTAGTTCAGATCCTTATCTTTCTTCTTATCACCGTACTCGTGTACGGCGAAATAATCATAGGCGCGCGCCGCCTCCTCCGCTGTATTAAACTGCCCAGCCCAGTGCTTCCTCTTGTTGATATGGATCTGACATCCGTACACGTACCGACCAAGCTTCTTCCTATAGCACGCCCTCACACCCTTAAACCCGGCCATTCCGTGAAACTAAAACATATTAAAAACAAATTCATTAGAATCAAAAAACTACACGACTATATACTACAAACTTCACAATGTGGAAATTACACAATATAAACCAATGAACAGAACTAAAATTATTTTTAGCAAAGTCATGCCAAAATTATATTCATGCATGTAGGGACATTGATCAAATATGCAAAAGTATAACTAATACATCTTGATCCCATGAATAATTTGGTCCATTTTTATTTAACCCTAATACATCGCGAATAATATCACTAATACATCTCCTCTCCCATGCATGAACCTCTGAAACTAACTTCGACCGGGTCCTGAGCCGCGGGGTGCTGAGCCACGGGTGCTGCGCATCCAAAGATAAGTAACCCTCACAGGGTCATAGCTCACGTGAGGAGGAACCCTCTGAAGAAACGACCATGCATTGTTGTACTGCCTATCCAACAAATACATGTAGCGACGGACGTGCTCGTCCTCCTCCCTGATACGGCGACGTACCACCTCCTCGGGGGCCGGCTCCCTCTGCACCAAGCATGGCCCACGCGACCGCCACCAAAGAAGATCCGGGTCGACGACGTCACCCGGATTCCTCACCAAGATACGCGTCCCGGAAGGTAGCACCTCCCAGTGCCAGCCCGGCGGAGTCCAGTCACGGACATCGCCCCTCTGGTCCAATAGTGACATCGTCGCCGAGAACAATAAACTAAAAACACATTTTTTAAGTAGCAAGCAAATTTAAATAAAGTACAAATTCATAGCAACTATCAAATAACATAGTACCATATCAAATTAATATCAACAACACAATTTTCAAACTCATTTTTAGCAATGCGAAAATTACACAATATAAACCAACAATGAACACAACTAAAATTATCTACAATCTAAGCTACACAACTATATGTCCTATTTTTAGCAAAGTCATGCCAAATTTCACGAATTTTTTTGGCATGACCTTTGCTAAAAATGGGACATATGGAGTACCCGAATTTGCCGGAACGGAAGTTAATCGACATTCCGGCAAATTCAAGGGCCTCATGGGTACCTGCAGACATTTCACAAATCATATGTTCTATTTTAGCAAAGTCATGCCAAAATTCACGATTTTTTTTGGCATGACATTTGCTAAAAAAAGGGACATATGGAGTACCCGAATTTGCCGTAACGGAAGTTAATCGACGTTTCGGCAAACTCAAGGGCCTCTCGGGGTACCTGCAGACATTTCACAAAAAATCCACATCTCCGGCCGGCATCTCCACGACACGATGGTCGGAGCACAAACAACCACGACACGATGGTCGTGGCAGCACAGATCAACACAAGCACACACAACTTCTCGATCGGGGTACCAATAGCTCACCAAAGGGCGTCTTCTTGAACTTGAAGCACACACAAGAACTTCTAGCACACACAAGAACCTCTGCACTTGTACAACCAAAAAAAAGAAAAGGATCATGAACTTGAAGCAGAAACAAGAAAACGATCCGAGTCATACAAGTCATATTACATAAAAAACTGCATAAAATTAAATGTTTCCCGATGTTCCCGATTTTCCCGATGTTTCCGATGTTCCCGATTTTCCCGATGTTCCCGATTTTCCCGATGTTCCCGATGTTCCCGATTTTGCCGATGTTCCCGATGTTCCCGATTTTCCCGATGTTCCCGATTTTCCCGATGTTCCCGATGTTCCCGATTTTCCCGATGTTCCCGATGTTCCCGATTTTCCCTATTTTCCTGATGTTTCCGATGTTCCCGATTTTCCCTATTTTCCCGATGTTCCCGATGTTCCCGATTTTCCCGATGTTCCCGATTTTCCTGATGTTCCCGATGTTACCAAACCATACCTAACCCTCCTAGTTGTTCCCTTGTGCAGAAGACTAGTAGTAGGATTCTATCTATTTGATCGCCTATGTTTCTTGCATGTTAGGCAATAATGATGCACAAGGAGAGCAGGTGATGTAGAATGTGCAGCAACCATATATATGTTAGATAGGAAACAAGCAGGGTTTGAGGGAGTGGGGCCGTACTTGTTAGCAAAAGACACACACAAGGCGTTGAGGTTTCTCCATGGCATCAAAATCGAGCTGAAATTGTGAGCGTAAACCCTAAGTGCTTTGGAATCGATCCCTAGCTAGAGAAGCAGGGAGCAACCGAGTTTTCTCTGTTCTATTCGGCATTCCGTCGAACACCTTCCGCGCGTCACCCAGACGGCCGAGCCGCGCGTAGGAACGGGCGAGGGAGGTGGAGGCGTAGATGCCGGAGATGGACCGGGCGAGGACGGACTTGGCGAGGAGGGCGTGGAGCTGTTCGGCCTCGGTCGTCGGCGGCAGACGCGCGCAGGCCGCGAGAGGAGAGAGCAGCCGAGCACCGGCGGGCGGTCGGTTACTGCGACATGGATAGGCATGGGTGGGGAGAGGAGGAGGAGGAGATTACTGACGAGGGGGGAGAGGATCCGGCGAGTTGGGGCGGCCGGCGGCGGCAAGTCGAAGTACGGCGGCCGGCGGCGGTCGAGAGCACGTGGTGGTTGCGCGAGCGTGGTGCAGGCGTCGAATGTTTGGTGGAGGACGTACGATGCGTGGCGCTTAAACGGCTAAGTGCCCAAATTCTGTGGCGCATGGGCATGGATGCGCCACAGAAACATGCATTTCTGTGGCGCACCCAGGCCCATGCACCACAGAATGTTCGTGCACCCAATCATTTGGGGCGGGGCCCACCTGAATTCTGTGGTGCATGGGCTTGGATGCGCCACAGAAATGCATGTTTCTGTGGCGCATCCATGCCCATGCGCCACAGAAATGGGTGGTGGGCCTCGAATTCAACTGTGGGTGGTGGGGCCAACGATATTTCTGTGGCGCATGTGTCTGCATGCGCCCCAGAAATGCCATATGCAGTGGCGCACGGCCGTCCTATGCGCCACAGATATCTGGGGCGCACCACAGGGGATGCGCCACTGATAAACTTCTATGGCGCACCGCAAAAAGCTGCGCCACAGAATGTTGATCCACCTATAGCTAGTTTCCTAGTAGTGTGATCATGTCATCAACATATAGGAGGAGGAGCGTCCGACCACGAGGTGAGGTGTGGATAAACAACGTGGGGTCATGGTCGCTAGGCGAGAAACCAGCGGCAGTCACCACAGAGGCGAAACGCTCAAACCAGGCGCGAGGGGCTTGCTTAAGGCCATAGAGAGAGCGCCGAAGACGGCAGACCATACCATCAGAGACAGAGTACCCGGAGGTGGCTGCATATAAACCTCCTCACGCAACTATCCATTGAGAAAGGCGTTCTGGACATCAAGCTGAGACACAGACCAATTACGAACAGAAGCCACAGCGAGAAGAGTGCGGACAGTGGTCATGTGGGCTACGGGAGCGAACGTCTCATCATAATCGCGTCCCTGCTCCTGCTGAAAGCAACGAGCCACAAGACGAGCTTTGTAGTGCTCAAGAGAACCATCGGAGCGAGTCTTGATCTTATAGACCCACTTGCATGTGATGGGACGAACACCAGGTGGAGGGGAAACCAGATCCCACGTGCCAGTGCGCTCAAGGGCAGCAATCTCCTCAGCCATCGCAAGCTGCCATTCAGCTGAGCCATGGCATCACGGTAGGAAGTGGGCTCAGCAACAGCAGAAAGACTGTACTGGGAAGGAGAATAGCGATCAGGAGACCGTAATGAGGTCCGAGAACGAAGGTTATGAACCGGTGTACACGGGAAAGGTGGCGCGCCGGAAGTAGAAGGCAGGTCAGAGGGATCATTGTCAACACGCGGCCGACGAGTGTAGTGGAGAGGAAAGGGAGAGAGGGTAGGATGCACTGGAGAGGGAGGTGGCGAGGGAGGAGAAGAGGATGGTGTCGGCGGTGTATCGGGAACAGTGGGACTCGGCGGAGGTGGAGGTGGAGGAGGAACATGAGGCACGGAGGGAGATATGTCGGGAAGTATAAGGAAGGAGATATCCTCAACCGAAAAGGTCGAGGCAGTAGGACGCGGATAGTACGAACGAGACTCATCAAAAGTCACATCACGGGAAATACGTAGCCGACGACTAACAGGATCCCAACATCGATAGCCCTTGTGCTCATCACTGTAGCCAAGAAAAACACACTCCACCGACTGAGCGGTCAATTTGGTGCGTTCGCGGGGAGCAAGGAGAACATAGCACACGCACCCAAACATGCGAAGAGCGTAGTAGTCAGGAGAACGACCAGAGAGACGCTCCATAGGAATACCACCCTGCAAAGCAGCCGAAGGCTGGATATTGATGAGATAGGTGGATGCGGAGACAGCCTCAGCCCAAAAGTGGGGTGGAAGAGGCGGCGATCATCATCGCACGAGCCGTCTCAAGAAGGTGGCGATGCTTGCGCTCAGCAACGCCATTCTGAGCGTGAGCACCAGGACAAGAGAACTGGGCGAGAGTACCCTGTTCGGCAAGAAAACCACGCAACATCTGGGAGATATACTCACCAGCCGAGTCAGCACGAAAGACACGAATGGGCGTGGAAAACTGGGTGTGTACCATGGCAGCAAATCGCTTGTATATAGGGAGAACCTCGCTGCGAGATTTCATAAAATAGAGCCAAGTGTAGCGAGAGAAGTCATCAATAAATAGAACATAGTAGCGATGACCACCTTTCGAATCGAAGGGAGCAGGACCCCATACATCAGAATGAACTAAGTCGAAAGGACGCTGAGAGACTGACTCACTCGTAGGATAAGGTAATTGAGTCTGTTTGCCAAGTCTACAACCATTACAATGTAAAGATACATCGCCAGAGACAGACCCTAAGACACCTTGATGCACTAGCGAGGACAAGCGAGAGCCACATATATGACCAAGTCGATGATGCCACTGTTGGAAGGACGCAGAGGAGGAGGCAGCAAGAGCATGCGAGCTGGCGGGTGTGGTGGCAGCGGAAGGAACACAAAGCCAGTCAACCTCCCAAAGGCCCTGAGCCTCACGGCGCCGAGGGCCAGCTCCAACTAGAACCTGGGTGCGACGATCCTGAACAGAGCAAGAGTCGGTATCAAGAATGACACGACAGCCAGAATCAGTAAGTTGAGCAGCGGAAAAGAGATTCATGGTAAGACGGGGAACATGAGAAACACTAGGAACAGAGAAGGACGGAGTAGAGAGAGTGCCACGACTAGCAACGGGAAGAGGTGTGCCATCGGCAGTGAAACCATTGAGAGGAGAATCAAGAGGTCGTAGAGAGGACAAAGCGGAAGAATCAGAAGACATGTGAAAGGAAGCTCCAGAATCCAGAACCCACGGAGATGTACCTGACTGTGTAGGCGGTGGTGGCGGAGCAGCAGTAGTGGAAGCAGTCAGCGAGGCAACGGTGCCCGTCGAGGAAGAGCCTGATGAAGCCAGTATACGCTTGAGCCGCACAATATCTTGATAAGTGAGTGACGGAGTCGCTGAGGGCACACGAGCCAAAGGAGAGGAGCGACTCAGGTCGCGCTGCTTCTTGAAGCAATCTGACTCTGGGTGACCGGGCTTCTTACAATAGCCACAGAAGATGCGAGGCCGGCCCACTCCTGAAGAAGGAGGACGCCCACCTGAAGAAGGAGGACGCCCGCCCCCCCCCCCTTAAGGAGTGGGGTAGTAGCGGTGGAGCATACGACACAAGGGCTCGGGCAGCTAGCACAGTGGGAACCGCAAGCAAACCAGCAGAACGGAGGCGTGTCTCCTCAGCTCGGATCTCTGGAAGCACCACTGATCTAGAAACACGACCACGGGCAAGCAGGTGAGCACGCCGAGGCTCAAACTCGGGACGGAGGCAAGACAGGAACTCATGAACACGCTGAAACTCCAAATCGGACCTCACTGTCTGACACCAGCGACAAGTACCACAAACAACAGTCCTCAGAGAGTCAAGCTGACGCCAGATGACAGAGCACTGTGTGTAGAACTCATCAACAGTAGAATCTCCCTGCTGAAGATCATGCTCCTGACGCACTACAGATAGGTAGAGAGCATCACCAGAGGGCTGATAGCGCTGACACAGATAAGTCCACATCGCAGCAGCAGTGCCCAATCCCATAAACTCAGAAGCAAACTGGGGTAGAATACTAGCAGTGAGGACAGCAGCAGCACGGGCATCATCATTGCACCACTGAGTGTAAACAGACAAAGCATCCCGATAAATGGAGAGAGATTCCGAGTAATCCGATACCTGCTGGTCATAGGCTTCAACTGCAAGATCATCAGCATCCTTCGCGGCAGCCCGATCAGCCTTAGAGGCATCAGTGACAAGAACGGGGGGCACCGGTGGAGTAGGAGCCACAGGAGCAACGGGGCACGGCGGACAAGAGACCTCGCCAGAGAGAACACCCCAAAGCAGAAGGCCGCGCATATGGATACGCATAAAGCCCACAAACTCGGCATAGTTGGTGCCATCAAAGATCACAGTGCACCGAGGAACAGCAACATAGCCCGAAGAAGACATCGCGGGCTCTCTGATTTTTATTTTTTTGAAAGTCAACAGAGGAGAGAGAATCTAGATCTCAGCCTCGCAGCCCGAGCACAGCAGCTCGATTCGAACGGCCGCTGGACAGGCTGGTCACCGGAAGCGCAGGAGGGCAGGGCGACGGCCGGTAGGGCGGCGGCGCGGCGGTCCGGGAGAGCAGCGGCCGGGCAGGTCGACCACCGGAGTAGGCGGGACGGCCGAGCAGCGGCGCGGCAGGGCAGCGGCCGGGCAGGGCGGATGGCGGCGGCGCGGCAAACTTGGGGGTGGCGGCGCAGCAGGCCGTTGTAGGCCGGAGGAGAGGCGGCGGTGCAGCAGGCCGTTGCAGGCCGGAGGAGAGGCTGTGGTGCTGCAAGTCAGGGGAGCGACGGCAGCAACCGGCCGGGCAGCAGCACGAACAAGCTCGTGCGAGAAGAGCGGCCGAAAAGCGACGGAAAAAAGCGACGGCCGGGCAAGCAGAGCTCGATTCCGAGCAAGACGAACGGAGAGCAAGCAGCCGGCCGGAGATGACGGCAACGGCGGCGGCGATGGAGCACGGAGTTGCTACGTGCAGGGAGGAGGAGAGCCTAACGCAAACCTAAGCTCTGATACCATGTCAGGAAATGAGCAACTATATTTCCAGGGGGCCAAAGGCCAGTACTTATACATGTGTGATGAACAGTAAACATGAACAGTAACCTATACACATCTAACAGCACGAACATAAATAGGTAGAATGCCTCTGAAATTTAGTAGTACAACATACAGAGAGTCTATAATGTAAATGTCATTTGGCTCTAATTCCCACAAGATAGCATGCTCAACATCACTAAGGTGAATAGACTGAACTATTTGCAGAATCTCATACCATTAGATCGATAACTATTTACTGAATCGTCTATGCAAAGTAACTCTTACTTCCATTCCATCCCAAAATATGAACAATAGAGGCAGATTTTGGGACATGATGCTTTGCCTCACGGGTGTAGATGAACCCGTTGTGCAAAATGCATTTTTAACGTATTTCAAAATGTTAAAAAATTTCGGGTGTTCATATGAAAAATGTCTATCCGTACAAAAAAGTTCGCATCGAAAAGACATTTTGTGTGACCGGTATAAAAAAAGAAAAAAATGTTACGTACGGAGGCATTTCTGAACACCGGGGATTTGTCTTTTTTGCACCGGCCGCACAAAATGTCTTTTCATTCCGATTTTTTTTGACGAACATAGAATGTTCATATGTACATCCGAAATTTTTGTTTGAATTTTTTTAACATTTTAAAATTCGTTTTTTGAGTAGTAGGTGTAGATGCACCTATGAGCTGAAGTGGATTTCCCCAGTTTTTGTAGCAACAGTAACCATACACCTACCAATGGTTGTCCCGAAACATTATTTTCCTACCATTACCTAACTTCTACTAACAAACCATTTTAGCTGCATTTGGCACACGACACCATTCCAAAGGGGGAGGCACCAATAGTAGAAGTAGAAAAATATGCTCGGACTTTTTACTGTCAGATCCCATAGTTCTAGGTCAATGAGGGTAGATTTAGAAATTGTGCATTATGCATGTGAAAATTTGGGGTAAATTTGAACTCTTTACTTAGGAGGGCAAAGAGATCAAAAATTTGCTCTGTTTGATGGGTTAGGGTTAGACCATTGAGGAGGGTACGACAAACTTCGGCGTGACCTTTGCGAAATATCGTATTTGGGCACAATTTTAATAAATCTCATCACACACTTTGAATTCAAACATCATTTATAATTTCATAAAAATAATAAGTATTCCATTATTTCGTGTCCAGATATCCAATAATGCAAATATTTATAACTACGTGAAGTAAAAGCAAGTAAAAATGAGAAACAATTTATGAATCTTTCATTTATCTCGTAATCTTTGTTACACCATTTATTGTACAATTTAAATAGGATTACAAATAAATCAATCTCAAATTCATGAAATGTAATATATTTAGTTGGTCAACCCTGAGACGAATAAATCCTCAAAATTCCATAGCTTTTGGAACCTTATTAAGTTGAAAATATCGTCGATGTGACGACGAGAAGACACTGGGAGAAGTCGAGTTTGGTATCGTTCTATGGAATAAGAAATACATCATGTTTCCAGACGCGGCGCCAAGGCCACCGACTCCTCCGAGTAGAAATCCACCACCTCAAAGTCCACCCGACCTCCCCGACGATTGGGATCCCGCTGCGAGTCCATCGCCCGTGCCGTCCCGTCAGCCGACTGATGCGCCCAGTAGTAATTTGCCAAAGCGGAAGCTGTTCACGTCGACTAGTACTATGCTCAGGAAAGACAGGTCCCCTGTCAAGAAACGTACACGTGCAAACATACCCGAGAAAGTCAAGAGTCCTGAGAAGAAGTTAGCTTGCGAGATGACTTCAGAGGAA
Source organism: Poa pratensis (assembly GCA_947311845.1). NCBI lineage: Eukaryota > Viridiplantae > Streptophyta > Magnoliopsida > Poales > Poaceae > Poa > Poa pratensis. Next base: position 25,603,508 of record CAMZMU010000100.1, read on the forward strand.
ATAACTACTAGCTTGCAAGAAGAGTCAAGAGCCTTTTTTGAACAGAAAAAACAGGAAAAACTGCAGGCACAACTGCACCCCGTAAAGGAATTTCTGAAGACTATACCAATGGACAAAAAAGATTACACCGTTGACTGCTTATATGACCCTCCACCGAAGCCCCTTTCAGACTATGAGCACTTTATTAACAAGCAACATAGCGCACAGATGAGTGCACAGACGGAGGAAGCAAAGAAATGCGGGAAACAAGTTGCTCAGCTCGGAGAACAAGAAGTACAATCGATCGCCCCGCTCATCGTGCCTTCTGATAAGGCGGCTCAGCAAATGCACGAGGAGACAAGTTATGACGTTGCTCCGCTAGCATATAAATATGTTCATGGGAAGCCTCTGGTAATGGATCCGAAAGCTCTAACAACACAGTTATGGAAGTTGCATAACTGGTACATGGCCGCTGCAAAAGAAGGGAAAATCTATTTCTTAGCGAGAGTTCAGGAATAGCACTACTTCGGAGAATATGCTGTGCAGGTTGAGTTCGAAAAACTTTTTCAGATGTACAATCAACGTGCCCTCGACAAAGCTATCATCAGCTGCTATTGTCTGTAAGTAATTTATTTGTGTAATTTAATTATTTAGTTAAGCTCTCGTTCATTGCATGTAATTATCCTCACGACATTCTTTTGTATGTTATTAATTATGCAGAATGAAGATTCGTGAATGCAGAGTGGGAGGAATCTGGGACATTGAGTTCATTGACCCGGATAAAATTCATGAAGTCACCGTAGAACAATGTCCCAAGGCCACAGAGGATGTTTTGCTAACGTTTTTAAAGCGATAAAGTACCAAAAAAGAAATACTTTTTCCTTACAACTTCAAGTGAGTGTTACTGTCTTGTACACATTCTATATTTTGCTTTTCCGATATTAAGTGTAATTGATGAGTTATGAATAACCGCGTATATAAACGTGTCCAGGTTCCACTTCATTCTGATGATCATTAAAATCGATGTTGGAGAAGTTGAAGTCTGGGACTCATTAAGGAGAGAACCTGAGGACTACAGAAGCGTGCGTGTAATGCTCAGGAGGTAATTTCAATTGCACTATATCGGACTCTTTCGTTCATTTCCTGATATATCGGTCAAATAACTCGTCAATTCATTTTCTTTGCCGGGCAGGGTTTGGAGAAAGTTCAGAGAGGAAGAACCCAGTGAGTGGAAAGAAAAGATGGAGTTTAAGGCTAACTTGGTAAGTAGTACTTCACGTTTCAATACCATTATCAATCTCTTGATTATTATTTGATTGAATTCTATTCTCGTATAGTGGTGCCTAAAACAACCACTTGGGACGAATTTATGTGGATACTACGTTTGCGAGTACATTCGCATGATGGTCAACGAGAGAGATAATACTCGAAGAACTAGAGAGGTACGTAAACATCATTCACAACTTTATTTTGCTACCATCAATTGTGTTAGTTTCCTTCATATAATTGATTTGATCTCCTTCTTTGAAATTAAGATGGCAAAAAAGCGGAGTGATCTCCTACCAGAAAACCGCGTAAAAGCAATCGCGGAGGAATTGGCGGGATTTTTCCTTACGGAGGTCATACCTGAATCCGGAGAATTCCACTATATCGACAAGTAGCCTCCCTCCATGTACTAGGAGTGATCTCCATATGTAATTAATTATGAGTACTTTATATGTGTACATATATATACCAAGTTGTATGTGTGCTATGTGATCTTCACGTGTGCGAAATTTTTTTTTTTGTGCATCGACGTGATCTCCTCCGAAACCCTAAACCCTGAAAAATAAACGAAAATAAAAAAACAGAAACTCTAAATCCTGAAAAATAAATGAAAAGAAAAAAAAGCAGAAACCTTTAGTACCGGTTCGTAATACGAACCGGTACTAAAGATCCTCCGCCCTTCGCGCGCTCTGCTCTGCCCACGTGGAGGCCTTTAGCACCGGTTTGTAAGCAACCGGTACTAAAGGGGGTACCCTTTAGTGCCGATTTATTAGCACCGGTTGCTCAACCGGTGCTAAAGGTCCTATAGAACCGGTGTTGTTGCCCCTTTTTCTACTAGTGCAATAACGCAATGTGCCCCAGTCGATAGATTTTCATTGATTTACCTAAACATCATTAGCCATTTTTGTTGTGGGTCTCGTTATTATTCGGGCCAGAATTTGTTGATTTCATAACTGCACATCTAATGTCAACGATGGGAAATCTAAAATTTAACATCGGGTGCTGATGTGACATAACATAATAATTTATCAGCTGGTTGACGACCAAAATAAGTACTTGCCACCACGGAAATATCATGCTGGAAATAGGTGCATATGGACCTGAAATTCAAATCATCAAAAAAAATATTTCAAAGTTTCAGAATTTTTGTAAATAACTCATGCACATACAAATTGCCTTGATACTTACTCATGCAAAATGTCAAGAAAAAATACGATGGTATAATCGTATGTGGCTTATTTTAAAAGAGAAAATGGATTTTTGTAATTTTTATAGAGTCGAAATCATGTTCATTGTACATGCGTTGGACACCTTGTCTTGTACCACAAATTACATATTTTTTTGTATTTCAGTTTCGAACTTCACATGCCCATAGCTACATACATTTTTTTTTTAAACTAAAGGCACCAGGGCCCGACCTTAAGTTAATAAGGCCACAGGGTCACAAAGTTGATTACATGCTGCGGCACAACAGCTTAGGCCATAAGAGAAACATCCAACTGACAAAGAGCAACACGGGGAACAACGAGAGTAGCACAAAGGTAAAGCAGCTAAAACAGCTAAACTCTCAAACTAGATCTAATCGGACTCGGACGATTTGCTGTATACAACAGCTTTAGCTTTCCCACCATTTCCACGAGCTTTGGCTTGTCCACTTCCTTGGCGTTGACGCACCACAGCTGCAAGGAAATCAGAGTTTTGTAGATGATATCAGCCGGATGATTTATTAGCTTGTGTTCAATGGAAAGCTTGTTGCGCACATTCCAAAGAGCCCAAGATTGCGCAACAAAAAGAGTCCACACAAGTCTACGTCTTTGCCCCGACAAAGAATTAAGAATGGCATAAAATTGGGCGAAGTTTGCTGGGCACCACCTACACCCTAGTAGGTGACGCAGAACACTCCACGCAAACGCGGCCAAGGGACAGGAGAAAAACATGTGCGTCGCATCCTCATCCGCAAGGCACAAAGAACATTTACCATCCGAAGGGCCCCTACGCGTGGCCAACTGTTGGCCAGAGGGAAGTTTGTCGAGAACGAGTTGCCAGGAGAAGATTTTGATTTTCACTGGGAGTTTAGCCGCCCAAACATCCTCAAAATGCGCCACCGACACCCCTTGTGCCAGTTTTGCGTACATAGATGCCACCGAGAAGCAGTTATTCTCCTCTAAGGACCAGGAAACCACGTCCAAACCAGGGGAGAGGGTTATTTGGTCAATCAGTTGCATCAACTCGTCCCACTGCCTGACTCCGGCCTGGGATAGGTTCCTTCTGAGCTGGACGGAATGCTGGATCGCCGACGCTACCGGAATATGCGGGTCGGCACACACCGCAAAAATCAGTGGAAATCTGTCCTTTAGAAGACCGGCCCCTTGCCAGTTGTCTAACCAGAACAAAGTCCGCTGACCATTGCGAATAGAGTGTCGAGCCCCCACTTTGAAGAGATGTTTGATTTTGTTCAGGCTTCTCCAGAACTGTGAGCCCCCCCGACTCGAACAGGCAAAGATATCGTTGTTAGGCAGGTATTTCGCACGGATCAAATTTGCCCAAATTGTGTCTTCCTCTTGATAGATTTTCCACACCCATTTCAGCATCAAAGCCTTGTTCATAAGTTTGGAGTTAACGATCCCCAGACCGCCGAACTCTTTAGGTCTACACACCGCCGGCCAATTTACCAAGTGATACTTTCTTTTTGGGCCCGCTCCTTCCCAGTAAAAGCGTGCCCTATGTGAGTCCAATTTGTCGTGAACACCATCCTGAAGGAGGAACAAACCCATGGCAAACATAGGAAGGTTGGAAAGGCACGAATTGGACAGAATCAGTCTCCCCCCGGAGGATAGGAATCTCCCCACCCACGGTTCAACCCTTGCAGCCAGTTTCAACACTAGGAAATTCCATTGGTACACCGTCAACTTCCGGTTAGAAATCGGCAGCCCCAAGTATGTAAATGGGAAAGCACCCAGTTTGCAGTTTAACATGTTTGCCACCCTTTGTCTATGCTCTCTAGGTTTACCCATCACAATCACTTCGCTTTTATGGTAGTTGATCTTCAGTCCTGACATATCTTCGAAGCACATCAAAAGAAACTTAAGGTTTGCCACAGCTGCGTCATTATCTTGTATCAGGATCAGAGTGTCGTCGGCGTACTGCAAGTGTGTAATCCCCCCTGGGATTAAGTGCGGCACACCCCCTGGATATGGCCAGATTCCGCAGCAGCCGAGAGGATGGCAGATAGGCCTTCAGCAACAAAGTTGAATAAAATTGGAGAGAGTGGATCCCCTTGACGCACTCCTCTTTTATTTCTAAAGTAGGGACCCATTTCCCCATTAATCGAGATTGCCGTCTGGCCCCCCTGGACCAGTTGCTCAATTCTGTGCACCACCCCTGCATCGAAGCCCTTCCTTCTAAGCACCTCAGAGAGAAACTTCCAGTTGACCCTATCATACGCCTTCTCAAAATCCAACTTCAACAAGATGCCCCCCAGCTTCTTGTGTTTCAGCTCGTGCACAATCTCAATGAGTGCGAGGGCGCCGTCGAGAATAAAACGCCCTTTGATAAAAGCTGTCTGATTCGGGCTAATGACCCGATTGGCAATAGGGTCAAGTCTGATTGCAAACGCTTTTGAGACAATTTTGAACATCACGTTTATGAGAGCAATGGGGCGGAACTGAGAAATAAGATCAGCCCCTTGCACCTTCGGAATCAAAGATAGCACACCAAAATTCAACCGAGCAATATCAATCCTTCCCAGAATAAAGTCATTCAAAATATGAAGAACCCCATGTTTGACTAAGGGCCAACACTGTTTAAAGAAAAGGACCGGAAACCCATCCGGGCCTGGGGCAGTATCTGACTTCAGCGACATAACCAGATTTTCCAGCTCCTCTTCGGAGTATGTTAACATCAGCCCCTCGTTTTCCTCCTCAGTCACTCGCCTAGCACCCCCCCAAGTGCTAGGAGAAAGACCGCAAACGCTTGCCTCTTCCGACCCCATCAACGCTCTATAGAAGTCGTAAACATGTTCCTCAATCTCCTGCTTAGCCGAAATCGGACCACTAGCAGTCATCAGAGACGTGATAAGGCATTTTCTGCGTCGCCCGTTCGCGATGGCATGGAAGTAGGCCGTGTTAGCGTCCCCACGCAAGGCCCACCTAACTCTACCCCTCTGCCTCCAGTATTCCTCCTCCATTTTCACAATGTTCAAAAGTTGTTCCTCTAAGTAGAGCCTAAAGGCCCAATCCTCTTCTTCAAGACCATCCGAGTCCGCCCGGGTGTCAAGCCCTTTGAGCTGGGAGAGCAGCCGCTCTTTTTGTTTCCTCACATCCTGCCCTAGGTTACGACTCCAGCCCCTCAGAAACTGTCTCAGGTTAGCGCTCATAAACACCCACCAGTCCACAATGTCCCTACCTCGGACCCTTCCTGCTAGGTGCCCCCACCTATTCAAGAGAACTTCTTTGAAATTTTCTAGCTCGAACCACCCCGTTTGGAAGAAAAACCTGTTACTATGGACCAGGGAGCCCTCTCCCGAGTCAAAGATTAGTGGAGTATGGTCAGAACCGAGGCTAGTCTCTGCCGCCAGAGAGCAGCCCGGGAACCTCAGATCTAGTGCGGGAGAATGAACACCCTGTCCAACACACATCGAACCGGATTAAGCTGTTTGTTCGTCCAAGTATACCTCGCACCCGTGCGAGGCATTTCTTTGAGCGCCCACCTCCCAATGTGGGCATTAAAAAGATCGACCCGCGCCCAGTTGACGCGGTCGTTATTCTTGTCATCCGCAGATCTGAGAAGATTGAAATCTCCCCCCATAATGATCGGGTGAGAACAGCTTGCAACTTTAACTGAGATTTCTTCCAAAAAGCCGCTCGATCTAGAATGATCCGCAGGTCCATAGATCCCCACCACATGAAGCCTTAAACCAGTGAGCCTGTGAATAGCCTCTGCACAGATGAAAAACTGACCCATATCCACCGCTCCAACCTCGAACACACTATCTTTTAAACCCAATAACATACCTCCCGAATGCCCACAAGCTGGCAGCCAGCTCCAAAAGAATTTTTCCCCTACCTCAAGGCTTTGCAGTTCCGCATCAGTAAAGTCTCGTTTAATAGTCTCTTGCAGAATCACTACGTCGATATGATGCTTGCGGAGATAGTCTTTGAGCAGAGTTCGGCGGCCCCACACCCCGAACCCTCTGATGTTCCAGAATAGGATCCTCATTACAACACCACTCCTCTAGCCCGTGCTTGGCGGGTTACTGGACACCTGCCCTCAGGTGCCGCAGATTTAGCTTGCCGAGTAACTGGTCGCCTGCCCCCAGGCGCCGACGCATTCACGACTCTTTTTCTTGCTCTTTTGAGATTCTGCTTCCCTGCCTCCCCTGAGGCAGAGAACACCAGCTGCTTGGCAGTGCTTGTCGGCGAGGCCAGCGCACCTATCTGATCAACAGCAGTCGCCGTCTCGACCTCCCCCGAGGTCTGAGCCGACTTATCCTCCCGCGTTTTCTTCTCCTTAGCAGCCTCCTCCTCCTTTTCTTTCAGCTCTTTCTCCTCTTTCGCCTTTTGAATTCTAGCGGCCGCCAAAGCCAACTCGGCCTGAGCTAACTCCTTTGCCTTGAGCATAGAGATCACCTCAGCCGCCGTGCCCGCTGACGGATCAAAGACAACCGAACAATCCCTAGCTACCTCTAGCAGGGAATCAACAGATCTATTTTGAAGAATAGCAAAGTTGGAAATCGAGAGTGTACCTGGAGCGTTCTTCTCCTGAGTCCTGCGGATGGCCCTGTCCAGAACCGGGCCCTCTGTGACTCCAATGCCACGGTCACTCTTCCTTGACACCCCTACAGTCAACGCTTTGCTGCGCGGAGCTCTAGCCACCGGCGCCGATGCTGCCCACAACTTCATCCAGCGAGGTCTTGGACTGCTCCTCCGTCCTGGCTTCCCTGTCGAATCATCCGTGCCCTCCTGGGCACCCTCCTTCTGCATCGCCAACCTTCGAGATGGTCTGTCCGCATTGCTCTTGCTCCTCATTTCCTTCTGTCTCCTCCTCTCTGCCGAGTCCACCTCCCCTCCAGCCACTGGGTCAAGAAACTCCGGTCTCCCGCCACCCCATCCCCTGATGATGCGCGGTCCACCGTGGCAGAGGGAGAAAGTGGAGGATGATCCGCAGCCACAATCATTGACGAGGCTGCCACCGCAGAGATGTCATCTTTGCGCCCCAGGAAAGAGCCATACTGGTTGATTAGGACTGGCTCGCTCATCAGTTCAGGAGACTGGACCATCCCAAGGGCATCACCTTCGCCGCAGGGGGTGGCAGCACAGACGTTGCGGCCTTCCGGTGACCCCCGTCACCCGGCGCCAGGTTCTGCTTCGGAGAAGTAGCTTTGTCAGATTTAGCATGCTTCCTGGGGTGTCTGTCTACCCAATCTTCGTCCTCCGAGCTGTTCTCTCTCTCCTGATCGTTATCTTTGTCATCATCCTTGCGCGGAGCCGGAGGAGGCGGTGGGGGAGGTAAGTCCTTCGGGGCACTGCCCGCCTTCTCCACTTCCACCCGCACCCTGTAGCCCTTCAGATTGACGTACAACATGATGTGGCTCTGCAACATAACTGGTACACGGCACCCAAACCGCATACGAATTGGCTCCTCTTTGTTGGGAAGCGCAGATTCGTCAACTTCCAGCGGACGGCCCAGCTCCAGGGTACCCTTCAGCAACCTCTCAGTAACCCTCCAAGGTTTAGGAACACCATGCAGTTTCACCCACACCACCTCCAGCGTTTCTGACGGCTTTGGCACCACAGTCAGTTCTTCGACCACCGCCTTGGTTTTGGTCGACGGCAGGCAAAGCCCGTCCCCACGGGTAGCCATGCGAAGGCACTCCTTCGAGGGAAACACGAGAGAAAAGGTGCTATCATCGATCTGTTTCACTTTCCAATCCCACGTGCCCAGAACCAACTCCTTGAACTCATCCTCCACCATCAGGTCGGACAACCCCACCGAATCCAGACGAACAATGGCAGCATTGGTGGGGTTTCTTTCAGCTTCTTCCTCCAACACCTCCAGGTACACAAAGCCTCTGCCTTCAGTCCCAAAGCCGGCCCATCCGACTTCAGGCTCCCTGTTTCCTGCAGTGCACATCGCAGTAGGGTGATCTTTCACCTTGCATTTGCGACAGAAGGGCTTCCCAGTGCAAGTCGTCTGCAGGTGACCGAGGTCGCCGCAGTTGTAACAAGTGACATTCTTCAGATCTGCCGCCGACATGCCCCCCTGCCGTCGGAGCTTGGCTCGGACCCGCATCGCACTCCCTTGGGCGCTTGAGGCCGCCAACCCTAGGGGGATCCCTACCCCGGGGGAACTGACGAGGCGGTGAGCGGAAACGGCCAAGGTCCCTACCTTGCCGCTGCTCAGGGAAACGGCCAAGCCTGCCCTCCTCCGCCCTTCTTCTTTCACCTTGCACATCGCGCTCCCTCTGCTGCTGTCGTACTCCACTCTCTCTCTGTCGAGTCTGAACCGAAGATCTTCCGGGTCGTAGCGGCGGCCCCCGCCGCCGCCCGCGTCACCATCGCGCCACCCACGGTTCCCTCCACCGCTCCAGTTCCTCTCCATCGCAACCAGAAGTGGGGAATCGGGTCCCGAAAGCAAGGAAGGGGAGAAGAGAACTTTAGCCCTAGCGCTGTGGCGGCGGATGTCTCTGGAAGACGCAGGGAACCCTAATGAGCAGTCTAGGGTTCCACGGGGAAGCCACCACCACTTATACTCTCTGTCCCGAGAGGGCAATTCCCTAACTGCCCCTCGCTCAACCTCCGCCGTCCGATGAAACGAACTGGCCACGTGTTGAGCCTCCTCACCGCTTACTTCTCTGTCTTCGCGAGCGGAATGGGCCTGCACTGGCCGATGGGCCTCCCCGGCCCCCACAGGCCCAACAAGCGCCGAAGCCCACGACCGCTCAGCCAGGGAGGGAAACCCTAATCCCATCCCCGCTCCCGCAGCCACGGGCGATGGCGGCGGTGGCGCCGCCCTCGGCTCCCACCAGACCTCCACCGACCCGACCAAGAACGTCTCGCTCGTGCCAAGCGGAGTCAGATCTACAGGCCCCTGCCCGTTCGTCTTCTTCCCCACCCTTGGCAACGGCGGAAACTCCTCCGTCTCTAGTCGCCGGCCCCTGTCGTGACCACCGCTCAAGCTCAGAACCTCCGGCCCGTGCAGAGCGCCCTCGCTCTGCACCGGAAACTTGCCATCCTGAAGGAGCCGCGGTAGGAACTCGCCCAACGTTGCCACTCGTCGAGAAACGATGGCCGTGGCCACGTCTTCTCCCTCCGAGCACGAAAGCTCCCCGAGCCCCGCCCGGCGGCCCCCCGCCGTCGCGCCAGCTCTGGAAGCTCTACGCTCCTTGCGCCGCCTGCGTATGGCCTCACTCCGGCTGAGAGCAGCGGAGGGAAGGGCGCCCTCGCCCTCCCCGTCGCCCGTCGCCACCCGCGGCGTTAGGCACATGTCTCCCCCTCTAGGTTAAATCCAGAGGAGCATTCCTTTTTTGGCCATAGCTACATACATCATCTTTTTTTTTTGAGAAAAGCTACATACATCATCTACGCAGTCCACCGCACAGTTTTGCACTCATCGCGGCTGAAGCCCACAAACCTCTCGCCCCTTGCCTGTACGACGCTATCTATTATATAATTAAAACACAAGACATTTAACGGCTGAGATTAACCAACAATAATGAACGATGTAGATTTAAAAGTTCTAATGCGCAAGCAATATTGATCACGACAAGGATAAAGAGTTCTGCATGCACACGTCGTTGATCATACTTTCCGAACAGATGTATCGTAGCGTATGCATATCTGATACCAAGAGAGATAGAGAAGAGCATTGAAAATCGATTGGAAGGACACGGCCAGAGTCGCGCGGGGCGATTTTCTCCGGCCGGACGGCCGGCGTTCTGTACGCCATACGCAGGCATGTCCATATGCATATCTGATACCCAGAGAGATACGCACACGAGGAGATCATCGTCAACATCGATTAGAAGGACACGGATTCGCGCGGGACAGATTTCTCTGGCCGGCCGGCCGGCCTCGGCTTCCAGGTTTGCTCCTGATGCCTACAGTCAAGCTAGCGTGATGCAAAGCAAGCTACCTTGATACGTAATTGATTGGATTGCTGCTAGGCAACTTGATGACCGAGGCCAGCTTCGCTACGTGCAGAGTCACCACAGAAGGAATCAATCCACACGTCCGTTGCTCAGCAACTGATGAGCCGCGTCGAGGTGGGAATATATTCCGAGTCCTTACAATTTGAAGATCACGTCTGATTTTCCAGAAGCAATTGCAGTGATATAACCTAGAAGTTTAGCCTTCTTTGCAAGTTAGGATACTGCAAAGATGACCAGTTGCGTAGGCAAATACTTTTTCCGATTTTCTTTTATTGATCCGAGATATTTATCATGTCGTAATTGTTGGGGGCAGATGCTGATATATTGTTTTTCGCTACCTCAGGTTTCTGGTCTATATTGAGAAAGGACAAGATCCACGTGCACATGATTATCCCGTTTGCTGCAAGAGCATCAAGAATCAAGATTTAATAACTGCATTGATAAGAAAATATGTTATTCCTTGACTGCAACTACTCATCTCTATAATGGTTCACGTACGTTATCTATTTGCTATCAAGTACGCACCAGCACTACGATTCAAATTGGTTGCTTCTCACGCATCAGCTGTATCAACATGTATGAATTTCAGCATAGACATAGCATGATGCTCCGATGGATCATAGGTAAGCTTTGTCAAAAGACCTCTGTGTCAGTGCAAGGACCAACTTGACAGTACAATACAATTAAAAGAACCACTTTTCACTCATGACTCACGTATTTCTCAATTCTTTGGCCCTAAAACTAGACAGATGACTAATCTTGTGCTGTCATGTTTGCTAATCCTGCATCTGTATTCCTGCAGGGAGCTTTCAGATCATAGCATGTGGCCTCCTTCCCGATTTTTTTATTCGTGATCTGGTGCATTCAGTTTTTATGGTTTTCCTTTTCCTTTTGGACTGTTTGATGGAATTGTTAACTGATGTTGTTATTCACATTACATATGGATGGAGTAATAATACTGATATTTTTACTGCTGGAAGTACTATGTTTGTTGTGTGTCTCATTGCCAGATTGCCCCATGTTCTCTTCTTGGCATCAAATGACTCCGTTGTAGAAAACTTCAAAATCTATTAACCGGGAAGGCATCATAATGTAAATTTCCAGCCCGGCATTTGCAGGTAGTAGTTACTCAAAGTCTCAAACACCAACTTCGTACGTGTTCTCTCATTATTAGTTTTGGATTTAACGATTTGCTTCAACCTTAGTGTTTTGTAAGCCTTTGAACAGCTCTAATGGCGGTGGCGCGGAGTGGGAGATTCAATGGCGCATGTGCGCTAATGGATGAAAAAAATCATCCCCGCAAGCTGGCTGTCGCCAGCGAAGAACTCTACCAGCCCGAGCTTAGGAAGGACCGAAAGAAAGCAATTTTGGTGCCGTTCTGGCCTCTGTTGATAGAATACATGGCTCCCCATATTTTTTCCTCCCGGAGAATGGATCTTAAGTTCAAGGAATTGGTTCACTTATGTCCATCACGAACATTATCGCGTTCCGCTTGCTGCTGGCCGCCTGTGTATTGTGAGGTTTGAGTCCAACGTCTCCAAATATGGGCTCAGCCAGTCAATAATCAGTACCTGATCCAAATAGGTCGATTAATATTTACTTTTCTCATAGATGAGGTCTGCTTGCATTAAAAAATGGGTGATTATTTGGAGTAGATCACATACATATATGGATTAATTCTATGTTGAGGGCAACGTACGTCACTCCAATGGCCAGTGTTAGATGTTGTCCATCTGAACAGGACGCACCTGCTGTCTTTTTGTGTGCAAGTAGCCAGTACTGCTACTGCACTATGAGCCACAAAGCATTTATGCCATGTCTTTTTGATTTATTTGCTTTGATTTTAACTGATGGACAACGTCAGCTTGACTCACTGAACGTTGGCTGCAGTGGTTCTTGCATGATCGAATATGTTTTACTATGCAAGGAGATATGTAGATAGATGCAAAAACTACATATTGTATCTTTTTTGGAGTTTCTACATTTGTTATGTCCATCTGGACTGTGGTGAATATTTATGTGAGCGTTTCGTCCCGTAAATTTGGTACGTGTAAGTTGATCGGTTCTTAGATTATATTCTGCATATTCTGTTTCTTTACAATCACTCCACTAATGATGCCATTTGGTTTCCTAACAATAATATTTTGCTTGGTATGTATCATGCACAGAAAATTCCCATTGCTCGAAGATTTCTGGATGATCATAACTTCTTCTTGCATCCTCAACTCGATCAGCCTGTGTTTATATATTTCATCAGGTGTAAAATCTTTTCAGGTAATAGGTTGTGGAATACATGACGGTATAACTTCAGCCAAATCTTCTTGGAGCATATCAGGTAAAACTTTTGCTTCTTGCATTTTTTCTGTTTGGTCAAAGCAATAGGTCAGCGCGCTGTTCGTAGATCTTTAGATAAGAAATTACGTATGTGTTTATCATCCGTAAATTCGGAAGAGTACCATAGGGAGAAAATAATGAGACATGTACAAGGGAAAATGCGCTAAAAATATTATAAGAGAAGTTTTATACAAGCCAAAATCATTGATATGTGTATATCCTCGACTATGAGAAATAAGAACCGCCTCCATTTTTTTGAAATAATAATACTTATCATGTAGCAAAGGTAGGATCTGTGAGCTCAAAGATACATCCATTTTTCCTTTCCAAATGTTACAAATAACCCAAACTGAGACTTCCCAGAAACAAAGCCGAGTTCAAGGGTGCCGTGCTTTCCAGCATTATTGACAAAAAGAGTGTTCCCGAAGTAAATAAGTGAGACCAATCTTCCAAGACAGTGTCGTAACAAAGCACCCGTTATACCCTAAGTCAAGGTGACAGTTATGATGCGACATCATGTAACGATTATTTAACTTATGAACCAATACATGGCAAGTAAAAACCTTGAACTTTTATAGGGGTACGACAGTACCATATTTTTTTGAAATTAGCTGGCTCATGGCGAATAGAATTCAATAATATATTCAAGTGCTGAACACGTTGGTGCCCCCAATTGTTTCCAAGATAAAATATAACAAAAAAAGGAGGAGCGTTACATAGAGACGTTGGGGCATTTGAAGAGATCATGGGAGGACCATGGACCATTTTTAAGATCTGAAGCGATGAATTTGGAGGGAAGACGTATAAGGACAGCAATCAGATATGAGCAGTAAGTAGTTAGTCCGATCCATGTTACTTTAATACAAAACCGTGAGATTTGGTTAGGGAGAGCAACCTAGAACGTCCGTTGCTCAGCAACTGATGAGCCGCGTCGAGGTGGGAATATATTCCGAGTCCTTACAATTTGAAGATCACGTCTGATTTTCCAGAAGCAATTGCAGTGATATAACCTAGAAGTTTAGCCTTCTTTGCAAGTTAGGATACTGCAAAGATGACCAGTTGCGTAGGCAAATACTTTTTCCGATTTTCTTTTATTGATCCGAGATATTTATCATGTCGTAATTGTTGGGGGCACATGCTGATATATTGTTTTTCGCAACCTCAGGTTTCTGGTCTATATTGAGAAAGGACAAGATCCACGTGCACATGATTATCCCGTTTGCTGCAAGAGCATCAAGAATCAAGATTTAATAACTGCATTGATAAGAAAATATGTTATTCCTTGACTGCAACTACTCATCTCTATAATGGTTCACGTACATTATCTATTTGCTATCAAGTACGCACCAGCACTACGATTCAAATTGGTTGCTTCTCACGCATCAGCTGTATCAACATGTATGAATTTCAGCATAGACATAGCATGATGCTCCGATGGATCATAGGTAAGCTTTGTCAAAAGACCTCTGTGTCAGTGCAAGGACCAACTTGACAGTACAATACAATTAAAAGAACCACTTTTCACTCATGACTCACGTATTTCTCAATTCTTTGGCCCTAAAACTAGACAGATGACTACTCTTGTGCTGTCATGTTTGCTAATCCTGCATCTGTATTCTTGCAGGGAGATTTCAGATCATAGCATGTGGCCTCCTTCCAGATTTTTTTATTCGTGATCTGGTGCATTCAGTTTTTATGGTTTTCCTTTTCCTTTAGGACTGTTTGATGGAATTGTTAACTGATGTTGTTATTCACATTACATATGGATGGAGTAATAATACTGATATTTTTACTGCTGGAAGTACTATGTTTGTTGTGTGTCTCATTGCCAGATTGCCCCATGTTCTCTTCTTGGCATCAAATGACTCCGTTGTAGAAAACTTCAAAATCTATTAACCTGGAAGGCATCATAATGTAAATTTCCAGCCGGCATTTGCAGGTAGTAGTTACTCAAAGTCTCAAACACCAACTTCGTACGTGTTTTCTCATTATTAGTTTTGGATTTAACGATTTTCTTCAACCTTAGTGTTTTGTAAGCCTTTGAACAGCTCTAATGGCGGTGGCGCGGAGTGGGAGATTCAATGGCGCATGTGCGCTAATGGATGAAAAAAATCATCCCCGCAAGCTGGCTGTCGCCAGCGAAGAACTCTACCAGCCCGAGCTTAGGAAGGACCGAAAGAAAGCAATTTTGGTGCCGTTCTGGCCTCTGTTGATAGAATACATGGCTCCCCATATTTTTTCCTCCCGGAGAATGGATCTTAAGTTCAAGGAATTGGTTCACTTATGTCCATCACGAACATTATCGCGTTCCGCCTGCTGCTGGCCGCCTGTGTATTGTGAGGTTTGAGTCCAACGTCTCCAAATATGGGCTCAGCCAGTCAATAATCAGTACCTGATCCAAATAGGTCGATTAATATTTACTTTTCTCATAGATGAGGTCTGCTTGCATTAAAAAATGGGTGATTATTTGGAGTAGATCACATACATATATGGATTAATTCTATGTTGAGGCCAAAGTACGTCACTCCAATGGCCAGTGTTAGATGTTGTCCATCTGAACAGGACGCACCTGCTGTCTTTTTGTGTGCAAGTAGCCAGTACTGCTACTGCACTATGAGCCACAAAGCATTTATGCCATGTCTTTTTGATTTATTTGCTTTGATTTTAACTGATGGACAACGTCAGCTTGACTCACTGAACGTTGGCTGCTGTGGTTCTTCCATGATCGAATATGTTTTACTATGCAAGGAGATATGTAGATAGATGCAAAAACTACATATTGTATCTTTTTTGGATTTTCTACATTTGTTATGTCCATCTGGATTGTGGTGAATATTTATGTGAGCGTTTCGTCCCGTAAATTTGGTACGTGTAAGTTGATCGGTTCTTAGATTATATTCTGCGTATTCTGTTTCTTTACAATCACTCCACTAATGATGCCATTTGGTTTCCTAACAATAATATTTTGCTTGGTATGTATCATGCACAGAAAATTCCCACTGCTCGAAGATTTCTGGATGATCATAACTTCTTCTTGCATCCTCAACTCGATCAGCCTGTGTTTATATATTTCATCAGGTGTAAAATCTTTTCGGGTAATAGGTTGTGGAATACATGACGGTATAACTTCAGCCAAATCTTCTTGGAGTATATCAGGTAAAACTTTTGCTTCTTGCATTTTTTCTGTTTGGTCAAAGCAATAGGTCAGCGCGCTGTTCGTAGATCTTTAGATAAGAAATTACGTATGTGTTTATCATCCGTAAATTCGGAAGAGTACCATAGGGAGAAAATAATGAGACATGTACAAGGGAAAATGCGCTAAAAATATTATAAGAGAAGTTTTATACAAGCCAAAATCATTGATATGTGTATATCCTCGACTATGAGAAATAAGAACCGCCTCCATTTTTTTGAAATAATAATACTTATCATGTAGCAAAGGTAGGATCTGTGAGCTCAAAGATACATCCATTTTTCCTTTCCAAATGTTACAAATAACCCAAACTGAGACTTCCCAGAAACAAAGCCGAGTTCAAGGGTGCCGTGCTTTCTAGCATTATTGACAAAAAGAGTGTTCCCGAAGTAAATAAGTGAGACCAATCTTCCAAGACTGTGTCGTAACAAAGCACCCGTTATACCCTAAGTCAAGGTGACAGTTATGATGCGACATCATGTAACGATTATTTAACTTATGAACCAATACATGGCAAGTAAAAACCTTGAACTTTTATAGGGGTACGACAGTACCACATTTTTTTTTGAAATTAGCTGGCTCATGGAGAATAGAATTCAATAATATATTCAAGTGCTGAACACGTTGGTGCCCCCAATTGTTTCCAAGATAAAATATAACAAAAAAAGGAGGAGCGTTACATAGAGACGTTGGGGCATTTGAAGAGATCATGGGAGGACCATGGACCATTTTTAAGATCTGAAGCGATGAATTTGGAGGGAAGACGTATAAGGACAGCAATCAGATATGAGCAGTAAGTAGTTAGTCCGATCCATGTTACTTTAATACAAAACCGAGAGATTTGGTTAGGGAGAGCAACCTAGAATATTGTTTTTAGTTGCAGTCACAATCTTCCTTTTATTTAATTGATTTGTTATATGGTTCTTATAGGAGTGTTGGTTCCACGTAACATAAACCAATTGTTTATTTATTTATGCAATTTCCATTTGTTGGTCGCACTGACAATAACAGTGTATGTTCATTTACATGTTATACAAGGTTCCCTGTCCCATGTGAATGTGTTTGTATGTTTGGGAGAGTGCAGGTTCCACACGCGGGTGAAACGGAAGATGAAACTCCAAACCATATAAATTATCTCTCATAAACTATTGATGATTCTGCTATGAACAAGAAAAAAACACGCTTATTATGAAGATTCAAAATTTTGGTACTAGCCGCGCAATTGCGCGGGCCACCCAGCTAGTTCGGTCCTAAACTCCCGTCGTCGTTGACCGTTGGGGGAGATAAAGCGCCAAAGAGAGGAAATATTGGAGAGTCTCCTGTCAATACGTACTGAGCACCTGTTAGCAAACGCTCCCACTGATTCATTCATCTGCTCGAGAACGAGGCAGAACTGCTGCATGCATGCCGAAGTTCTTCCGGTCATGGTTTAGCTTGGTGATACACTGATACCTGAGAACTGCTAATGTTCAGCCGATCGCCCCATCGTCTACTTTATATCGATCTACTAAATGTGAGCCTAAGAGCATTGAGGAGGGGAAAACTACATGTGAGCCTAATGATTACAAGAAGGTCAAAGAGGAATCCAGCCTGAGCCCTAAGAGCATTGAGGAGGGGAAACTACATGTGAGCCTACCGTGCTCGAGAATCTTGTGGTGGCAGCGAGGAGCGGGGCAGAGACCCTGAATCCCGTGCTGCGGCGCATATACATGACCCGTGCCTCGACCTACACAAGTGCGATGAAGAGCTATGCGGAGACCTATCAGGAAGGGATGAAGGATGTATTGGATGATGTTGGAACCAAGGATCGACGAACGATCACAAGAAGACGAGGAGACAAATTTTGCTGGGCGCCCGCCCTGGCGACGAACGCCGGGGCCTTTTCCTCTCTCTGTATTCACTTAGCTCATTCTGCTTTCGTGCTGAAACTGATACAAGGGGTGCCCTATTTATACTACTAGTGAGCTACACAAACCTGCTCACGTACTACTCCTCCTAGTGAGAATACTTGACCTTTGGAAGTCCAAGAAGTCAAGCCGCCAAGCTATCCTCTGGCAAACTGCAGCCTGCTACTTATCCTGAGCACTGCCACTTATCCTATCTTGCAGCTTATCACCTGCGGCAGCTGCTTATCTTGACTTGCTACTACCTGTTCAAGTCTCACGTTCACACCCCATGCATAGAATATTATCACGTATGCATGTGTAGTGCATGAGCTTGGCAACCAAGTTTGCTTAGGCTAACATTCACCCCCTCAAACTTGTTGCCGTTATGCCAAATCCACGACGCCAAGCTTCTGTCTCATCTCCACGAATTTGATCCTGCCCAGTGCTTTGGTGAAGATATCTGCGAGTTGGCCATCAGTGCCAACACGCATGTCCTCGGCGGCCGCCACGCTCGTCGCATGCACGACGTCACGGCGCACCGCCACCACGCCATCTTGTTCTTCACCGGTGCCACGACTCGCCGGTGACTCGCCTCGATGTTGTCGCTGATGACGCACCTTGTCGACGACTCACACATGTTCATCATCGGTGCCGCAACTCGCCGGTGACACACCTCCATGTTGCCGTCGATGACGCACCTCGTCGACGACTCGCACATGTTCATCACCGGTGCCGCAACTCGCCGGTGACGCACCTCCATGTTGCCGTCGATGACGCACCTCGTCGACGACTCGCACATGTTCATCACCGGTGCCGCAACTCGCCGGTGACACACCTCCATGTTGCCGTCGATGACGCACCTCGTCGACGACTCGCACATGTTCATCACCGGTGCCGCAACTCGCCGGTGACACACCTCCATGTTGCCGTCGATGACGCACCTCGTCGACGACTCGCACATGTTCATCACCGGTGCCGCAACTCGCCGGTGACGCACCTCCATGTTGCCGTCGATGACGCACCTCGTCGACGACTTGGAGATGGACGATGAACTCCTCGCGGCAATGGCCTCCACACCATGGCCATCACCTCTTTGCCGCCGGTGCCACGACTTACCGGGCAGCATATCTTCTCCTCGCTCGTGACGCAGCTCGACGGCGATGAAGACTCCGACCTCGACGGACGAGGCTCTGATACCAAATGTTGGAACCAAGGATCGACGAACGATCACAAGAAGACGAGGAGACAAATTTTGCTGGGCGCCCGCCCCGGCGACGAACGCCGGGGCCTTTTCCTCTCTCTGTATTCACTTAGCTCATTCTGCTTTCGTGCTGAAACTGATACAAGGGGTGCCCTATTTATACTACTAGTGAGCTACACAAACCTGCTCACGTACTACTCCTCCTAGTGAGAATACTTGACCTTTGGAAGTCCAAGAAGTCAAGCCGCCAAGCTATCCTCTGGCAAACTGCAGCCTGCTACTTATCCTGAGCACTGCCACTTATCCTATCTTGCAGCTTATCACCTGCGGCAGCTGCTTATCTTGACTTGCTACTACCTGTTCAAGTCTCACGTTCACACCCCATGCATAGAATATTATCACGTATGCATGTGTAGTGCATGAGCTTGGCAACCAAGTTTGCTTAGGCTAACAGATGAGAAGCCTGCTGGACAGTCACCAGCAAGGCAAAAATCATTAACGGTGTCGCCACCACCGTCATTGCCATGAATTTATTTGAATTTACGAGGAAATATTATCATTAGCAATCACAGCTTATCGTTTATATGTGCTCGATCAGAGTTGATGGCCGTGTTGTTGGGTAGAACAGACAGCGGTACTCCGCTCATTTTCTATAAAAAGGTTCGTCATCAGTAGGTCTATGGTCTTGTTTATCTTCTACTCTGGCTTATGCGCACTGCATTGTACATTGTTGTTTGGCGTTTGTTTTTGGGCTTGTTTCAGTTGTACTTATTCCTTGCTGCATCCACATTGAAATCAAAGTATTCTAGGCTCTACACTCGCCAAACAGAGGTCTACTATATCATTTTCTATGATGTAAATTAGGCATCATCTTTATTCATAGGTACTTAGCACACTATTTGAATGGATGTCCTTTGCTGCTGTTGGCTTATTTGTACATTTGCCTTGTAGTGTTGAGTGTACAAATTCACAAGTAAAGCTGCTTCTCTGTTGTTTCAGATAATGCAGAGATTGACTCGTGATGCCAGCCAGCCGATTCATGGGTAGACACACAACATGACTGTTTAACACTAAAATGGGTGGGCATATATGAACATCAGGCATTCACTCAGTATTGTGGTCGCCCTCTTTAAGTTCATATATGCAAGATGACTGAAAGACAAGGATAACCTGTGTAACCGTTGACGCGGATAAACTGTAAGAAACAAAAGCCCCAAAACCAGAAGCTGCAGTTTCCATCCGTGGCCTCTCAAAATTTCTCCACAGATTAGATTATAAAAAACGCACTGATACAACTATTTTAACAACCATTGCCACAATCGCAGCAACCACTGTGCATGATTTTGGAAGCCAGAAAGATTATCAGGGATCCCTGTACCTAGTATTCGTGCATCTGTATCAAAGGAACCATACTATCACATCAACTCCAGTAATTCGAGGACGCAAATGAACAGATAAAGAAATCATGAAGCATGTTAAATGCTACATTCCCCAAATTATACAGTAAAATAATTGTGAGACTGAGATTAACAACAACCAAAACCGGTAAGCATGACTGGAGTAATTGCACTGTGATCATCCTCCAGGAATTCATATGGTTAATGGGATTGTCTTCCCTTTCGTTACCTCTGCCACAAAATCTTATCATGTCGCCTCAAATTCCTGCAGCAAATTAAGAGTATTCAGCATATCAAAAGATTTCACCCAAGAAGCGAACTAAAAAGTTTTGGAGTATAAAACATCATGTTCTTTTTGTGTGCGCAAAAGTTAAACTCACAACTAAAATGTTAGGAAGTTCTGAATTGTTTGGTCCTAAAATTTATGTATAATCATATCGTTGATCAAAACTTGCAAAGTACAGAGTCTATACAAAACTTGCATAGTAGACTCACCAGCTATCTTATCAATCACTTTGTTCAGTAGGATTCAAGAATGAAGGCGGCCACGCTATCGTGTAAGGATAAAACAGCCCCCTTAGGCATTTCTTTTTACGAGACAACATCCTCAGCCTCATAGTTTCCAAATCAATGGAGAGCAGACGATCCCATTGCGCAAGAACAGGACACCGGCAACCACCCGAATGACCTGCAGCCCACGCCGGTGAGAATGTTCTGAACCAATCATCGCCTCCATCGCCGTCTGGAACCTTACCGACTTCTCCACAAGCGTCCATGTCAGTCCACCACTGCCATCCTCCGAACCGCCCCAAACCTCGACGCAGAAGTCGCACATGGTGAGCAGGTAGAGCCACCGGCGCCGTCCTCTCCCTTCTCAATGACGTCGAATCTGAACTGCCGCGTGAAATGAGGGAGCTCCAGCACGGAGAACTCCATGGTGACCATGTTGAGCTCGACCATGCGCTCCCAGCCCTTGAGGCCCCAGTACAGCGATCGGTTCGCCTGCATCGCCCGGCAGTCAGCGAAATCGGCCTGGTGCGCGAGCGCGAGGCCAGCGACGTCAGCCCAACGGAGCTCGCCGGAGGAGAGGACGTGGGCGCGCAGCCCAGAGGATCGGTCTTTCGAAATGCAGAACGCCTGGAACACCGAAGAGTCGCCGTCGTCGGCGATGAGGCCGTACCCTACGGGGCGCTCGGCGGGGGGCGCGGGGAGAAAGACACAGCGCCGGGTCATTGGGTCGGCGACGGCCATCTCTCCAGTCAGCCTTTTACGCACCAGAAAGCGGCCGTTGCGGCAGTCCAAGACATTCCACAGGTTGTATGACGACGAACCGCGGGTGTATAGGAAGGAGAGCGCGAAGTCGCCGCCCTCGACGATGCGGCGCGTGGCGGCAGCAGCGGGGAACGCGGCGACAAGGAGAGGGCCGGGATTCCTGTAGATGCGGTCGGGGCGGTAGATGAAGCAGCCGAGGAGGCGCGGACAGGTGAAGGGGTGGCGGCGGAGGAAGAGGCGGAGGAAGGCAGCGCAGTGGACGGCGCGGAGGAAGGGTTTGCAAGTGATCGCTGCGCGAAGGAGATCGGTGGGGGTGGGGAGGAGGAGGAAGATCTCCCGCAGGAGGTCCTCGCCGAGGTCGGCGACGATAGCGGCGGCCGGAGCCATGTGCTGTAGGATTGACTGGGACTGGGGGATCGGAAGTTTGGACTTGGGGCCCGGTCGATACATATGACTAAACCCTATCAACCCAACCAGAGTTCGAATCCCGAAGCAAATTTCTGCAATTTTCACAAATGAGCAATTCTTATAAAAAACACAGCCACCAAGAACTAGTTCTGTTGGTCTCATTTTTTTAATATAATCTTGGAGTTATGTTTTTATGTTATGCAATCATAAAAATGGGGATATGTTTCTCGAAACAGATTTTCACTCCGCTTAACAAATAAATTCACAGACCGAGCTGATACACAGTGGAGAGTGAACCTTTTTTATAAAGCAGATAAAAAATAAAACAAAAACATGAGTACCCACAACCGAAGAAACACCTAAGACTACTAACTAGAGGTGCCACCAGTGCTCTTTGTGAAATCATAGAATGAAGTCACATCATAACCACCAAGTTGTCGATGGAGAGAGTCGCATGCCCTCCCGTTCCAAGGCATGGAGTATCGATCCTGACAACGGATAACAAGAAGGGACAGTAGTGAAGGCAGAGCCACGCGCGTATAAGATAAGAGGCCGCCAAAAACACCCACGACAACGCCAAAAGTATCTCGGGACAGGATCGAATTTGCCTACCGATGCCACCGCGACGAGACCGATGTACCAAAACTCCACGACAACGCCCCAAGAAGGTGACGTCGCAGTACACCGTCATTGTTGAGATCGAAAGGGCCCAACGTTTTCACCGGTAGGCATCGCCGCCGCCAGCGCCGAGCTTTCAACTGGAATAAGCTTTGCACCACCCCATGGCGCCACGAACCGCCTGTTGCCATCAAAGTAGACCTCAAGGACGCGATCTGCGAGCCACCACTCCCCAAGCACTGCCAACGCTAGGATCCCCTGTCGGCTGCTTCTTGCCACCCACATGGCCAAAGAGCGAAGTCACCACCACCGACACTTTGCTCGTCGTAGAGCCGACTACGCGGTCCACCATCCGGAGTCGCCACCCCAGCATCCATCTCGCACTTGGGAGGCGGCAAGAGCACCAGCATAACGAATTGCCTAGCACACACACATGGTAAGTTAGTGTTGGATCTAGGTTCACCTGGCCCAAATTCAGCCCCACGTGGGTAGAGGAGGTGTGACGAGAACGGAAAGCACGACGACTTTTTGCCACCCGCAAGTCCCACCTCACAGCACCCAAGATGGGTATGATCTGGCCCACCTAGCCCAAATTTGACTCCCAGCAACTGAGGGAAGTCCGCTGGGTATCCAAAAAATCCGTTAAAGGCACGCTCAATTCAGAAAGAGATAACACGAGAGATTTTGTGCCACGCTCAACCTTGCGACTTTTCTGTCTTTCCTTTACTAGATGACCCGTTGCGCGACTGCGCAACTGCCGGACGCAACTACTACATTGTTGCCACACGCTTTATTTGTTGGTGAAAAGTAATTAATTTTATTTGCATTCATTTAGCTTACACCATATAGAAACCTCGAAGAAATAACCAAGATAAGAGAATCAGTGAGGCATTGAAGACTGAATCAATGAATAAAGACTGAATCGGCTATAATAGACACTAAATCGATGACATAAAGGGCTGAATTAATGAGAGAATAATAGAGATAATGACTGAATGAATGAGATAATTAACTGAATCAATGAGAAAAACAAAACATTGAAAGAAAAATAACTTAAAGAAATACTGAGGAAATAAGAATGAGCAAGCTAATCATTTACCATCTACAGAGGTATCAAAAACAAATTACTTGGCAATGGTTCATGCAGCAATAAATACTATCTTAGTCTATTACAGAACATAGTTGAGGGAAGTCAGACTACAACTTTTCAAATTTAATAACATAGTTACATTAGAAGGGTCGGACAATAAGATTGGGTTCATTGGCCTGAGAAGAAATAGGCACACGCCACCTACTTCACGCAACATGAAAGTCCAGGAGTGAGCCGATGATTGCCATCAGGAAAGTGTCCCTGATGGATTAGATTCCAGGCAGAACAAAATAATCCTGCATCACATTGTAACCAGTCAGATTCATTAATAAAACAAATTTCCAAAAAAAAGCAAACAAGCTTGAAAAATATAACATTGTTAACATCTAATGCAAAACAGCTGATCAGATGGGTGTAAATAGCAGCCTAATGTTCAGAGAGCAAAGAGATTTATGTATTCTGAACGCATCATTTATACCTAATGTGAACCTGGAGCCATATAGACTAAGGCTTGGCTTTCTTGGAAGATGCGCCGACAACCTGAGAAAATATAGATGTAAGTTTAGACACCACAGTTCAGACAATTAAAACATCTAAAAGTAAAAAAGCCACTACTCAGGCTTTGTTTATCTATACCATTTGAATGAACCATTAATCAGGAACAACATATTACCTCATCAGTTTCAGTTATGACCCATTTGAATGATAATATGTCAAAATCCTATGCTTGTACTGTTGTACATGCTAGATTTACTCAATAATAATTATCTACCCGATCAGAAGAAAAGAATATTGGTTGGCTATGCTTAATTTAGAATTGCAAGGCAGTATGGCTTTACAATTGAACTGAAAAAAAGGACAAAGGAGACATATTAAAAGAAACAGTATCTATTGGAATGCTTACATCAAAATTAAATTAATCCAAATTTAATCAGAAATCGATGTCTCCAGCTTATTCACATATTACATATATATTGACCGCCACAAGTCAGTTATGTATAGCACCACAATAACAACAACAACAAATTAGAGGATATATAAGTTTTGACCTGAACCTATTTGTCGAAACAGGAAGTGCACACGCTTGGGAGGGCAAAGGACATTGAAATCAAGGGGAAATGGATGCATTATTATGTATAACAGAGGGGATGCCCGTAAGAATACATGAGGGAAAAATAGAATATACTAATCTGAAGTTATCTTAATCTATATGTATTGTTGTGTACTACTACCTGGACTAAATAAACATACAGTAGGAGAATCCCTGGCTGGGGAACCATCTCATATTTGTATAGAAATAAGAGAACAAAATAAACATGTAGTAGGAAAATCCGTGACACGGGAAGTACCTCACGACAGACGATAATAAAATCGAGCTTGCGCAAATTTCTCTACTAACCTGAAGTTATCTTAATCTATATGTACTGTTGTGTAATACTACATGGACTAAATAAACATACAGTAGGAGAATCCCTGGCTGGGGAACCATCTCATATTTGTATAGAGATAAGAGAACAAAATAAACATGTAGTAGGAAAATCCATGACACGGGAAGTACCTCACGACGGACGATAATAAAATCGAGCTTGCGCAAATTTCTCCGTGTGCGCGGATGGGCCAATCATCTCAGAAGCAAACACTCAACAGAAGGCAAGGATTTCACACCTGCAATGCGAAGAGCAAATCAGTAACCAGAAGAAGAAGGCAGAGGAACATCTGATAAGGCCGATGGCAAGATAAGATTGACTCTGTTTGATTCAGCAATTGTGATTCACACATGATTTTTTTAGAAAAGCGTATCTCGACCCACATACTGCAAAGATAATTGACTGACAAACTCTTTGTTGTGCTAAACTGAGGATTTAAGAATCTTTACAGCACATAACGTGACATCATTAATTGTACCTTGTAAACATGCTAGTTCCTCCCTCCCTTCCCAATCAAAATAGCTGCATTAGTCAACAAGCAGTTTAGTTTTTGCATCAAACCAGCTTAGATTTGCATTCAAATTATTAAGCAGCCCTCCATTCAAACTACTAACCACATCTAAGCAACCATAAATGATAATTATACAAAGCACCTTAATTTTGCTGGTTATTTCAAAGATACATAAGAGTGTTTAAAATAATAAATTATATGTAATAGCTCGATCTAATAATAAATAAAAAGCTATTGGAAAGAGAGGCAGAGGTCTACTTTGAGCCACCAAGCAAAGCAAGTTGAACTACGTCAAGCTTGTATTTCTATGGTTTCTCCCTCAGAAGGAACTTGTTAGCACATACATCTTAGAACAGAACTCAAAATTTAATTGCTTTAGACAACATATCATCCTAAATAACCTGTCAAACTATAGCTGTTCATTGGCCTCTTATAGTTTTACAACAAAAAATACTGCAACATCATCACTATTCTGAAAATTCCAGATCTGTGACATTTGGTTGAGCAATATTTCATTATGGCTACAGTTCAACAATGATAACTTTGTATTTCAGCAAAATGTCATCGCAAAAAATTCCAGCTATCATAACCAACCTGCAGAAACAATCTCTTCATCTATTCTTGACTAAAGAAACATGAGAAATAATCTCTTCGTCTATTTTATGTCAATGATTTTCCAACATATTTTCTTAGATAACTCTAGGCGTAAGACAAACATGCAACCTGAGTTTTAATAACTATGTGTAGTAGATATATTGCTGCCTAGTTCAGTAACCAGCACATCACAAGATAGACAATACATTGATATGAAGTGTTTTGGATTTTCAAGCAAAATGCAAGCAGTGAACATACAATGGCCCTAAAATTTGATTTTCGATTAACACAAACACATACTTTAAGATAACATTGTTACATGGATCTGCTCTATCAGTAGTACAACGAAGGCAAGGCGAAGTGAGACAGGTCATAACATAAGCAAGGATCAAGCACGCCTTAGGCTTTCTTCGAGCAAGTTTTTGACCCATTTGATTGCACCTATCATAAATAGGCAATAAGGGGATAAAACCAAGCTAAGCATCATTTCCTAGCCTTACAGGACCAAACCCAGCTATCAATTACTAATTCAAGCCTACAATTGCATATCTGGTTATTTCTAAAATAAGAACCTTCTTGAATTATAGCTATCATTTGCCTCTTTTAGATGTTCAAAAAATCCAGCAGAACCTACAATGAACATGAACCAGAACCGGTAGAGCAGAACTAAAAAGAAAATGAAAGGGTTCTAATAGATTATGCCACATTATCATAAGAAAGGTTCCATATATATTCAGATCAAAGGTTCTAGTAACACAAGAGTTCCTATTTTAACTGAATGGTCCTGGTGTTACGTGAGATTCCCTAAAGGTCTGGAATATCGATACTGATCAGTCCGTACAAGTGCTCTTTTAGCACGGAATGTATGGCCTAGCTACTTATGAAATAATTTAGTTTTTTTTGTTAGATTCCCTAAACGCCTGGAATGTGAACAAACAAAAATATAGAATCCAATATCACGAACCACAGCACCAAAACCAAAACTGAAACCATTGCACAATAACCAAAAGTTGTAAGCCTATCTAACAAAAAAGCAAAAGAAAATGTAGAAGATCAAAAACCATTTCAGATAAGCAGTAACTTCGGAATGTCACCCAGGAAATAGTCGAGCCCTTGTCCTAAATGCAGTCATCGCTTAATCACCTCCTCTTGAAGGCGAGGTTGCCCGTGTCGACACCCCAGTCTGTGTGGGAAAGCACAGCTCCACACGATTTGTCTCCCAAAAGTAATAGTCAACTGAAAGTAATGTTCCAATAGGTCCATATCAGAATTTTAGTTCTATATACCATGAGCCACGATTTTGCTGGTTATTCAAGTTCAGAAAATAGTGAGCCACGAGCAGAAAAGCAGGCGAATAGGCATGTCCATGAGAGAAACTAATTGAGCATAGATTCAGTTCACAGTCTTCTACAGGAGCGAAGGTAGGGAGAAGAAACATATTAAATATCAAAGGACGGGAGCACATATTAAATATACATGGATGCATATATATATATATATATATATATATATAACTCAGCTAAAAAGGAACCTATTCCTGTTTAAGCTAAACAGGAACTTTCTGAACCTTCACGCGAGTGCTAAGTGAACCTTCTCGCGCATTACATGTGAACCTTCAGACGGAACATGAAGTGGACTTTTTTTCTATAGATTTTTTTGGAACGAGGTGAACTTTTTTTTTCTGTACCAAGTGAACCTTTTTTATAAATGAAGCGAACTTTTTTTTAACGGAGTGAAATTTTTTTCTAAACTTTTTTTAGGATTGAGGCTTTCTGAACTGTCTCGGCAATGATATGTGAACCTTCTCGCGCATGACATGTGTACCTTCAGACGGAACATGAAGTGAACTTTTTTCCTGAACAATTTTCGGAACGAGGTGAACTTTTTTTCTGAACCAAGTGAACCTTTTTTATGACTGGAGTGAACTTTTTTTTTGTGAACAAAGTGAACTTTTTTCTGAACATTTTTTCGAAACGAGGTGAACTTTTTTTTAACTGCGCGTGAACTTTGTTTCGGAACGAGGTGAACTTTTGTTTAAACTTTATAAACCTTTGAGTAAAAAAACAGTTCACATTTGTTCAAATCCAATGTAAGAAAATAAAAGTTCACATTTGTTCACAGTTGATGAAGTGAACTACAAAAAATATCCGTGAACTTTAATTTTTTTTCAAGCGAACCTTCGTTTGAGCTTTTATGAATCTCAAGTAAAAATAGACTTGTTTCTCACCGAAATACAAAGTTCTACCTCTATGAACTTTAATTTTCACTTGCTCTGAACTTTCAAAACATGAAAGAAAATGCGCATGCTGCTTCTGTGTTTCCAGAACAAATGGGAAGCAGAAAATGCAACGCGAGAGCCTTCTCCCGACGGTCAGACGAAGCAGAAAATGAACTGAACTACAATTTTTTTTTGTGAACTCAGCACGGGTTGCTCGGCTGCTCTGATGTGCCAGTACGGGCAGTGCCTTTGACGCCAGGGCGATGCGGCGGACAGGAGCAGGGGCCGCAATCCCGCCGGGGAGCAAGGGCACCGCGCCGGAGCAAGGAAGTCTTGTGGCGGGCGTGAGCGCTGGACTCGTGGGGGGCAGCGACGGCAAGCCCGTCGAGGACGGATGCAGGGCCCGCCGGCGAGCCAGCGGACGACAGGGGCAGGGTCGAGTCGGGAACCTCCGAATCCGCCATGGATCCCGGTGGCCCGGCGGTGGATCTCAGGGGTGGGCGACCCAGCGGATTCTGGGGGTGGCGGCGCGGTGGTTACCGGGGGGCGGCGGCACGGTGGATTCCGAGAGCGGCGGCGCGGCTTGAACAGAGGAAGTAGGTGCTCGAGGTAGGGCACCGACCGGGAGCGGCGCGTGGGGGTCGCCGGCCAGGCGAGCGCGCGAGGTGGTGGGGAGCGCGCCAGTGGGAGGCGGTCGGCGGAGGCGCGCCGGCGGGAGGGAGGGCGAGCTTCGGTGGGGGCTTTAGATCGATGGGAGAGATGGATCGGGGGTGGGAAATTAGGTGCAGGGTTGTGGGTTCGGGTCGGGTGCGGTCGGGTTCTGTTTTGTTGGTTTCTACGGTGGGTGTCTAAAACAAGAATAGTTCCTATTTAAGTTAAATAGGAACTCTTAGGGGTAGGTTCCTGTTTAGTCCTGCCCTATATATATATATATATATATATATATATATATATATATATATATATAACTCAGCTAAAAAGGAACCTATTCCTGTTTAAGCTAAACAGGAACTTTCTGAACCTTCACGCGAGTGCTAAGTGAACCTTCTCGCGCATTACATGTGAACCTTCAGACGGAACATGAAGTGGACTTTTTTTCTATAGATTTTTTTGGAACGAGGTGAACTTTTTTTTTCTGTACCAAGTGAACCTTTTTTATAAATGAAGCGAACTTTTTTTTAACGGAGTGAAATTTTTTTCTAAACTTTTTTTAGGATTGAGGCTTTCTGAACTGTCTCGGCAATGATATGTGAACCTTCTCGCGCATGACATGTGTACCTTCAGACGGAACATGAAGTGAACTTTTTTCCTGAACAATTTTCGGAATGAGGTGAACTTTTTTTCTGAACCAAGTGAACCTTTTTTATGACTGGAGTGAACTTTTTTTTTGTGAACAAAGTGAACTTTTTTCTGAACATTTTTTCGAAACGAGGTGAACTTTTTTTTAACTGCGCGTGAACTTTGTTTCGGAACGAGGTGAACTTTTGTTTAAACTTTATAAACCTTTGAGTAAAAAAACAGTTCACATTTGTTCAAATCCAATGTAAGAAAATAAAAGTTCACATTTGTTCACAGTTGATGAAGTGAACTACAAAAAATATCCGTGAACTTCAATTTTTTTTCAAGCGAACCTTCGTTTGAGCTTTTATGAATCTCAAGTAAAAATAGACTTGTTTCTCACCGAAATACAAAGTTCTACCTCTATGAACTTTAATTTTCACTTGCTCTGAACTTTCAAAACATGAAAGAAAATGCGCATGCTGCTTCTGTGTTTCCAGAACAAATGGGAAGCAGAAAATGCAACGCGAGAGCCTTCTCCCGACGGTCAGACGAAGCAGAAAATGAACTGAACTACAATTTTTTTTTGTGAACTCAGCACGGGTTGCTCGGCTGCTCTGATGTGCCAGTACGGGCAGTGGCTTTGACGCCAGGGCGCTGCGGCGGACAGGAGCAGGGGCCGCAATCCCGCCGGGGAGCAAGGGCACCGCGCCGGAGCAAGGAAGTCTTGTGGCGGGCGTGAGCGCTGGACTCGTGGGGGGCAGCGACGGCAAGCCCGTCGAGGACGGATGCAGGGCCCGCCGGCGAGCCAGCGGACGACAGGGGCAGGGTCGAGTCGGGAACCTCCGAATCCGCCATGGATCCCGGTGGCCTGGCGGTGGATCTCAGGGGTGGGCGACCCAGCGGATTCTGGGGGCGGCGGCGCGGTGGTTACCGGGGGCGGCGGCGCGGTGGATTCCGAGAGCGGCGGCGCGGCTTGAACAGAGGAAGTAGGTGCTCGAGGTAGGGCACCGACCGGGAGCGGCGCGTGGGGGTCGCCGGCCAGGCGAGCGCGCGAGGTGGTGGGGAGCGCGCCAGTGGGAGGCGGTCGGCGGAGGCGCGCCGGCGGGAGGGAGGGCGAGCTTCGGTGGGGGCTTTAGATCGATGGGAGAGATGGATCGGGGGTGGGAAATTAGGTGCAGGGTTGTGGGTTCGGGTCGGGTGCGGTCGGGTTCTGTTCTGTTGGTTTCTACGGTGGGTGTCTAAAACAAGAATAGTTCCTATTTAAGTTAAATAGGAACTCTTAGGGGTAGGTTCCTGTTTAGTCCTGCCCTATATATATATATATATATATATATATATATATATATATATATATATATATAGGTAAATTAACAGATGCTCCCTGGTGCCCGGGCACCTGGATAGAATATATTACATTTTGGGTATGTAGATGACACATATAACTCGGGTATGCACATGTTGGGTATATAGGAGGTACATATAACCTTGGGTATGTGTATTCGAGGTATCTACATGTTATATATACCTCGGGTATGTGTGTTCAATTGTACGCGTACATATCAGGTATATATATAAATAACTTAGGTATGTGCACATTATTAGGTATGCATACCCCATAATGTGCATACCCAAAATCATATGTACCTCCTACATACCTAAGATATACATACCCAAGGTAACAATGCAACCTTTCAGCTATAAGATGCTTCTAGCAAGATTCAGTGTAATGGTATTCCAATTTTGCCCTCACTTGTCATCAACCAACTGTGTATGATGTACACTGCTGAATCACGCCTGAAATCATGAAACTGCATTAGAGATCATGCATTTTCATCAACGGCAGAAAGCTGCTAATGCAAAAAAAGAACTATTAGATCTGCAACATGAAAAACTACTGAGTCCATGTACTATATATTTGCCTATTGGACTATCAGTAAAGTAAAGTTGCATCCATAAGAGTGTATATGTTTATTCGCTGGCTTGAAGTAACTACCCTTTCGTAGGTTTTTTGCTGATTGATTTTATCTGATTGTTAATAAAGCATATAGTGGATAAGTAGTAGTAGAATACCAGTAACCAAAAAAACCTTAGAAGACAGTTCTTTCCTCCCCGTTCCCCTCCTGCTACAGTAGATCGGAGCGAAACAGAGGCGACCCGAGGCTTCGCCGGCGGATCCGCCGCTTCCCTCCATCTCCGGCGCCGTTCTGGCGTCGCGAGGCGGGGGGAAGCCCCGGATCTCGTCCGTGCGAGTAGTTAGGGGTAGTTTTTTAGGTTTTCGGTTCTTCGTCGTCGGCATCGGGCTGGAGAAGGTGTCGGCAGCCGTGGAGAATAAGTCCTTCCCCTCCTCTCTCCGGTCCGACGGCGCTGTCGTCGGGGAGGCTGTGAAGGTCTTCCGTCGGGTGTGGGCCTCTCTCCGTGCTCCTCAGGCCGGCCGTGGTGGCGAGGTGAGGTGCTGCGGGTGGTCCATGTCCCGTTTTTGTTGCAGATAGTTCTGGCGGTCTTCTCCGACGCTTCTGCTCCGGCCGGCCATGGTGGCGAGGGGAGCGGCGTCTGGAGGTGGTGCGTGGCTGGCGGTGGCTGACCTTGGCGGCGCGGTGCCGGCTGGAAGACGGGCGGTTGCTGGGTGCTGGAGCTTCGGCCGTGTGCGTTCAGAGTTTCTCGGATCCGTCCTTCTGCGGCGGACAGCTCCTGCGGTCTTCTACATGTTGTGGCGGCTCCTCCATCCCGGCGGCAGGTGGTACGGCGGCGCCGGCGACGTCTAGGTTCTTGGGGCGGGTAAGGATTCGATTGTGTTCTCTTCTGGTGGCTCGGGGTGTTCTTCGCGCTTGTATGTGTGTTGAGCTTCCTTGTTTCTGTAATCGAATCCAGTTAAAAAAAAAAGAATACCAGTAACCAATATACAAATTATTTTACAAACGAAAATCATTAGGATCTATTAGTAATCTATATAAAAAAAATCGAGTATTGTACTCCTTCGTGCATTGCACGCACCTCTTAAATTATTAAGCACTTTATTAAATATTGATGGGCACATGGATCGTTGCCATGCACTTTTGCATTTGGATCTTTCAGCAAAGGCGAATGGTGTCCTCAAAAAACAAACTGCGCCTCTACTACCAGATTCATCCAGTAGGTACTGTGCAGACCTGCACCTATATTTTGGTCATGTTGAACAATTCTTCAGCTTCCAGTTGTGCGAGTGCATATTATCAGAAACATTTATCATGTACAAAGGCAATATAGCTATAATGTAATCTATAAACAACTAATTTGTTTTCTGGTGATCATGAAGACGTAAAATATCAAAACTTCCAGATTCAATGTACAACTTCCCCGCTGCTATATCAATTAGGCGATTGTTGAGGCAGTAATATTTTAAAACAAGAAATTTCAAGTTCTCAACATTAAATATATCATATTATCCTCAGCAACCCGGAAAAGATGTAGGGCACAGAATAAGAACCTTGCCATAGTATATTGAACCACAAATTGTGCATAAACTTGAAACTGCAGTGCTGCATCAATAAAAATTAAAAACTGGTAATTAGCAATATCCTATATAATTATGCAGAACCATATGTGTCTAGAAATATTTCACAAAAAGTATGCAGTTTTAGAACTAACCTGAGACAAATCCTTGGAACACCGTAGAAACCTTCACATGAAGAGAGAAGTACTCACTGCAACCTGTATGCGAAGAACAAATATAATTGGTTTGATGACTTTAATCTAAACCGAAATAAACAAACCAACAAGCAGTGGGAGAATCCAATAGACTTTAGCAAATATCATGTCTCGAAAATCACAGTTAAATGTGTTTATTTATTCTCAAACTAAATCAAGTAGCGCCATTTTTATCTTTCTATTTCATCTTACAGTGTGCAGTTTAGAACTGAAGACGAAGAAAAGGTTCAAGCAGTGACCTATGGGCTATTCCAATTAATCTGGACAGCCTCCTCATAATTCAGTATTGCCTGCATAAAAGGGGGAATTTGATAAATTGCATGCTTTCACAATTCCTCTATAAACTTAAAAGTTCTGAACAGGTCTGCAGTCCATCTCGCATAAGAAAAGAGATGATAATCAAGTTTCTGACATTACAATAGGCCGCCCGAAGCCAAGGCAAGCAGGGACTCATCTCAATCGAATCCACACCAGGTAGTCTCCATAGCTCATAGATCCTCAGCAACCGGGGACAAGAAAGCTAGGGCTGGCGGTGCAGATCGGTGAAGAACCAACAGCTAGTCTGCTATTTAGTAATGGTGGCCTCCCTCCTCCAAATCACGTTCCTGTAACTCATCTCGTTCCTCAAATCCATGTCAAAGCTGAAAAAACAGCAGCAAATTATTATCAACAACAAAATTCTAAGCGATCAAAATAATAGACTGGCCAAATCGATTAAGAGCCTCATGATAATTTTTAATTCGTTAGTTTAGGCAGACCCATTAGATGCAAAAGCATGAAATTGAAATATGGCAACAGCCAACAAGAAACCTTAAAAAAATCTTACCTCCGTTACTGGCCCAAACGTAGTGGAGTGGACAACTGTACACTGGTCACAGTCATGTCCTGAGCACAATATTCTGCAGAGTGATTGACTACTGAAGATATTTTCAAATTAAACATAAACCTCCGGAAATTGCAAAAGGAAGCTTACCAGCTTCAGCAAACTTAGCAAATATAAGACGTCTCTTTGCTTTAGATAATTTTGATACCTGCATTAAAAAATCGTATGTTAACCGATACAGCTTTCGCCCATGTTAACATGTGGAGACATTTCTGTTAGGAAGCAATGAAAATAACTGGTTTGATTAAAAGTAATTTTCAGAAGAACGCATAGGTACCATTCGACAAAGAAATTTTGAGGGAAATTTTGGGTACAGCACGGCTAATCACATTAGCAATTCTTTTACCTAGATGAATATCGCAAGCAGCTCCCAAAACAAACTATTGCTCAAGAGAGTTCAGTCTTCAGTGACATATACCTGCACCACTGAAATCTCTTGATTACTTGGTCGTCAAAACCCCAGCTCGGGATCTTCTTATTATGGGCTGACCGGATGGGCATTATCGGTCTCACGAGCGAAACAGAAGAGGACACAGATGCTATCCCTGGACACTCAACCGGTGATACATCAGGTTGAACCTGAAAAATATGGAAGATACAAAATCGCTCAAGATTACTATACCATGATTGAACAACAGAAAAATCTAAATGAGTGGCAATACACATCACTTGAGCTAACCAACAAAATAGCTCATATAAGAACTTCTTCCCTCAAATAAGTTGAGCTAACCAACGAATAGCACAGGTCAACCATATAAATATTGCTTTGGATCATATAATCTATACCCAACAAAGTGTTCTGTACATGTACCCTTTATGGGTAGTTACAAAAAGCTGTCACAAGCAAGCATGTAGAAACCTAGATAATACAGAATAATATAGGTACCCGCAAAAAAAAAAGATAAAGAATTGTAATTTTGGAACAACACAAAAAGACGGCAGGTTAAAAAGATGAAGAATTGTACGTATGGAACAATAGAAATAAAGGGAAGGAGAAGCTCACTTTGGCATCTTGAATAACGAACACCGCTTCCTGCTGCCTGGCAGGCTAAATCATGCTGCAGTGCATACAAAGCTAAACATCAGCAGCAACAAAGGTAAATATCTGGTTGCTCATCTCCTTCTCGTGTTTCTCCAATCAGACTTGCTGCTAACTGCAAATAAACATAATCTGGATGGATCTGCATGAACGCAAAAGTCAACAGTGAAACACGGCAGCCGGAAACACAGGTAAATCTCGTATGAGGGAATTCCTCAAAACAATTTTCTAGTACTTCAAATCATTCCTCAAAACGAGCCTCAAGCAAAGCACATCATACAACCACAGTGAAACACAGGTAAAATGGTACCTCAATATTTCTAACCATGTGCTCCCCAAATGCATCATCTGGATAGATCTGCATGAACGCAAAAGTCAACAGTGCCAAAAGCTAACACATATAAGAGTGACGATGTAGCGGTAGAGGATGAGGAGGTCGGCGCCACTACCCCCACATTGAAGCAAGATTAAACAATAACTATTTCATACCGTAGATGAAACCAAGTTATTTCATACATTTAGTATTATTTCTGTTGTAGCGTACCATTGTTGACTTTCTTGTTAGTGAAATCTTGAAAAGAAGGTAGTGCTCAAAATTTGGAAGAAAATTATTACTTTTGTCAGCCTTTGGTTTCCTTTTAAAACTACGCAACTGCCCTAAGGTAATCGAAAAATGTCTTCTACATCTAAATGACCTGTTGCGCAACTGCGCAATTGCCGGAAGCAAGACCAAGACCTTATTGTTGCCATAGAATAATGAGAATAAAAATGAACTCACCACTATTCCATTACACTCGAATGTACATGAACACTACAACTCTCATATAGAAAAACGGAATATTTGCTGCTACCAGATAGATTTTCCCAAACACAAATCAGATGGCATAAGCCAAGACGTCAATGTCATGACATGGCTAAGTTAGTACTGAGAGTTGCACCTTCTGTAGGCTCATGAGTTTAGGGTATCTAAATCAGAAAGTAAAACCGTGTTCTAACAGATTTTGGAGAAGTAATTATAAAAAATGCAACATAATAAGCTGGTGAAATTTGGAATGTCAAAAACAAACAAAGTAAAGGGATTACTGACCCAGGAAATAGTTGCACCGTTGTCCTAAATGCAGTCATTGCATACGTCGCCCTCCTCTTGATCAGCATAAGCAATTCCAGTACCAAACCAAGCAGGAGGAAACGTTCCGTCTAATCCTGTAGCTTTGCTGATAGGAAACGTATAAATGTAAAGCAATTGCTTGTTTATATATATCTTATCTGCATTTAACACCAAAGAGCCGAAAAATGGGCAGCACAAAAGAAACAAAACTCTAAAATGTAGCAGCATTGATACGGCTATATTAATTTGATGACAGATAGCTCATCTCCAGTAAGATAGTGAAACTATATATACTATTAGGCACAAAGTAAAAAAGACATTCAACAGTGACCTTGATGCCTGGACGAAGCTTGTTGAAAAACAGGGTACCCGTGCTTCACTGTCTACACTTTCAGGACCGAGAAGCAGGGGCCTTAATAAAACTGAATCAAACAAGCAAACAAACAAAGACCTTGAGAGCTAACCCCATTACTTTAAACATCAGGTGATGTCTGGGTATATTCTTATCATATATGAAGATTGGGCCTGACAAAAAAGCACATACTGAAAATATTTACTACATGTCCAAGTGGTGCTAGCAACCATTTGTCAAAGGTCTAAACTTTGTTTCCGACTGTTTAAATTTTTTCGTACGAATTCGCTGGCCAGTTTTAGGCATTCTTTTCTTAGGCTACTGCCTAACCTCCTTGAAATGAATATGTGCTTGTGAAGTGGCTCCTTTTTCTTTCTTGTTCTCTATAATATGGCAGTACTACAGTTTGGGTGTCTAGTATAACTAAAAATAGGAGAATGAGAAGTGAAAACTAATATAGGACACCATATTAGCGTTGGATAGTGCAAATCAAGCAACTGTGTCTTTCATTTCCCTAAAAGGTGTGGGGATGGGAATTTAAAGGTGACATTGTTTAGGAATTTTCTGGACATATGTTGGCTGCTTAATTGGTCGATCCCAAATCATGAAGATATGGATCTGCCAATGTTATTACACCTGATTTTTCATGGCTATTTTTACTGTCTAAAATGAGGAACTGCAGGTATGCCTTATTCCAGAAAATTTAGTGCTAAAGGCTGGATTACCGAATACCAATCAAAGTCGCATATCGATTTCTCTAATTTGGCAGCCACTCGATGCTCAGCACAGTGTTGCAATCCAATTTCCCCAGAGTACCACCAGCAGTACGGCTCCACCGGCAAGATATTAGATAAACACCGTAAGAGCAAACACGATGGTCAAATTGCATTGCTTGAAAAGATGATCCCAAAGGACAATATCAGACTATAAAGAAAAGATATTATGTCACAAAGTTACGGTTCTACTCGCCTAGCTTGTTATTCATGCAGCACAATGATAATCATATAAGTAAATGGTGCAAAGCTACAAAAGATGTAACATTAAGCACTGAGGACCGATGAAAACACAATAGGAGGTACTTTGTGGCAGCAAGTGACCGTATTCTCACATGCACACCATCTAATGGAAATAATAACCAAATATAAAGGATAATGATGGTAAAGCTATAGCAGTTTGAGATAGAACCCAACTGGGAGCGGTAAAAGAACATCAAACTGTATCCTACCATTACACAGAGGAAAGTAGAGCCACTGATGAAACCTGGAGCGTTTTATTTACCTTCAGGTGTTGATTTTCCATATATTTCTGATTTCCAAATAAGAACCAAACTTAAGCCAAAATTTCATGACTCATGGTCACAGGGCATCATCGACCACTGAAAAAAGAAATTATCAGAAGTAGCAATGATTTATCTTTCAAAGAGTAACTTGCATACATCTTAGGAAAGAACAACCAGCCAAGGAACCTGAAGGAAACATGACAACCATATAGTAAATAAAACGTGTAAATATGTACATACTGAAGCTGAGGCATGCACAACCTATAGTATCAAATTTAATCATTGCGATGTTACTGGCTACAAAAATGGAGAACAGCTGAGATCTTGTAATTTTGGAACAACAGAAATAAACGGCAGGTTCAAAAGAAGAAGAATTGTAATTATGGAACAATAGAAATAATGGGAAAGAGAGGCTCACCTTGGCATCTTGACTGACGAACACCGCTTCCCGGTGCCTGCAGGCTAAATCATGCTTCAGTTCATACAAAGCTAAACATCAGCAGCAACAAAGGTAAACATTTGGTTGCTCATCTCCTTATCGTGTTTCTCCAATCAGACTTGCTGCTAGCTGCAAGGAAAAGGCACAAACTCCCCTGCTGAGGCCTTTCGTCCTTCCTGCGAGGCGACGACCCGCTGTCAAGAAAAATATGATCCCAAATCAAACCGTTATACGACTGGTACCACATCTGCTTGAAAAGGATTAATGCAACAGAACAGTCAAGCCTCAAGCAAAGCTCATCCAACCTTGACTTTAGTGGCTGCTTCCTAACCAACCTACTCCATTTAAAAAATATATATTGCCACACGAAACAGAAATCAAAATCAGCAGTTGCCACCTAACCTATTTCTTCCACTTCATATGTTAGAGAATAATCTAACTCACATGTTATAGAATTCAACTATGCTTCAGTTTATACAATAATTTAAAATCTCAATGGTTCAGTTTTCTTTCCAAATAATGTAATGCATTAACGCGGTAGCATATGAAGAGATGCACGAAGAAAGGGAGCCATGGAAATTGCACATACCTATAAAAACAACCCTGCAAGGGAGTCTTTAAGCAGAATAATAAATGACCCCTAGGATCGACAACCTGATAAGGGAGCACATAAAATAACTCTTTAGCATCTGCCAAAGAAGTGAAGATATGGTTATTGAGCAATGCAAAATATCCTACTAACCGAGTTCATAGTATAGAAACTGAAAACATATATACAGGGAATATTTAAACCAAGTTCATTTCTAAATTTAGTCAAACAGATAATCTGGAGCTGAAGAAAGAATTCATCTTCGGACTTACTTGGTTGCAGCTATGTGATTTTGAGAACCATGGTGCTTCTCTCTTTAAATTGCAAAGAGGAGACGAATTTATCTTTCAATTGCACACTTCCAATGCTCTGCAATAACCGCTCCTCACTAAGTCAGATCTACGTCTTCTCTCATCAGCACTGCAAGGGAACCAGCGTGCAAAAAGTTTTAAGTAATCATAGTTTTCAGCCCAAAACAGTAGATCTGACTCACAAAAACATTCTTAACTGGTAGGTGGCTATATTTAAGTAAAGCTGGTAAAAGATCATAAGGGAATTTGGACTGTTTTAAGATCAGTCTTCTTACTGAAACTTTGTGCTTGCATGGGAATTGCAACACATCAGGAAGGATCGAAGAAGCATCAAGTTCAAGCTTTTAACTATTTCCTTTTCTCTGTACAAATGAATTGGGTGACACCTTCTCTAAAGCAATTGATCTTTTTCCTTTTCACTGCACACAGCAGAAAGGAATCATGCAACCACATGCAGCAAGCACCAAAATAAAAAATAGCTAATACACATGCAAACATATATGCAGATATTGACTACGTGAGCACTGAGCACAGAGCTGGCTCCAATCTCTCTAAAGTCCAAGAGAAACGGTCATCACAGAGCACAAAGGACAGCAAATTACCTGAATCTTTACAGCACATAATGTGTCATCAATTAAACATGCTAGTTCCTCCCTCCCTTCCCAAGAAAAATACCTGCAATAGTGAAAGAAAATTAGCCTCCAGTATTGCTGAGAGGAGCGTGTATACAGATTACACCAATTAAACATCGGTGCAAGTGTAAATACTCGATCTGGTACAAAATAAACTATTTGCAGCATGGATTTATTTTATCCTCTGTTTCTATGGAGAGGAAAAAGAACAAGGAAATGATTGACAATGGCAGTTCAAGCACTAAATGAATCCATATTTGGCAACATATCAAGTTACCAATTATTTAGCATAGGAAAGGTCAGACACGGACAGACCCCTCTCACAACAATGCTGAAACAATCTGGAAACATAATTTGCACCATGCAGCTCACAAAATGTTTAATTTCGAGCAGTGAAGCTTGCCATTATGTGGTAAATACAAGATATAAATGACCAAATACGCTATTGAGTAGATTAATTTTCAGAGCTATTGAATGGATCAATCTTCACCTACAACCTGGGATTAAATTAAAAGAGAATAGTGGAAGAGAGAGGAGGAAATGACCTTCACCAAATCAAGTGGTCGTGGGGCTAGAGCCAAGCCTGTGCAAAATCAACATCTTCCTTCGGATCTCCCTTCCTGTCAATCATAAACGACCATTACCAAATCAAACGGGCTACAAAGTCAAAATAGAATGAAGAACAAAGTTGATTGAGCCGCGTCCTGGTGCACGGCTCGTGGACATCGTCCTCCTCAACTCTGGGGTCCAGAGAGCTTCAACATGGGGAGAGGCACTTTCAGCTCCTCCATGGCCGTCCTCCTCAAATCCTCACTTGAGCAAACAAACAAGAAAGAGAGGGGATGGAGACTCACCAAAACATAGAGGATGGGCGTGCTGCTGGAAGTGGAGGACGCTCCGTCCTACCTTCTCCTCCATCCCGCACCAGCTCGGTCTGCCACCGGTTCCTCCAGATGCGAGAATGATTCACCTCACGTAACTCCCTATTTGAATCCAGGAAACAGGGAGTCCCGGATCTTGTTCACCACGGTAGTGAGAGAGACGAGATGTGCGTGGACAACCTGGTAAAGGAGATAAAGTGTGGCCCATCTTGGGCAGGTCCCGTCGTCCAGCAGCCGCCGCCGCAGCCGCCATCGACGTCCTCTACAGTAGTCACCGCAGCCGCCGCCGTCGCCGTCCACTGCAGCAGCCGCCGCCGACGCCGTCGTCCACTGCAGCAGCAGCCGCCACCGCCGTCCGCTGCAACCTCCGCCGCCGCCGCCGCCGTCCGCAACTGCCTCTGCCGCCGACGCCGACGCCGTCCTTGACCGCAGTTCTCGCCGCCGTCCGTTGCAACCTCCGCCGCCGCCGCCGTCCGCTGCAACCTTCGCCGCCGCCGCTGCCCTGTCGGGTGCTAGGATGTGGTAGTCGAGGCTGGGCTCGCCGGATCCGGCCGGAATTTGCCGGAGAAGGAGTGGATTGAGAGGAGTGGGGTTGGGGGAGAGGGAGGAGCGGGGATTGGGGGAGACGGGGGAGAGGTAGGAGCAGGGATTGGGAGAGACGGGGGCGCGGGGGATTGGAGCTAGGGTTTCACCGCGGGTGTGGGGTTTTGTCTCACGCGGCTGAGCAGGCCAAACAGAGCGACGACAGGACGTGGTCTCGCACACTGATTTGTGGACCCGGTATGAAATGGGGTCCACCCGTCATCGACCTACTTCATGTTACTGTAGCCTCAAATGGGTGTAAAAAGTTTCCACAGCATCTAACGGCCAGCAGTCAAACACCCATGCGATTTACACTGTTCAAACGACATCTAACGCACCAAAATCACCGCTCGGGGCAGATAGGGGAACGCGCGGGTAGACTACGGAGCTTTATAGAAGAGATTTATATGGATTCAGTCGATCCACCAAAATAGCTAACTGAAAACGGCAGCCCCTCCCGAGCTTACCGGCCATGCCATTCCATGGCGCTCGTGGTGCGTTTGCCACTACACACACCACGACCAGGAGAACATCGAGCCATCCCACAATACCTAGTTGCAGCGTGGATCTACTCTACGGAAAAGTAAGAACAGAAAACAAACGACTAGAACGGGGTAAGGACGTTAGATGTGTATAGTCCATTTTATCTATATCCCCATTGTATAAGGTGTTTCCTGTACTTTACTACAAATGTACATGTATTAGCCTTTGGCCCCTTGAGAATACTAGTTGCTCATTCTCCAACATGGTATCAGAGCGCAGGTTAGGGTTAGGCTCTCCTCCTCCCCGCACGTAGTAATTCCGTGCTGCTCCCCACCGCCGTCGTTGCCCGGCCGCTGCACTCCGCTCGAAATCAAGCTTGCCGTCTTTTCCTTTGCTGGCTTGCTGTGCTGCCGCCGCTGTCTCCGCTCGACGAGCTGTGCTCGCTCCCGTGGCCTGCCGCGCCGGCGCCCTCTCCTGGCCTGCCGAGCCGCCGCTGGCCCGGCCTTTCGCGCTGCCATCGCCATCACCGCCTGGCCGGCCCCGCGGCCATCGTTCCGGCCTTCCCGCCGCCGTCCCGGCCTCGCTGCCGCACGGCCGGCTCGGCGTTGCCCCTGTGCGCACCCGCCGTTGTGCTTGTGTGTGCGGGTTGGGGCCTCGCCTCCTGCGCGATCTCGATCTAGATCGAGTCTCTGATCGTTGACTTCAAGATAAAAATAGAGAGCCCATCATGTCTTCTTCGGGCTATGTTGCAGTTCCCCGCCGCTCGGTGATCTTTGATGGCACCAACTATGCTGAGTTTGCCGGCTTTATGCGCATTCACATGTGTGGCCTTCTGCTTTGGGGCGTTCTCTCCGGCGAGATCTCCTGTCCGCCGTGCCCCGTTGCTCCTGTGGCTCCTACACTGCCGGTGCCACCTGTTCTTCCGGCAGATGCTTCTCAGGCTGATAGGGATGCAGCCAAGACTATTGATGATGCTGCAGTTGAAGCTTATGATCAGCAGGTATCAGATTACTCAGATGCTCTTTCTATACCGGGATGCTCTGTCTGTTTTCACTCAGTGGTGCAATGACGATGCTCGGGCTGCTGCTGTTCTCACTGCGAGTGTTTTACCTCAGTTTGCTTCTCAGTTTATGGGGCTCGGCACAGCTGCTGCGATGTGATCTTACCTTTGTGAGCGCTACCAGCCCTCTGGTGATGCTCTCTACTTATTTGTGGTGCGTCAGGAGCACGCTCTTCAGCAGGGTGACTCCTATGTTGATGAGTTCTACACGTAGAGCTCTGCCATCTGGCGCCAGCTTGACTCTCTCAGGACTGTTGTTTGTGGTGCCTGTCGATGTTGCCAGACAGTGAGGTCAGATTTGGAGTTTCGGCGTGTTCATGAGTTCTTGTCTCGCCTCCGCGCCGAGTTTGAGCCTCGACGTGCTCACTTAGTGGCTCGTGGTCGTGTTCCTATATCAGAGGTGCTTGCAGAGCTTCGTGCTGAGGAGACACGCCTCCGTTCTGCTGGTTTGCTTGCGGTTCCCACTGTGCTAGCTGCTCGAGCTCCTGGACCGTCTGCTCGTTCCACTGCACCACCGCTCCTACCCACACCCTCAGGGGTTAGTCCGATCTCCGTCTGGTGGAGAGGGTCGGCGCTCTCACACCTTCTGTGGCTACTGCTCGAAGCCGGGTCACCCAGAGTCCGATTGTCACAAGAAGTAGCGCCATCTGAGACAGCGCTCCTCCTCTACTGGGGCTCATGCGACTTCTTCGATCCTGTCACTCATTGATTAGGATGTTGTGCGGCTCAAGCGTCTACTGGCTTCCTCGATTGTCTCAAGGCTCTATTCAGGATCGTCGCACCAAGGCTCTGGTTGGGGCTGGCCCTCGGCGCCGTGAGTCTCAGGGCCTTTGGGAGATAGACTGGCTTCGTGTTCCTTCCGCTGCCACCACACCTGCCAGTTCCCATGCTCTCGCTGCTTCCTCTTCTTCGTCGTTCCAACAGTGGCATCATCGACTTTGTCATATCTGTGGCTCTCGCTTGTCTTCATTAGTTCGTCAAGGTGTCTTAGCCCCTGTCTCTGGAGATGTTTCTTTACACTGTGATGGTTGTAGACTTGGCAAACAGACTCAGTTACCTTATCCTACGAGTGAGTCAGTATCTTAGC
The DNA here is from genome assembly GCA_947311845.1 of Poa pratensis. NCBI lineage: Eukaryota > Viridiplantae > Streptophyta > Magnoliopsida > Poales > Poaceae > Poa > Poa pratensis. Next base: position 25,647,740 of record CAMZMU010000100.1, read on the forward strand.
GTCCTTTTGACTTAGTACATTCTGATGTATGGGGTCCTGCTCCCTTCGATTCGAAAGGGGGTCATCGCTACTATGTTCTATTTATTTATGATTTCTCTCGCGAGACTTGCTCTGTTTTATGAAATCTCGCAGCGAGGTTCTCTCTATATACAAGCGATTTGCTGCCATGGTCCACACCCAGTTTTCCACGCCCATTCGTGTTTTTCGTGCTGATTCGGCTGGTGAGTATATATCCCAGATGTTGCAAGGTTTTCTTGCCGAGCAGGGTACTCTTCCCCAGTTCTGTTGTCCTGGTGCCCATGCTCTGAATGACGTTGCTGAGCGCAAGCATCCCCACCTCCTTGATACGGCTCGTGCAATGATGATCGCCGCCTCTCTTCCACCCCACTTTTTGGTGGAGGATGTTTCTGCATCCACCTATCTCATCAACATCCAACCTTCGGCTGCCTTGCAGGGTGGTATCCCTATGGAGCGTCTCTCCGGTCGTTCCCCTGACTACTCCTCTCTTCATCTGTTTGGGTGTGTGTGTGCTATGTCCTTGCTCCACGGGAACGCACCAAATTGACTGCTCAGTCTGTTGAGTGTGTCTTCCTTGGATACAGTGATGAGCACAAGGGCTATGGGTGCTGGGATCCTGTTGGTCGTTGGCTGCGTATTTCATGGGATGTGACTTTTGATGAGTCTCGTCCTTACTACCCGTGTCCTACCTCCTCGATTTTTTCAGTTGAGAATATCTCCTTTCTTATACTTCCCGACACCTCTCCCTATGTGCCTCATGCTCCTCCACCTCCAGCTCCGGTGAATCCCACTGCTCTTGATACACCACCGACGCCACCCTCCCCTCCTTCCTCTTCACCTACCTCTCCAGTGCGTCCTCCCCTTTCTCCCTTTCCTCATCACTACACTCGTCGTCATCGTGTCGTTGATGATCCTTCTGACGGGCCTTCCACATCCGGAGTGCCCCCATCCCCGTCTACGCCGGTTCATAACCTCCGTACTCGGCCTTCGTTACGACCTCTTGATCGCTATTCTCCTTCCCAGTACAGTCTTTCTGCTGTTGCTGAGCCCACTTCCTATTGGGATGTCATGGCTCAGCCTGAATGGCAGCTTGCGATGGCTGAGGAGATTGCTGCACTTGAGCGCACTAGCACGTGGGATCTTGTTTCCCATCCTCCTGGTGTTCGTCCCATCATGTGCAAGTGGGTCTATAAGATTAAGACTCGCTCTGATAGTTCTCTTGAGCGTTACAAAGCTCGTCTTCTGGCTCATGGCTTTCAGCAGGAGCAGAGACGTGATTATGATGAGACATTCGCTCCTGTGGCCCACATGACCACCGTTCGCATTCTTCTTGCTGTGGCTTCTGTTCGTCATTGGTCCATGCCTCAGCTTGACGTCTAAAACGCTTTTCTCAATGGTGAGTTGCGTGAGGAGGTTTATATGCAGCCACCACCGGGGTACTCTGTTCCTGATGGTATGGTCTGCCGCCTTCGGCGCTCCCTCTATGGCCTTAAACAAGCCCCTCGCACCTGGTTTTAGCGTTTCACCTCTAGTGACTGCGGCTGGTTTCTCGCCTAGCGACCACGACCCGGCGTTGTTTGTCCACACCTCTCCTCGTGGTCGGACTCTTCTCCTTTTATATGTTGATGACATGATCATCACTGGCGACGACTCTGAGTACATTGCCTTTGTTAAGGCCCGCCTCCGCGAGGAGTTCCTGATGTCTGATCTTGGTCCACTTCACTATTTTCTCGGGATTGAGGTTTCTTCGACCTCTGATGGCTTGTTCATCTCCCAAGAAAAATATATTCAGAATCACCTTGCTCGTGTCGCTCTTGGTGATGAGCGCACTGCTGTCACTCATATGAAGCTCAACGTTCAGCTTCGTGCTACTAATGGTGATCCTCTCACTGATCCCACCCGCTATCGCCACCTCGTTGGGAGCCTCTTGTTTATCTCACTGTTACTTGTCCAGACATCTCATATCTTGTCCATATTCTGAGTCAGCTCGTTTCAGCTCCCACCTCTGTCCACTATAGTCACCTTCTCCGTGTTCTACGATATCTTCGTGGCACGATCTCTCGCCGTCTTTTCTTTCCCCGCTCCAGCTCTCTCCAGCTCCAGGCCTTCTCTGATGCTACCTGGGCTAGTGATCCTTCTGATCGCCGCTTGTTGTCTTTTTACTGTGTCTTTCTTGGAGGTTCTCTCATTACCCGAAAACGAAGAAACAAACTGCAGTTTTTCGCTCGAGTGCAGAGGCTGAGCTGCGAGTGATGGCTATGTTGATGGGTGAGCTGACCTGGGTACGATGGTTACTAGAGGATTTTGGTGTTTCTGCTTCTGCACCGACTCCTCTATTGTCAGACAGTACATGTGCTATCAACATTGCGCGTGACCCCGTGAAGCATGAGCTCACCAAGCACATAGGTGTGGACGCCTCCTTTGTCCATGCTGATGTGCATGATCAGCGTATCACTCTTCAGTATGTGCCCTCTGAATTACAGTTGGCGGATATCTTCACGAAGGCATAGACTCAAGCGCAGCATGGGTTCTTTCTCTCCAAACTCAGTGTTATTGACCCACCATGAGTTTGAGGGGGGTGTTAGATATGTATAGTCTCTTTTCTGTATATCCCCATTGTATAAGGGGTTTCCTGTACTTTACCACACATGTACATGTATTGGCCTTTACCCCCTGAGAATACTAGTTGCTCATTCTCCAACAGTAGACATATGCACACTGCCCGTCAAGTTATTCTGAACTGAAACTGTAAACTGAAGTGTGCAGCAGGATTAGGTTGAACAATACCTAATGCTCTTCGTCTTCTTATAAGTACTCCTATATAATCCGAATGGAAAAACAAAATGCTATCATGATTCTAACTTGTAAAGAATCATATGTAATAGACATAATTTACAATGTACTCACTCTATTCCTAAATACTAGTAGGCTTTGGCGCGGCGGCACGCCGCGCCCGTGAGCACGCTGCTCTATGTAAGTCGAAAGGCGACGCCATCTGAATTCTTTGATCTAGGCTTAAAAAAGGATATATAGCAATAGAAGGCGAAATGCCCCATCATACGCATCAATGGGCCAGCACAAGTTCACTGACTTGTTTTCTGTGCGCACGTAGTTCAGAAGAGCCAAGAAAAGAAGGCAGCAAGGAAACACGATAAACAATACACGGCATCATGGAACGGGGAATATGGAAGTCAAGCTTAATTGGCCTAAATGTTTCAGTCCACATCTAAAACGATGGACTGCTAGTTTTTACAGTCGTTCGAAATACATATTAACACAGCCCTTGAACATTGTAGCGCAGATAATGACCACCGACCCGATTTGAAAGCCAGCTTTGCGAGCAAATTCGACCCAGCTCTCCTTCTCCAAGCAAAATCTGCCCCTCCCATCTTTGAACCATTTTCCTACGCAAACGTTAACTGGTTCGGACAACAAACAGATTTGCCATGACGAGGGAATGACACGGTGTCGATAAACACTGCTTGTAATCTTCTGCAAAATTGAGAAGAACCATCGGTGACAACGTATATAGATAATTGGAGTATATGAAAGGGCATCTAAATTTGCTATAAGTAACTACTTACAAGTGTGCTATGCTCAAGATCTTTCTCCGTAAGCTCATGCACAATAAGAGAGCCGACACGTTCGTAATGCTCTCTAGCAAAAATAACCACTTTATCGTCTTGTCTACGAGAAAGTGACAACAAAGGAGGTTTCACCAAAGCTCCAAGAATATCGCCACGTCCTACAGCCATATTTCCATGTAACAGCAGCGTGCAACAATGTCCTAGCTTTGAAAAACTAAGTACAGCAAACATGATTTACTGATGAGCCATGTGCGGTGTTCATTTGTGGTAGCGTACCTTGTTTGGCAAGGGGATAACGAATGACGTTGACACGATCCTCTGTATCGTACATTGAAGGTTAGCAAATTATTTGCCAGCAGATATATCAACAGGTAACTATATATTTCTCTGGAAAAAAGACTATATATGTAATATAACCTGGCTCCTCCTCGATCATCGGCTTCTCTATGTTCCACCTGTCACAGACAGTAGCCTTGAAGAATTCCTGGTCGTCATCTAAATTCACCACTATCTGATCATAATAATACAAACAATAGTGCTCGATAAGACCTTCCCAGTCGCCCCCCGTTATCAGTGTCCTTCCTGCTTCTTCTTCCTCTTCTTCTTTGTTGAGATCAAGTCGATAGAGAAATCCATCTTGAGTCACGATTCTCATCTCTCGGCCACGAGTAATTTCAGTTAACTGATCCCTGACATAGCAAGGAACATACTACAAAAAACAGGGGAGTCATTTTGTTCTGTTTGTCATGGCACTCATGTATTAATTTTTGAACAGAGGATAAGTACATCACAAATTATGGCAATCTGTTGGTCACAACCTTTCTATGGGATCGGAAGGAGTACAATATAATCTAATTTTGCATGACCCAAATACGAAGTGCGTACAAAAATTAACATGACTTCGACTGTGCATTTTGTGCAGCCAGCTAGGCACGCGCGTGTAACTAACTGGCCTACTTACCATGTAATCTGTGTAGCGCATATGCATAGTTAGCACGAAAGAAGAGCCCTGTCTGTTCTCCATTCTGCACGGGCCTTCAAAATTGAAGCACACTGGGCAAGGAGCCTAAACAAAGTAAGATTTCGATGTACGTTAGATCCACCTGGATGCAGTGCATGTGCAGATTGGAAATAACCAGATACCATTCTCGATCGAGACGGGAAGTGGAAATGACGCCGGCTTGGAGTAGAGCTCCGCAGCAGGGGGCAAAGGCGAGACGCAGGATGCAAAGACCGTCGGACCGGGAGTGCTGGATGAAAGTGGGACACCGTGTAGCAGTGAGAACGGTGTCGGGGCGGAGATGTGACGGGAAGCGCGGCGGTAGGAGTCGTAGGAGCGATGGGCATGGACGAGGGCTGGGGAATAGGGGAGGGGGGCAGGGGGAGGGGGGGGTGGGATATCGAAGAGGCGCACGATGGAAAGGGATGAGCTGGTGGTGGTCCGGCGGAAGGAAATAGACCGACATACATAAGAGGAGAAAAAAACAAGCCGAGCGCCGTCTTCAAGCAGCGTGTAAATGCATGCGGGTAAAGATGCAAACAGGAACGAACATAGGCAGACGGCGAGCAAAGATAGATACGGGAAGGCAGGAGGCAAACTCAACCGACACGCAAAGCACACGTAATCAAGTAAGGAACCCCCCCAAGTAAGACAAACGAGAGAAACAAAAGAACTTTCCCGGTTTACTACGAAGTTACGTGCGCAAAACGACGCATAGCCTCAAATATAGTCGGCCAATGCGTGCTATCTTTAGCATGGACTTAATGACTTCGTCAACTTAAACCTTGGCAGGTCCTCTCACCGACCGCCTTACGCCTTATGCCCTGTGCGCCAGCAACATGGCTGCGTCTCGGAGTACGCATGTAGACTATCCGAGGAATGACTCATATAAGCGGCCAGACCTAGGGTTTATAACGAAGCTACGTGTCTAAAAGAATACATGGTCCTGAACCTGGACGGCCTAAGCATGACAGTTTTATTATGAGCCTGATCACCTCGTGGACTTGTACAAGCCTTCAAGCCAGACGTCTTCTGCCTTCCGTCTTACGGACCAAACTGTCCAGGCCGCATATCAGAGTATGCCCGTATGCTATCTGACCCTTAGCTTATAAAAAAACGGGCGAGCGAGCTAGTAATAGGACCGAAAAAGAAATAGGGAGCGGCGAGCCGAATAAAGAGCGCGTGTTCCCAAAGGGACGCTGCATCTCACGCGCATTCGGACACGAGTTGCAATTGCAGACCCTTTTTTTAAGAGATAATACGTATACATAATTATACATCAAAATCTGGAAGGAACAAAAACAACGCATGCAAACGTATAGTCTATTCAAAACGTCATATTTTTAAGCATAGCACGACATAATCGTCCAAAAGGCGCATAACAAGTCGAGTAACACCTAGTACTCACAGCGGCGAAAGATCGCAACTCGCCTTACCACAGACAGCCAGTAAGACATAGAAAACATAGACGACAGGGATACTGGCAAGCCATTATAGTATACATGATAGACGGCTAAGACGAAGAAACATCCATCTACAGACAACATTAGTGATCAGTGATTACACCCCTAGAAGTTCGTCATCCCAAACCACGGGTACCCTGTACACCAGACGTCTATGGAACGCCTAATACCTACAACAACAGGAGATCACAAGACGCCCTGCCACAGACAGCCAGCAAGATCACAGATCAAACAATTTCTTGAACAGACACTAAACTGGCCAAAAAACCATGCATGGCCGAGCTATTAAGACGGGGTTGTGCAATATAATTTTAACAGTCGCATGAAGCAGCATAGCACTGCCCCTCGATTCGTAGATTGTACAGCACCTGATCAACTCGCCTCGACTCCCCGGGGTCTAATCCGGCCAGTGAACTGTTGATTGCTTCGTTCTTCCCTCTTCGATCCATGTGTAAGCACGCGACTCACAAGAAAAGGTGTCGCGTTAAAACCAAGCGATACATCCCCTGGCAACCAACGCAAACCCGGCATATGCTCTTGAAAACGAGGAGCTAAATAATTAGCCGTTAACGGCAGAAAATGGGCGTCATATACGTAGAGTCTCCACGGCCATGCACTTCATTCGTGATCGGACCTATGTTTTTTCTAGGAGGATGGCCCGAACTATGGTGCCACGATAAAAAAGAACAACCGCGACCAATACGCCTGTTGGGCTGTATATGGACCAAACAGGTCGCATAAGAGACGGTTGCTTCTTCTCCTTTTTTTTTCGCTGTTCACCGTGAACTGGGTTTTTGCCGCCGCAGTGCTGCATCTTCGCCACGTCTAACCGCTCCTAGCCATGGGCTGAAATTTCCCCATGTCTTCGCCGTTCCCTCCGAGATATACTGCACGGTTTTCAGTTTGCTCGTCTACAACCGCATCGACGCTCTCGTCTCTACCATGGAATAGGGTGATAGCAGCAACTTGGAGAACGTTGCCTATGAGATTAATCCCGGTCTATACGATAGATTCACGGAGAACTCTGATATCCTGGCAATCGCCAGGCTCTCACGCGGTGTTCCTGGCATGAGGCATGCTCTTGCGGAGGACTCAAGGTTTCCTTTCAGGTCTCCTTGCCTCCTGCACTCCTATCCTCAGGAATGGCATGAAGACCGCGATGAACAGGTACTATGCACTCGTATGTTCATCACTTTTCGTTATTCTAGAGCTGCTTTGCTACCCCGTTCATCGCCTAAAAACCATCTAAACTTATCTAGGGTATCAACTCAAAAGTGATGCCGCTAGACGCGCCGTCGATACGCGCTTCTGTGCCATGTGACCAATCTGGCCCTGGGCAGAAGCACTGGGTTGGTGGAAACGGTGAATGGGTCGCAATTGTTCAGGACCTGGCTCATTGGTATCTCTTGAACGTGTACACTAATGTTCAGATCGAAGTACCTTCTGTTCAGAATGTAGGAATTCATTATCACAACAGCCCGTTTGCATACCACCACGATATGGCGCGCATCAGGTTGAACAAGATCCAGATCGCTGCTCGGCCTCACCTCGTAGGCAACAAGTGGATGTACGATCTTATAGCTGTGTTTGATAAGTGCATCGCTATTATGCGTTGTGGGAGGGACATGGACTGGAGGATACTTCATAACAAGTTTCTTGCTCCAGCAAGATAGGTTGATGCTATAATGGACGTGCAAAGGATATATGATGTTACTGAACCCAAAGGCGACGCACTTGTCTGGGAACCGACTGTTTGGGGTAAGTATACTCGTATACAGAACACTTCATGTATTGTTACACTTGGTAAATGATGACGGTGCATATGCATTGATTAGTTGAGTATTAATAGTCGATTAGCTTACAAAGCAGTGATCAAAGGTACAGACTCCGCTGCATTGTCAACGGTCTAGTTTAACTTCACCGTTGGATACTATATCTAATGGCAGAAGGAAACACATTATTGTTAGGCATGGCGTAGCACGCTGCAATCAATTAGAAACACAAAATATGAACTGCATCTTAGGATAGCAGTCAACATTTACCTGTTAGATAGCATGGAAGACCTGATGTATCTTATATGTTTTCACGGTAACAGGCGCAGATGCAGCTCCACGCCTCATTCCATCTCCCCTGATCCCGGAGCCACCCGACGGTCTGCTAGGTGGCGACGAGAACGGTTCGCGCTGCTGGTTCCTAGCTAACGGGCATCGCGGAGAAATTATCTGGATTCATATCAGGGGTGAACAAAGCCCCAAAGGTGACCCACTATATCACATGAGGAGGGATCTATTGACCTATCGTTCCCTCCGATGTTATGTATTGCAAGGAACGGATATGGACCTGATCCTCTCCGAGCAAACTGGGCCAAGCAGGAGGACCTGCAGGGAAACTCTTTGTTTGTTGGCATCAACTATCCATTCATGACATATGTTCCCGATGGAGTCGACGTCAATGTTGCCCATGCACTGCCGGTGTTGAAGAAAGACTGCGTGTTTGCTACTCACACGCGGTGCAACCAGTATCCTAAACCAAATCCCGATTGGTATCGCATGGCACTCGACGCTGGACCTACCATTGGATCATTGTTCAACTACGCTGAACCAGGTTGGGGCGAGGTCGTTGAGACTCCCATGTGGACTGTTCCCGTTCTTCCCCAAGGCTGGATGACCGGTTAGTCTGATCAGTCGCTAGCACCAACAACGGCGCCTCTAGCTAGTTTATTCATGTCTGTTTTCCTCTCAGTGTTATCATCCTAAACTCGCCTCACGCCAAAGACAGTTACGTTTTGAAGTTTCATTATAAGCTGTCCTTGTTCTCGTTGTTGTAATAACGGATCTCAAATATGCAACTTTAGGTGGATAATTTCCAATTTTCATCATACATTATGGCCGACGTTTGACATCTAGTCCTGTTCGTTCGCCAAGTGAACCGTAGTAACTAAACTACCATTAAACATAGCCTGGTTGAACGTGTTATCGTAGATGACACCTTAGGTAGACGGGTACGCCGTATAGATTGCCGAGACCCACTCCAGGCAGCCGGCAAAATCGGACGAACCAGGGTATCGAGTACCGCAAGACTCTAAATTAGAAGAAGCTTAAAGAGACAGGAAAAAAAGAGCAGCCAAAAGAGACTCGACTGGATATTATCTCTTGTACGAGCCGCAGTGCAATGGTGCCAGCTAAAAATATCCCCGTGGAAATCAGGCCTATACAAAACCAGAAGTCACATGGGTTAGCACACATGGCTATTCGTTAGAGCCAACGTTCATGCCAGCTGCAGGGATCCGTCGCAAGTGTGCTATAGATCAAGTTGCCGAAAAGCCAGCCCAAAAACATGAATCCACCTTCGCACCTATATTAAAATTTCCCACAGCCAGATACAGGCCGCAGAAACCAAATTAAAGAATACCACAGTTATTACAGCGAGCACTTCAAAAATCAGGCGTCAACTATTACAACGCTTACAAAATACCGCAAAGCCCAAATCGATATTAAGCATTCGAGCCTCTCCAATCCAGCATTTCCGCAAAGAGATCGGTCACCGCTTCAACAGCGAGTCGTGTACGATAGGGCCAGGGCCCACCACGTTGTTTGATGGACACCGTGTAAACAGACGACTGGGCTACGTATAACAAGCAAAAGCAGTCTGCTACTCTAGACAAGAGAGTTCCTTCAGACGGGAACTACACAGACTAACCCGCACCTCGTACTGAAAGCTATCTGTCGCATCCTCATTGATCCTCTCCTATTCACACACAATGCTCCCGAGAGCGTTTTCTTCATCTCTATAGCTAGGTGACTCCAAACCACAGCGTTTGCTGACCAAGAAGTCGACCCAAAAAAAACACATCGTCAATCACCACAGAAATATAAACACGCAAGAAGACCGAAGCACAACAAAGGAAAAACGCACAAGAGCAGCATAACGCGCCACCCAGGCAACGATGGTGCGGCAAAAAAACACAAAACCCGTGGAAGAATAGCATTAACACAAAGAAACTTACACTATAGGTGTTCTGTACAAAAAGAGCAGAAGCAGTGTTTTCAAAGATTCATCCTTAAATCACATGATAGGCACTGGTTCGGTTCTTCTTGCAGAGAACACCACAAGTGCAGACCCTTGACACTTCAGTAACGCGTCTACGGTATAGACCACGTTCAGTATACGGAGAGCAAAAAACGCAAACAAACGACCAGCACAATGTATAGACTAAAAAAAGAACACCCAGACAGAAAACAACGGACAAACGAATAGCTCCGGTAAGAAGAAGCAAAAAACGCTACAGTAGAGCCACACCCAAGGAGAAGCAGCACCGGTGTCTACCGACAACGCCATCGGAGGGCAACCAGCGTTTCTGCAGAGGGATCAATCGGCGGGGAGTCGTGTACGAGAGAGCCAGGGCCCATCACGCTGCACGCTAGATACCGTGTAAGCAGACGAATGGGTTGTGTGTAACAAGAAAATGCAGGCCGCTATCCTAGACAAACGACTTCATTCGGTCGGAAACTATCCCGCCTAACTTGCACCTCACACTAGAAATTCCGTGTCGCATCCTCGTTGATCCTTTCCCGTCCACGCACGCACGATGGCCTCGAGAACGCTTTATCCATGTCTATAGCCAGGTGACCCAGACCAAAGTATCTGCTGACCAAAGAGACGACCGAATCGAAAAACGCAACGTCAAGCACCGTTAAAATAAAAACACGCAAGAAGACCGAAGCAAAACAAAGGAAAAACGCACAAGAGCAAACAACATAACGCACCATCCAGGCAATGATGGCGTCGCAAGAAAACACAAAACCAGCGGAAGAGTAGCATTAATACAAAGAGACTTACACCATAGGTGTTCTGTACCAAAAGAACAAAAGCAGTGCTCTCAGAGATCCATTTCTGAATCACATGATGGACACTGATTTGGTTCTTCTTGCAGAGAACACCACAAGCACAGACTCTTCACACTTCAGCCTCGCATCTACAATGTTGATCACGTACAGTACACGGAGAGCAAAAAACACAAACGAACGACCATCACAATGCATAGTCCAAAAAAAGGAACACCCAGACAAAACCAACAGACAAATAAACAACTCCGTTAAGAAGAAGACCGAGGAGAAGCAACACCCGAGCCTAACAACACCACCATCGGAGGGCAACCAAAGAAATGGCCACCAAGACACACAACGGGTAGAGCAAACAACAGGGGAACAACGTAGTAAACAGACGCAAGCGCGAGCGAGATACGATGTATATATAGAGGAAGAGGAAACAAGCCGAGAAAAAAAACGAAGGAGCAACAAACATGCGGAAGCACGTGATTAAAACGCAACGCCAACATCGCACCCACGCGGCGAATGACGCCGGCACCAGACGCACATACAGCCCCACAAACAAATAAACGACGAGAACGAGTCAACACGTGCCAACCAAGGGGGCACGCCTAAACAAATACAGTCGGAGCGCAAAGGAGACCACACGCAAAAGTCAGGAAGAAGAGGTCACCTATCACAGCAAAGCAACAAGCCTCCACGGCAAGACAGAACGGGGAAAGAAAAAACAGTAGATAACTGGCAATAAAGACTGACTGAACCATCTGAATTAGTGAAAAGGACTAAAGAAGGGGGGGGGCAGAAACCGTGGCCATGCAGTTCCAAGATCCCACCACTGTAGACAACCGCAGTTTCTTCATGTTCGTCCTTAGGCCTCTATGACCACGCCATCTTCCTCCGCACGTCTCTTCCCACCATTAGCATCGATAGCCCCATGCTGATGGAGAAAGGTGAAAGCAGCAATCGGCCCAGGGAGGACTCCATCTATGGTGTGCTCACGTCTGGCCCGTTCGGAAACATTACCTCTCAAACGGACATTCTCACCGCTGGTCGAATTGCCCGCGGTCTACCGGAATTGCGTCCTACAATTGAAGGAGAGGGTACTCTCTCTTTCGGGTCTCCATGTTTGCTCCGAACTAAGTCCCCACAGGAGTGGTCCGATCTATGCAATGAACCGGTATCTCATTATCCTCACCAAATTTACTTATACCAGTACATACCTTCGCTTCTATTCCACTGTCTCCACCAATCTCCTTTATAGAAGAGGACAAAAATATAGTTTTATCAGCCCACGTATTTTGCTGCTAATGTGACACGCTCGTAGTTTTCGACGCCGTTCCTTGTTCTCACAATCTAACGTACCCTTGATCAGGGCATTGATGCTAAACTGATGCCACTGGATGGACCAGAAGAAAAAGCTTTCATCGCGGTCAGATTTATAGGCCGCGCAAACAAACACTGGGCTGGGTCTAGGCAGTGGCGGACCTTAGTGTAAGAAAAAAGGGCCATGGCCCCCCCAACTCAATGAAAAAATACACAATACCACTTAGCATTTACATTTTTTTACCATAGAAAACACAAAATAACTCAACTTGGCCCCCTCAGCTGCCATCTAATGTGGTTTAGCCCCTCCTATAATATTGGTCAAGGTCCGCCACTGGGTCTAGGGATGAATGGATAGCGTTTGTCCGAGACGGCTCACGCTGGTACCTGTTCAACGTCTACACCAATGATCTGCGACGTTAGAATCCATCCTAATGACCGTTCAGGTATCACTGCAATATGATGAGCGTGGAACTTCTGAAGATCCAAATTGTCCAAAAACCATACAAGACTAGAAGCGACGTCTGGAACTATTTCCTCGTAGCAGTGTTCGACAAGATGATCGCTATCATGCGTGGCGGAGTTGACAGTCACTAGAAAATCCTCAACACCGCCGGTCTTGCACCGTCAAGATATGTAGATGCAATTCACGACATGCAGGAGAGAAGCTGCGCTGTTACAGAACCGCACTGGGATGTTTTCCTCTGGGAACCGATGAAATGGGGTTCGTTATCTTCACTACATAATTTAGTTCCCGCATAGCTAGTACCTTTTGGTCGCACACTTACATGGCCTGATCCACACTACTCCTTAGCTTCACCTTGGTTTCAGTACACTTAGGGCAATATTACCATGTTACGTCATCCAAACTTTACTCAAAGTTGCACTTCTCCTCTGCTCCGATGCCAGGTGCCAGTGCAGCTCCGCGAGTTATAAGAGCGCCAGTGATCGAAGACTTGCTAGAGCCTCACGCAGATTGGAACGAAGACCCTTTCTCACCGAGTAGATGGTTTCTTGCCTGCGGACTGGGCGGCAACAATATCGTATGGGTTCGTACAATAGGACAGGCAGCCGAGGAAGGACCCCCAGTAATGCATATGGGCAGAGAGCTGCACACTTATCCTTCCCTGAGATGCTATGTTTACGCCAGGAATATGCACTGCATCGACCCTGTGGAAGGAGACTGGGTAAGAGCAAGCAATCTCATGGGGAGCTCTCTTTTTCTTGGCATAAACTACCCCTTTTTCCTCAGTGCTCCACAGTCAGGTAATGGCAGTGCTGCAGCGACAGTGCCTGTGTTCAAGCCAAACAGCGTTTTTGCCTCGCACTAGCGCTGTCTACAGCACCCGCTTCCAGGGGCTGACTAGTATCGTATGCCCCTAACCCACGACGCTGCCACTGGGTCATCCTTCTTTTATCCTAATCTTGGATGGGGTCAGTACTATGAGTCTCCGATGTGGTTCCTGCCTACTCTGCAGGACAGGTGACGACATAATCGGTGTCAAGCTGTCCCTTAAAGAAGTCATGAGCTACCAGGGTCGGTCTATATCGAACTGTTATTTGTACTCTCAAAGTTTATTTTCTACATTGCTGTACCACGATTTATGTAAGTGAACAAAAAACCAACTCTTAGGTACATCTACGAACCGCTGCATCCGCCTGTCATTAACCCTTTCTAGTGATGATTGACTAAAGGCCGTTTAGTAAAAAAGACACGCTGGCACCGACGACGACCGCTGGCTCCACAGTCTAATCCCCGAGGTCGATAAACAACGGCGCCATTGTTTGGGCTCTCCGTCACGGCCGATGGCTCCTAGAAATCTCGCATAACACCCTTTGTCGGAATGGACACGTCGCTGGCATGTCCATCAACCTAGCCTACATTGAATTAGTTTATATTTTACATGGCACCAGAAGTCTGCACCGTTCTTAGTACACGGCCAGCCGCTCACGCACGCGATATCGAGGCTGATCCGTAATATGACACAACTGATTCCACCCGCTATTTAACCAGCGTCATCGCCATCAACGCCACTCGCTCGCTGGACGAAAAAAGCTTCGGCGGAGCCGAGTCAAACACGAGTCACTAAAGCCATATCTGAGCAGGCTACACGGGTAGCTAAATAGGTGATGTATGTAAAATGCATACATGAACTTTGCATTATTTTACTTATATTCCAGTCATATTTGCATCATATAAGGGTTATATCACTGTTTTATAATGATTTTGGGAATATTTGATATGTTTCCTATTTTTATGGAATTAACCCTGCACAGGCAGAAAACCCTATTTCTATATTTTAATGTTTCAGGGACCCAAACGACGTCCAAATGACCTGCAAATTTACGAGCGTCAATTTTTGGAAGGAAGAAGACTTGGGAGCGAAGGAAGCAAACAAGCGGAGACCGAGGGCCAAGATAGGTGGGCCCACGCGGCCAGGTACATGGGCCGCGTGGGACCCCTCCTTTTGGGCCTCGGAGCTCCGTTGCCGTCGATCTTTCCTCCACCGACTCGTTTTGACCTAAAACCGACTATAAAAATAGCCCCCCGACGTTCTCTGGAAAGCGCGCCGCAGAAACACAGAAACACGAAACAGAGACCTGGAGTTGCAGATTGGAGGGGGAAAACTCCGGCGGGGCGCTGCCGGCGTGGTCTCCATCTTCTCCAACGACTTCTCCACCGTCTCCATGATGAAGAGGGAGTAGTCCACCCTGGACTATGGGTTTGTGGAAGTAACTTATGTATCTCTCCTCTCTCTTGAGCTTCACTAATTAGTACCGTATGAGCTGCTGAACATGATTACGGTCATCTATGTAATACCTTTGTGGTGGATCTTTTTATGAGTTAATATATGTTTGAGATTGCAATGGTTTTGTTTCAGTTATGAAAGTAGATGCATATTATGTACCCCGTTCTTATTTACTTGTCATGATCAAGCATGTTTATGAGAGCGTGTGAGGGGGAACGTGTGCATTAGTTGGAGTAACGGGGGGTGGCTAGTGCAGTGAACGTGAGAGAAAGTTCTGCGATCCACTTGGGTATCTCTACCTTACTTTGTTGCCTCACTAGGGATAAAAAGAAATACCATGCTACCGGAGATGTGGGTGTGACCATTGCCACTACTCCATGACTAGATCTAGCATGTTCTTATTTTAACTTCATGTCATGATACTTATGCTATACTCTGAGTTATCTTAATTACTGAGGTGTTATGATTTAGTTCGCATCTTGGTGGAGTATAAGAGAGACTAATAACCAAAAGGTCTCTATGTTAGGACGTGATGCCCATATAATTATAACTTGTCATTAAACTGTTGTGTTGCAATCTCATATGTCAACTCTAGTGTTCCATTGTCTACCACTTTATTAAAGAGAGAGTGCATTTGTGAAACCATGAACCCCGGTCCATTTTTAATCATAAGAAACACCTTTCCAACCACTTTTACCACTTTACCATTTTCTGCCATTTAAAAATCCGAAAATACAAAAAACTTTTACATCTTGCATTCATCATATAAAACCCAAAAATATCATTTATCATTGCTACCACCATCCTTGCATATTTATTTACCACCATTGCATATTTATTTCTTGTTTGCATTGCATATTATCTTGATATCATTCTCACACCTTGTGCTTGACAACCACTAGGTGAGGTTGAGGACCAAAACATTTACTTTGTTTTGTAGGTAACCAAAAGAAGGATAGGAAAGATAAATCTTCACTACTGATTCCCCGAGAGTTCGATATTAAACCCTCGAGTCACCCCTCGTGGGGAAAACACGTCTTCCACTTACTACACACTCTGCACTTGGAGTCTCAACCTAACCCATATTCTTTTGACGCAGGTAACTACGTCATCGGGTATCAAGACTGTTTTCTGGCGCCGTTGCCGGGGAATCATTGCTGAAAGGTTTATCCAAGGGTCCCCTGCACTAGCTCTGTTTTCTGGCGCCGGGTTTATCCAAGGATATCTCACCAAGTCAACTTCATCACCAACTTGTGCTAACACCTAAGCTTGGGGAGGTTGCACCTACGTGAGCATCATCTTATCCATCTTTACCTTCAAAGCAATTTATCTTGTTTTGTCATTGTCTTGCATTTTTAATTTCGGTTTGCATATTTATTTTCAGTTTTGCATTTTGTGTTGCATTTGTTATTTCGGTTTGCATCATTTAGTGTCATTTTATTTTCAGTTTTGCATAAAAAATTAAAAAACACAAAAAACTTGCTAAAATGGGAGAAAGAACTAAGTTGTGTGATTACACAAACACTCCAAATGATCAATTTATTGCTAGGCCCATTGCCACACCTGAGATAAAAGCTGATAGTTATGAAGTAAGTCCTAGTTTGTTGAACTTGATAACTAGGGAACAATTTGGCGGTAGTGCTATGGAGGATGCCTCTATGCATCTTCATGATTTTGTTGAAATATGTGACATGCAGAAATTTAAAAATGTGGAAAGTGATATTCTAAAACTGAAGTTATTTCCTTTCTCACTTAGAGGAAAAGCTAAAGAGTGGCTGCATTCATTACCTATTGATAGCATTAAAACTTGGGATGATTTAAAAGAAGCTTTCATTAAGAAATACTATCCTCCTGTTAAAATTTTGCAAAATAGAAACAACATTCTTTCTTTTAGGCAAAATGAAAATGAACATGTTGCTATGGCTTGGGATAGGATTAAACTTATGCTTAGAACTTGTCCATCACATGGGGTTAACGAATGGACCATACTACACTCTTTTTACAATGGTCTAAATTACATGTCTAGAAATATTCTTGATTCTGCTGCTGGAGGTGCGTTTATGGGAAAAACTATAGTAGAAGCTAAGAACATATTGGAAGCATTTTGCAAAACTATAGTCAATGGCATACTGATAGAGCACCTAATCCTTCTAAGAAAGTAAACTCCATAGAAGAAACAAATGATTTGTCATCTAAAATGGATACTATTCTTGCTTTCATTAATAAACAAAATATTGAAAATGTGCCTTTGCAAGAACTAGTTGGTAATAATCCTGAAAATATTGATGTCAACTTCATTAGGAACTATGGTAATAATGGGTATGGTAACAACAATTACAATTCCTATAATAAACCCCCATATGTGTGCTGGCGCCTGGTTGACGGGAGAGTATTTGAGGATGATGATGAGTACTTCCCCGGCAACGGCGCCAGAAAAAGAGCTTGATGGCGTGAATCACACGTTCGTTGGGAGACCCCAAGAGGAAGGTATGATGCAGTTCAGCAGCAAGTTTTCCCTCAGAAAGAAACCAAGGTTATCGAACCAGTAGGAGCAGCAACTCTTCAGAAGGTTGTTGGTGGCTCGCACGGCGCAACACGATCACCAACGTGGAATCTGCACATAACACAATCAAACTACTTTGCCCCAACGAAACAGTGAGGTTGTCAATCTCACCGGCTTGCTGAAAACAAAGGATTAAACGTATGGTGTGGAAAATGAGTATTAAATTGCAGAGAATGAAAAAGGAACAGTTTGCAGTTTGTGGTGGTTTAATCAGTGTAAAAGAATGGATCAGGTTCCATAGTTCACTAGTGGTGTCTCTCCATAAAAGATAACTAACATGTTGGGTGAACAAATTACAGCTGGGCAATTGACAAATAGTGAGCGCATGACAATGCATATATATGACATGATGATTACTATGATATTTAATTGGGCATTACGACATAATACATAGCCGTCATCCAACAGCGTCTATGACTAATAATCCACCGCCGGGTTGTCATCCGAGTCCCCCGTTGGTATTAAGTTGCAAGCAACGGATAATTGCATTAAGTAAAGTGCGTAATGTAAACAAATACATATGACCGTGGACATATCATTGTTAGATTATCCCTAGTGGCAACAGCACATCCGCAACCTTAGAAGTTGCTGTCACTCTCTCAGATTACCGGAGGCATGAACCCACTATCTAGCATAAATACTCTCTCTTGGAGTTACAAGCATCTACTTGGCCAAAGCATCTACGAGTAACGGAAAACATGCAAGATCTTAAATAACATGGGGCATAGATTGATAATCAACTTGACATAGTATTCAATATTCATCGGATCCCAGCAAACACAACATGTAGCATTACAATAATATGATCTTGATCATGTAGGGCAGCTCACAAGATCTAAACATGATGGCACAAATTAGAGAGACAACCATCTAGCTACTGCTATGGACCCGTAGTCCAAGGATGAACTACTCACGCATCACTCCGGAGGCAGGCATGACGATTTAGAAGCCTCCGGTGACGATTCCCCTCTCCGGTAGGGTGCCGGGAAGAGGTTCTGGACCCTCCCGAGCTAGGGTTGACGGCGGCGGTGTCTCTGGAACTTCTCGTGGATATTGGTTCAGGCACTTAGGGTTTTCACGTCGGGGGAAATAAGTAGGCTAAAGGGCGGCGGCTGACGACCCCCGAGGGGCCCACACCACCCTAGGGCGCGCCAGGGGGACCCGCGCCCTGGTGGCGTGTGGGGCCCTGGTGGCTCTCCTCTGCTGCTCATTTGGTCCTTCAGGTGTGTTCTGGTAAAATAGGGATCCCCGTGAAGTTTCGTCCAATTCCGAGAATATTTCCAGACTAGCTTTTCTGGAATACAAAAACAGCAGAAAACAGGAACTGGCACTTCGGCATCTTGTTAATAGGTTAGTCCCAAAAAATGTATAAAAGTGATATAAAGTAGATGCAAAACATGTAGCAATTGGTATAAAACAAGCATGGAACATCAAAAATTATAGATACGTTTGAGACGTATCAATGTGGCAAACAAATATGCCACTAGTGGTAATGTTTCTAGTGATTTGGAAAACACCATTAGATCATTTATATCTACTCAAAAGGAGCTTAATAAGAAATTTATATCTAAGTTTGAAAAACAAGACTCTTTGTTTGAAAAGGTAGATCAGCTCACTAAGGAAGTTTCCTCATTAAAGAACACCATTATAGCTCAAAAACATGAGGAAACAATTAAATATTGTCAAGAGGTTATAAATAAATCTTGGGAACATATTCATGAGCAAGAGAGAATTGCTAAGGAAACTATTATGGTAATGAAAGAGAGAAAAGTTGAGGAAGTTAAAATGCTTAGTGAAGTTAAGGAACCATGGCTTGATTTAGAGAATTGTAGCTTGCATGAATTAATATCTATCTTACAAAAATTTGCAAGTGATCCTTTTATTAATGTTAACCAAGCTGGTTTTGGTTCTTATATTGCTAATCATGTCTTGAAAGAAAAGATTGCTAGGTACAACCAAGAAGCTATGATACCACCTAAGCTTGGGGATATATGGATTCCCAAGTTACTAGTAACCATTGGAAAAGAGACACACCATGCTATACTCGATCTAGGATCTAGTGTCTCTGTTTTATCTAAAGAACTATATGATATACTTGAATTGAAAAAGCTTGAAAAATGCTCTATTGAACTTGCACTTGCTGATGATTCCATTAAACATGCTTTAGGAAAAGTAAGTGATGTTATGGTAGAGTTACATATGACTTGTGTGCCTGTTGATTTTCTAATCATGGATATGGGGAATAAAACCTCTAGTCCAATTATTATTGGAAGACCTTTTCTTCGTACTACAGGTGCTATCATTGATTCAAAAGAAGAGAATGTGAAGTTTCAGTTTCCACACAAGAAGTGCATGGAACACTTCCCAAGGAAGAGGGGCACATTATTCAAGCTCCCTCATGAGCTTCGTCCACTATAAACATCAAGTAAGAAGCCTAGCTATATGACTATAAAGAAAGCGCTTTACGGGAGGCAACCCGGTTGTTTTTATTTGTGATTTTCTTTGTGTCCTCTTGCTGTAACAAGAGACTTTGTTTATAGTTTAGTTTCTGAAATTTTTAATACAGTGCCAAGTTTTACTCATTTTGGTTTGAATAAGTTGCTTATAGCGTTCGGAGATTTTATTCCTGCACGAATCTGTGCATGGTATGATTTTTAATTCTTATTGTGTAACTCCGAATGAGCTCATATCTGAACTGTCGTTGCAACTTTTCATCCTCTGTGTGCATGAATTTTTTCGGAATTTTTCGACAAAGTTTAGTAGGGTAGAAAAATACGTTTTGCTACTGCTGTTTTTCTGGACAGATTCTGTCCCATTTTGATTGATGCATGCTTTGAACTTTTAACTTGAATCTTTTTGATCCAATTGAGTTTATGAGTAGGCATACAACATTATACACTTTCTGGACATCCATATGAATTTTTGTCTAAGAATTATATGAAGCAAGAAATCTATTTATTTATCACTACTAATGCACCCCACAGAAAAAAAAAGGGAGAAACAGTGTTTTGAAATTTTTTCATAGGGATTAGAGGAGATGCACCAAGAGCTATCCAAGAATGGTGAAGACCATAAGCTTGGGGATGTGAAGACAAACCCACTGGACCTACACACTCTCGGTTTGCACTCGTCTAATTTCTGTTTTTCGATCGAAACACTTTATCGCATAAACTTGGAGCGTCTTTTTGTTTGTTTTGGTTTGATTTTTATTTTGTGAAACCGCCACATAATTATTTATATATGAGAGAGCTACTAAAAATTTGGGTTGAATTATGTTGGATGCTATTATTAGATTGGGAAAAGGGATGTTTGAGTTGATTTTAAAAGATACATATAGTTGCATGATTCATGAGCTTGTTAATGAGTAATAATTTGCAAGTATTTTATCAAGAGCTATCTTTTATTCATGTTTTGATGCTGAATGTTAGTTTACTTTGTTTAACATGGATTGGTTAGTTCTATGGACACTCATGCATGCATTTAGATGGTCAACTTTCTCCCTCTTGCTAGCCCAAAAATTCCAACAAGTAAAAACTTATTTCCAACACCTTCAACCAAAGTTTTTCCAGTGAGTCCACCATATCTACCTATTAGATTTATGCTATTCCGAGTATGTTTATCATGATATTTGTGTTATCTATACCTCTGAATGAAAATGTTTATGTTGTTGATTGTTATGGGAAAAGTTGATTATAGAGCCCTCTTGAATTTGATGCACACTTTACTTTCATTGCATAGATAAAACATGACTCATTGTGATTAAAATTATGATGTTGTGTGCTTGACAAATGTCTTTGGTTGAGAGTTAGCTCATATGTGCTGTCACATGGCAAGTTTTCAACATGCACTTCATTTCTTTTAGTTGATATCATGTACTTTTGTTTATGGATGCTTACCATGGGTGAAATAAATGTGGAAATGAAGTAGGTTTAAATGAGTTTGTATAAATGGTTAGATAGACGGCTGGGCCGCTAATCTAAACCATGCATCATTCATGGTGAAAATTTACTTACATGCTATGGTGAACCTTCTGTGATACACCTTACATTAAAACGCTGTATAATGGTAAATAAAAAGGGTGTTGAGATTGTTCATTGTGTTTGTTTGTCTTGTCATTTTGATATGGACTTGTTCCATATCCTGAGACAAGAGGTACCTTAGTTGACGCTCTTAATAATACTATTATTACTTACAATCTTATATATTTACTAATTGGAGGCACCGTAGAAGCCTCCACGTTAACTCTCAAGGTAAAAGAATAACAGCCATTAGATGTTCATTACGCTTGATAATAATCGTCAGATCACGCTCAAACTTGACGCGACTCCATCGTTTTATCTGTTCACGAAGGCATCGATGCAGAGTTCGAACCCAAAGGCAACAAAATAAATTTTTCTCATGAATTTTTCTCCCTCCTCAATCCCGTCATGCTATTCAAACAAATCCCGTCATGCTATCTTATTTGTCTCCCCGTTTCCTTCCATGAAAATCAACAGAAGAAAACAAATCCAATCAAATCATCGTCTCGCCCGATCTCATTGCGGCGAGATTTATGGCGGCCGTCGCCACGTTCTGTACTAATTCATGGCGGCATGATTTCTACCAGCCGGTCACCATGTTCTGTCTGTAGTAGGTTCAATTGAGTTGACGGAGATCGAGGTATGGAAAAGTCCCGTCCATCTTGCGCGCTCGATTCTCCGTGGGAGCAGCAGCAGCCAATTTAATTTGTGCCCTCCTCTAAACAGTGGGATCCGACTGCTCCGTCACTGATCTCTTCCCTATTTTTTAAATCAGATTCAGAAAATGCTAGATAACCTGGTACTGGCGCCACCAAGATGCCACTACCCGTCTCGGGTGAATAAAGTGCATGCATGCATGCTAGGAAGCTGGCTTGATCATCCGGGTATTTCTTTTGCACATAATTGCATGCATGTCTGCATGCTCAAGTTTGGTTCTATCCTATCTTGTTGGCTAATATTTTACACTGAGGAATTAAATCTTTACGTAGTAGTACTAAACTGGGATTTCAATGCTTTATGGACTATGGTGTCAGATGGATGTGCTATAGCACGTATAGCTTTTAAATCATTAACTGAACAATACGTTGTGACGCTCCTAATATTACAATCTGCTATTAAGTACATATTTATGTATATCTCTTAATTTATTTACAGTTGAACAGAAAATTATGCCATGTATCAGTGCAATTATTTTTTGTGCTACTCTAATCAGACTATTATGTTCTTTCACTATGAAATAGCACATATGTTTACTTGAGCTAATTAGCATGTGTACCAGTGTAGGTACGCAGCATGTAAGCAGGGAAAGGAGATCGGAACAATTACCAATTCGACTGTATATTTAATTTGAGAATGTTAGCTTTTCTAGCCTTTACAATTAAATTTTTAGGCATATGTAGAATTGTTCTCACAATGCAGAGCGTTTTAAATCCGACCTACCTTATGATCGTCCCATAATTTCATACCAAGAAACTATCATGCTGATTTTAAACAATTGATCCATCCATTTGACCAGGTTATAACAGTTAGGATCAACTCCAAACAATTACAGTAGCAGGGCCCTATTCATCAGATTGGACGCCTCCTATACGATAGGATTTATTTATGCTTTTAGGTAGAATGTTGTTGAAGCCGAGGAAATGCAAACAATTAGCAGGGCCCAAACAAGTGTGTTGAAGAAAGTTATCCAAAAGAACTTGGTAACTTCATTGGCTAACTAGGTAACTCACACATGCATGTTAATCCATGTCCAACAAATCAAATTGCAGTCCGTCCTTTCAAATCCATCTAGCTTATCTGATATGAGCAGATCGGAAGTACTATTTGTGGCTCACGAATCAGTGTAGATATGGAAACAGTTGCTCGCATTTTGACATCTCTTTTTATTCTAAGATTACTTGGATATATGCCACTATAATTTCTGGCTATTTGAGAAACTCCACTCCAACTTTCATCTTTTGAAAAACACCACCGCAGTTCTCTCTACATTCCATAGATGACATGCATTATGCCCACTTCCGTTCATATACCAGTCAATATACTATACATATCTATTCCTGTATATGTACACCAGGGTGGACCCCACCTGAATAAGGCTTAGAAGAAAATGCCATAAAACTGTGACGGAATAAACTTGAAAAAAACATGAGATTAAACTGTGACATGACATATGTAAATAAACATTCAATTACCGTAACACAGATCTGTGTTAATTGAATGTTTATTTACATATGCCATGTCACACATTCAATTGGCCGGAAATTGTGCATGTCACAGTCTAATCTTATGGTTTTTCAAATAGCCGGAAATTGTGCTGGCATCTATCTAATTAACCCTTTATTCTAAAAAACTTTGCAAGTTATTTCTTCCGTTAGAGTTCTCTGCCGTGTGATAAGAGAACTAAGAGATACGTAAGCATACTGTAACGAGATGGTCAGTTTTAAAAAAAGTATTATCATGTGAAAG
The DNA here is from genome assembly GCA_947311845.1 of Poa pratensis. Lineage (NCBI taxonomy): Eukaryota > Viridiplantae > Streptophyta > Magnoliopsida > Poales > Poaceae > Poa > Poa pratensis. The sequence goes on from CAMZMU010000100.1 coordinate 25,671,758, forward strand.
CACGCCTCCAAGAATAAAACTTATTTTTTCTTAACTAATAGATTGTAGCATAAGAAGCATAAATTATTAGTGGTCTAAAATATGGGCAAACAATTTAGTTATTCTAAACTAATAACATCAATAACGCCAATGTCATCCCGTGCGGATGCATGGTTGATGACTAGTGATATTTAACTTGAACTTGCTTTGTTTCCCAAGATGAGTAACACATGAGTGGGTACTTGTATTCAAGGGGCATGAGACTTTCAACCTGTACTTTGTCAAGCACACTACTCATATTTGCTTTCACTTTAAACTTAATCATTCAAGATGCTATGATAGGGGAATGAGAGCTTGACACCAAGGATTACCACATTACAATCATTAACTTAAGTAGAGAAGTTCAGAAGTTAGATGAAACTTATTCATGCTTTACCTCTACTCATATATATTTTTCCAAAGTGTCCACCTTTTATATTCAGATTTTCATCAATACTCTATGGCCATTATAGGATGTTCTTTCTCTCATTATACATACATGTGGTCCATAGTACTTTTTTTATGTTACACTTTGTGAATTATCATTGAACATCCTTGCATTGAATTCTTGATATCACTTCATAAACTATCTTGCATATTGCTACTCCTTTTAAGACTGAATCATTTGACTCTATGTAGCAATAGTAATCATCTTTGATATCCATTGATAGTATTAAAATGCAAAGTCCATGTTAGTTTTATCACCTTCATACTCGAGGGCGAGTATAGGTTAAGCTTGGGGATGTTGATGCATGTAAAATGCATACATGAACTTTGCATTATTTTACTTATATCCCAGTCATATTTGCATCATATAAGGGTTATATCACTGTTTTATAATGATTTGGGAATATTTGATATGTTTCCTATTTTTATGGAATTAACCCTGCACAGCCAGAAAACCCTATTTCTATATTTTAATATTTCAGGGACCCAAACGACGTCCAAATGACCTGCAAATTTACGAGCGTCAATTTTTGGAAGGAAGAAGACTTGGGAGCGAAGGAAGCAAACAAGCGGAGACCCGAGGGCCAAGATAGGTGGGCCCACGCGGGCAGGTACGTGGGCCACGTGGGACCCCTCCTTTTGGGCCTCGGAGCTCCGTTGCCATCGATCTTTCCTCCACCGACTCCGTCTTGACCTAAAACCGACTATAAAAATAGCCCCCCGACGTTCTCTGAAAGCAGCGCCGCAGAAACACAGAAACCACGAAACAGAGACCTGGAGTTGCAGATTGGAGGGGGAAAACTCCGGCGGGGCACTGCCGGCGTGGTCTCCATCTTCTCCAACGACTTCTCCACCGTCTCCATGATGAAGAGGGAGTAGTCCACCCCTGGACTATGGTTTTGTGGAAGTAACTTATGTATCTCTCCCTCTCTTGAGCTTCACTAATTAGTACCGTATGAGCTGCTGAACAAGATTATGGTCATCTATGTAATACCTTTGTGGTGGATCTTTTTATGAGTTAATATATGTTTGAGATTGCAATGGTTTTGTTTCAGTTATGAAAGTAGATGCATATTATGTACCCCGTTCTTATTTACTTGTCATGATCAAGCATGTTTATGAGAGCGTGTGAGGGGGAACGTGTGCATTAGTTGGAGTAACGGGGGGGGGGGGGGGGGGGGGGGGGGGGGGGGGGGGTGGTGCTAGTGCATGAACGTGAGAGAAAGTTCTGCGATCCACTTGGGTATCTCTACCTTACTTTTTGTTGCCTCACTAGGGATAAAAAGAAATACCATGCTACCGGAGATGTGGGTGTGACCATTGCCACTACTCCCATGACTAGACTACTAGCATGTTCTTATTTTAACTTCATGTCATGATACTTATGCTATACTCTGAGTTATCTTAATTACTGAGTGTTTGATTTAGTTCGCATCTTGTGGAGTATAAGAGAGACTAATAACCAAAAGTCTCTATGTTAGGACGTGATGCCTATATAATTATAAATTGTCATTAAACTGTTGTGTTGCAATCTCATATGTCAACTCTAGTGTTCCATTGTCTACTACCACTTTATTAAAGAGAGAGTGATTTGTGAAACCATGAACCCCGGTCCATTTTTAATCATAAGAAACACCTTTCCAACCACTTTTATTTACCATTTTCTGCCATTTAAAAATCCGAAAATACAAAAAACACTTTTACATCTTGCATTCATCATATAAAACCCAAAAATATCATTTATTCATTGCTACCACCATCCTTGCATATTTATTTACCACCATTGCATATTATTTCTTGTTTGCATTGCATATTATCTTGATATCATTCTCACACCTTGTGCTTGACAACCACTAGGTGAGGTTGAGGACCAAAACATTTACTTTGTTTTGTAGGCAACCAAAAGAAGGATAGGAAAGATAAATCTTCACTACTGATTCCCCGAGAGTTCGATATTAAACCCTCGAGTCACCCCTCGTGGGGAAAACACATCTTCCACTTACTACAACACACTCTGCACTTGGAGTCTCAACCTAACCCATATTCTTTCGACACAGGTAACTACGTCATCGGTA